>JARGCV010000204.1:0-382500 GCA_034064705.1 Bothrops alternatus | reverse complement strand
TTTATTCCCCACAAGTGACAATGAGGAATCTCAAAGGCCTAGGCCTAAGGTAGGCAACCTTGGCTCTTTTATGACTCGTGGACTTCAACTCCCAGAATTCCTGAGCCAGCCACGCTGAGGGGAAAGGGAGAGGTTTCTAAGCTGAGCCATGCTGGCTCAGGAATTCTGGGAGTTGAAGTCCACGAGTCATGAAGGGGCCATAGTTCCGCCATGCTGGCTCAGGAATTCTGGGAGTTGAAGTCCACGAGTCATGAAGGGGCCATAGTTCCGCCATGCTGGCTCAGGAATTCTGGGAGTTAAAGTCCACGAGTCATGAAGGGGCCATAGTTCCCCATGTTGGCTCAGGAATTCTGGGAGTTGAAGTCCACGAGTCATGAAGGGGCCATAGTTCCCCATGTTGGCTCAGGAATTCTGGGAGTTGAAGTCCACAAGTCATGAGGGGGCCATAGTTCCCCCATGCTGGCTGAGGAATGCTGGGAGTTGAAGTCCACGAGTCATGAAGGGGCCATAGTTCCCCATGTTGGCTCAGCAATTCTGGGAGTTGAAGTCCATGAGTCATAAAAGAGCCAAAATTGCCTACCCCTGGACTTGGCTATGGGGACCTTGACAAAAAGCATAATCTCGCAACTTCTAGATCAGGGGTCCCTAACCCCCGGTCTGTGGACCAGCACCGGGCTGTGGCATGTCAGCAACTGGTCCACACAAACAACAAAGCCCCATCCGTGGGATCCAGGCAGCACACAAAACCAGTCTGTGAAAAAACTCTCCCCACGGAACCGGTTCCTGGTGCCCAAAAGGTTGGGGACCTCTGATTTAGATCTCTCTATCTTCCCCTCCACCTCTTCAGTCTTTTGGTCCAGCAGAGATACAAGCCACGTTCCCACAACAAGCTAGTCCCGACGAGGGGCAGGTCTATAGAAGCATTGACCCATGGTTGATTATTAACCTCAGTCAGGATTCTGGAGAGGGTTTTTTTCATGGCTGAGTGGATCGAATTACAAGTTATTCTTGATTTACGTTCAGTTGCTCAGTGACCACTCAAAAGTTACAACAGACCCCCCCTTCCCCCACCAAAAGGTATTGGTAGTCCTCGACTTACGACCACTCATTTAGTGACTGTTTGAAGTTACAACGGCCCTGGAAAAAAGTGAGCAGGTGATAGAGAGAAAGGGGACAGTTTGCGCTTCAACTTTAAAAAAACAAAACCAGAAAGAGTGCAGAGAAGAGCAACAAAGATGATTAGGGGACTGGAGGCTAAAACATACAAGGAACGGTTGCTGGAATTGGGTCTGTCTAGTTTAATGAAGAGAAGGACCAGGGGGGACATGATAGCAGTCTTCCACTATCTCAGGGGCTGCCCCAAAGAAGAGGGAATCAAGCTATTCTCGAAAGTGCCTGAAGGCAGGACAAGAAGCAACGGATGGAAACTAACCAAGGAGAGAAGCAACCTAGAACTGACAGTTAGAACAATTAACCAGTGGAACAACCTGCCTCCAGAAGCAGTGAATGCTCCAACACTGGAAGTCTTTAAGGAGAGACTGGACAGCCATTTGTCTGAAATGGGATAGGGTTTCCTGCCTGAGCAGGGGGTTGGACTAGATAACCTCCAAGGTCCCTTCCAACATTATTATTACTATTATTATTACTATTATTATTATTAAAACAAAACATCTCTGCTGTGTTTGGGCAAAAGGAAAGAGAAGGGAGAGAGAGCTTAGACTTTCAAGCAGCTTCAATGAAAGTCAGATGAATTCTTAGCGGCAAAACCCTAATTTAAGGCTTACGATGGGAGCACAGGCTTCCATTTCTCCATGATTGGCCAAGCGCATGCTTGTGCAACCAGGGAAAGAGTAAAACCTCATTAGAGACGCCCTCCCTGGGTGGTGAGAGCCGGTCACTCAGCTGGGTGTCCTTAAAGGGCGAAAAGGCCTCGTTTCCGACAGGAATGAAATTCGGGGGGCAGGCAGAAAAAAGAAGAGAGGGGCCTTCTTTACGCAGAGTCAAGAGCCGGTGCTAGCTGTTCTCCAGACTTCCTGACGGCTTAGAATCCAAGAAAAACCGTAGAGCCGCAGGGAACCTCAAAGGTCATCTAATCCAACCCCCTTCCATTGCAGGGAAAGGACCCCACTGTGTCTTTCATCAGTGGCCCTGCAAAAAGAACTCTTGGTTGGAGGGTGTGTGTGTGTGTGATTGAATGACCGGCTGGTTGATTTGCCTCTTTGGGCTGAGTAATAGTAGTAGTAGTAGTAGTAGTAGTAGTAGTAGTAGTAGTAGTAGTAATGATAATGATAATAATAATGATGATAATGATAATAGTAATTATAATAATAATAAAGTTGGAAGGGACCTAGGAGGTCATCTAGTCCAACCCCCTACTCAGGCAGGAAACCCGATACCATTTCAGACAAATATGAAAGGGCCTGATTCGTTTTAGGACTTTCTCTTAGCTATTTCTTCATTGCATTGGCTAGGTAGGCTCCTGCACCCCAAGGGGATCTGGGAAAAGCTGTAATTCCAGCGGAAGAGCGTGTTGTCTAGATGCAGGTCAGAGCTGAGAAAACAACCTTGCTTGACAAACCAGAAGAGAGAGATGATCAATTAAGCCTCTGCTGAGCCTCTGTTGTATCAGAGAGATGTCTAACACATAGTCTCTGTATATTCCTGTTGAAAAGAGTCTTTCTTTATAACGTTGGAAAGCAGGAATTCCTTCTATTTTGAGAGAAACAATCATAGAGGCTACGTTTACCTCAGGGGTCTTCAAACTTGGCTCTTTTGTGACTTGTGGACTTCAACTCCCAGAATCCCTCAGCCAGCGTGCTGAGTTGAAGTTGAAATCCACAAGTCATAAAAGGGCCAAGTTTGAAGGCCCCTGATGTAGGCTGAGTGTATGTGTGTGTAAATCAGGGATCTTCAAACTTGGCCCTTTTATGACTTGTGGACTTCAGCTCCCAGAAATCCTCAGCCAAGTACCTATCTATCTAGACAGATAGATAGGTACTATTCTCCAAAGCACCCGAGGGCAGGACAAGAAGCAACGGATGGAAACTAACCAAGGAGAAAAGCAACCTAGAACTAAGGAGAAACTTCCTGACAGTCAGAACAATTAACCAGTGGAACTCCCTGCCTCCAGAAATTGTGGGTGCTCCAATACTGGAGGTTTTTAAGAAGAGACTGGACAAGCATTTGACTGGGATGGTTAAGGCTTCTGTCTTGAGCAGGGGTTGAACTACAAGACCTCTGGGGTCTCTTCCATCCCCATTATTTTATGATCTATGCTCTGTAATGACTTGTGGGAATCTGTTCCGTGACAGATTCACGTTTTATTGTTTTTGTTTTCCTCGTTGAAAGTAGATCACTTTTCCCCTACAAGCCCATGAGCACTTAGGATTTAAAACACAAAACCTACACAAACAGCCCTGCGTGGTTTCCGATTAAGGCTCTAATGCAGGGGTAGGCAACCTGGGCTCTTTTATGACTCGTGGACTTCAACTCCCAGAATTCCTGAGCCAGCCACGCTGAGGGGAAAAGGAGAGGTTTCCAAGCTGAGCCATGCTGGCTCAGGAATTCTGGGAGTTGAAGTCCACAAGTCATAAAAGAGCCAAGGTTGCCTACTTCTGCTCTAATGTTACCCAGCCAAACCTCTGTTAAACTCCTGGGAACATAACAGTAAAATCGAGGGGGGGAGGAGGAGGAGGAGGAGGAGGAGAAAAGAGAAAGAGGAAAGCGGAGAAGGAGAAGGAGAAGGAGAAGGAGAAAGAGAAGGAGAAGAAGAAAGAGGAGAAGGAGAAAAGAGACTGAGAAAGAAAAGGAGAAGGGAGAAAGAGGAGAAAGAGAAAGAGGAGAAGAAGGAGGGATGGAGGAGAAGGATGGAAGGGAGGAGTGGTGAAGGAGAAAGAGAGGAATGAAGAAGAGAGATGTTCCTAAATAGACTTGCTATGAGGCTGTTAATCCTTATTTAATGCCTGACAGGACAGGGATCAAATCTCTCTTCATCTAGGCCAGCGGTAGGCGACCTTGGCTCTTTTATGACTCGTGGACTTCAACTCCCAGAATTCCTGAGCCAACATGAGGGAACTATGGCCCCTTCATGACTGGTGGACTTCAACTCCCACAATTCCTGAGCCAGCATGGCTCAGCATGGCAACCTCTCCCTTTCCCCTCAGCATGGCTGTCTCAAGAATTCTGGGAGTTGAAGTCCACGAGTCATAAAAGGGCCAGGTTTGAAGACCCCTGCTCTTAATCTTCGTCCTAGGATAGGGGTAGGCAACCTTGGCTCTTTTATGACTGGTGGACTTCAACTCCCAGAATTCCTGATCCAGCCTGGCTCAGCTTGGAAACCTCTCCCTTTCCCCTCAGCATGGCTGGCTCAGGAATTCTGGGAGTTGAAGTCCACAAGTCATAAAAGAGCCAAGGTTGCCTACCCCTGATCTAGGCTTCCCTAACTTAGCGCACTCTAACTGGGGTGGACTACAACTCCCACAGTTCCCAGCTGGGCTCCCTTCTAATTCCGCCTTTCTAGGATTCTGCCACTCTGTGCCATTCCAACCAGGATTACGTTGTAAGAAGAAGGCAGAAGCTTTCAATAACCACCATTCACCCCCCCCCACTTGTGGAAGAAAAAAAATGTGGGGGGTGGGTGATTTTCTGTGTTCCCCTCCCCAGAGAGAAACATCACCCCTTTTTCACCCAGCCGTTGTTCCTTCGCTGACTCGGCTCCCTCCCTCTTTATTTATTTATTTATTTATTTTTAAAAATCAATCTCGCCTCTCTCTTTTTTCTCTCTCTTCCCTCCTCTCCTCCTCCTCCTCCTTCTCCTTTTTAAAAAAAAAATATATAGAAAGAGCTCTCTAAAAAGTCGAAAATTGTAGGCCATAAAGGCTCAAATTGCTCCTCAATAAAAGAGACCATCAAGAGCCTGTCAATAACCTGTCAAAAGGCCAGAGGACCCCCCCCCCCACACACACACACATACACACCCAGTTCTTTCCCTGCTGCCTGCCTATGTTATCTTTTCCACAAAGTGGTGCACTGGGCACTCTTGGGGCAATTAAGCTACGTGCCTCGGCTCTTCTCTTCGCTCTTTGCAGAATGAAGGGGGGGGAGGCAAAGCCGAGCCCATAGCCCCCCTTGACCTGTCAGCTCAGGGGATAGACGCCTCCCCCCAAACCCGAAAGGGTGGGTGGGCAGGTAGACGAGACAGCCAAAGGCTGGCAGCTGTCCCTTCTCTTCCAGAAGCATCTGGATAGGTGGAGGGAAGGCTGGTCCAAGGCACGGAGCTTCTCCCTGTTTCTGGTGGGAATGGATCTCCTTCGGTTGTGGAAAGGCTTTGTTTCAGCATAGACGTGGGCAGTCTCTGTGATATCTGTGGGCCAATGGCCTGCCTTTTGATCCATCGATCTCTGTCTACCTTACCTGTGCACTTGTTCATCGCTCTGCCTGTTCATCCATTTATCAATTTAACTATGTATCTACATATTTACCTGCTAATATACCCATCCATTCATCTATCCATCCATCCATCCCTTTATCTATCTATTTACCTATCCATCCATCCCTTTACCTTCCTATGTAGCTATCTACAGTACCTATCAATTTACTTACTTACCTTCATGTATCTTCTATGATCCACCTACCTATCCACCCATCCATCCATCCATCCGTTCGTCCGTCCATCTCTCTCTCTATCTATTCATTTACCTTCCTATATCTACCTATCAATTTACCTACCTATGTTCATGTATCATCTATCTATCTATCTATTTATCTATCTATCTATCTATCTATCTATCTATCTATCTATCTTTTTGTCTATCTATTTATCTATCTATCATCTCTCTCTCTCTCTCTCTCTTTACAATGTCTCTCTGTCTGTCTGTCTGTCTATCTATCTATCTATCTATCCTATCTATATCTATCTGTCTGTCTACCTACCTACCTCTATCTATCTATCTATCTTTTTTGTCTATCTATCTATCTATCTATCTATCTATCATCATCATCATCTATCATATCTCTCTCTCTTTACAATATCTGTCTGTTTGTCTGTCTGTCTGTCTGTCTGTCTGTCTATCTATCCTATCATCTATATCTATCTATCTATTTATCTATCTATCTATCTGTGTCTGTCTATCTATCTTTTTTGTCTATCTATCATCATCGTCTATCATCTCTCTCTCTCTTTACAATATCTGTCTGTCTGTCTCTCTGTCTGTCTACCTACCTACCTACATCTATCTATCTATCTATCTATCTATCTATCTATCTATCTATCTATCTATCTATCTATCTACCTACCTACCTACCCACCCATCCATCCATCTGTCCGTTAATCCATCCATTCATGGATCTATCATCATCATCATCAACAACCATCTATCCCGTGTTTTTCAACCTTGGGAGCTTTAAGGTGGATGGACTTCAACTCCCAGAATTCTCTAGTCAACCATACTGGCTGGGTAATTCTGCGAGTTGAAGTCCACTCATCTCAAAGTTGCCAAGGTTGAGAAATGTTGCATCTATCCATCCATCTACCTAGCTTTGTAATTGTTTTTTCCCCCCCTCTCTCTCTCTCTCTCTCTCTCTCTCTCTCCCCATCCGCCTAGCTATGTATCTACCTATCTATTTATTTATCCACCTAGCCATTCCTTTTTATTAAAAACCTTTCCAACATTTTTATCTTCCCGGTGACATTTGCCAGAAATTGCATAAATGCCCTAATGGCACGCCAAATTTCAAGCCTCAGATTATAAAGAGCCTCCATTAAGAAAAGGCAGGGCTGTAAAATAACCACACACACACACACACACACACACACACAGGTGTTATGAACACTTACACGGCTGAATTTACAGTAAAGCGGAAAAGCCGAAACCGGTGAAGGCACGATTAAAATCAATAATAAAACAGTGAATCATAAAAAACAATAGAATAAAATAGTGAAGGTGGGGAATTTTGACGTTTTGATTAAAACCGCCCTTGGTTTTTTTTTTTGTTTTTTTTACACAGGTCACAGGTGGAGCGGCTGCAATCCCACCATCCTAAGTGCCATCTTGACTTTTTTGACCCCCAATGGGGAGCAGGAGGGGTGTTCGGAAGATCCTCAGAATAAGGCTTGTTAAATCTGCCCCTTGAGCTGTTCCTCAATTTGGCTGACCCCCGCCCCCCACACTGCTGGACTCAGTGAAACTTTAAAATGTTGTAAACGTTTTTGAAAAAGCTTCTCGTTCAGTGCAGCTTTTGTGAGGCATGCGGCATGAATCATGGGGTTGTTTTATTACTATACATACGCAAACATTGCGGCTAGTTTTTTGTTTTTGTTTTTTGCTACCTGTCTGGATAAAAAATTTTTACTTTTTTTTTCCACGAACTGTATTCTGATAAATAATAAGGGGATAAAAGGAGGGTTCTTTATGATGTTAAAACTTCCGTTGCTTATTATATTGATGGAATATTTGAAGCCCAAGGTTGAAATGAGGGGTCCTTGATGCTCTCCGAGCTTGGTGGTCTCCTTGCAGACGTTTCATGACCCAACTAGGTAACGTCATCAGTGCTGGAAGGGAATGTGGGATTTGTGGAGAGGAGGAGGAGGAGGAGGAGGAGGAGGAGGAGGAGGAGGAGGAGGAGGAGGAGGAGGAGGAGGAAGGGGACTGTGGGGTCCTTGGTGCTCTCTGCGCTTGCTTGTTTCCTTGCAGACATTTCATGACCCAACTAGGTAACGTCATCAGTGCTGGAATGGAGCCACAAGTATATAGACCTAGACAGTCAAGGATCCGCATAATTGCAGAGAGGACAGCGCACGGTGCCACGTGCTTCCTTCAGCCGTCCTGTACAGCAAGTATAAAAAGATACTATTGATTGAAAGTCTCCTTGCTCCTGTGGCTCAGGAGAGCTGGAGACCGAGGGGCACATACTCCTTCGATGCTCTTTCTATAGAGATATTCGGAGGGGGGGGGAAATATCCTTCCAATAATTGATAGGTATCCTGGCTGTTCCGACACTGCTTATCTCCAGTGTGGCTGCTTAAGGACGAACAGACTGTGATTATGTCTAGTTTAATGGAGATGGACGAGGGGGGACATAACAGCAGGGTTCCAATAGCTCAGGGGCTGCCCCAAAGAAGAGGGAGTCAAGCTATTCTCCAAAGCCCCTCAAGGCAGGACAAGAAGCGACAGATGGAAACTAACCAAGGAGAGAAGCAACCTAGAACTAAGGAGAAATTTCCTGACAGTGAGGACAATTAACCAGTGGAACTCCTTGCCTCTAGAAGCTGTGGATGCTGCATCACTGGAGGTTATTAAGAAGAGACTGGACAGCCGCCTGTCCGAAATGGTATAGGGTTTCCTGCCTGAGCAGGGGGCTGGACTAGAACAAGGGTTCAAACCCGCAATGCCACGTGTCGTGTTGCGACATATCGCAACTTTTTTTCCATTGCTGGCAACGGGGTGGGTGCCGTTTCGGCATGATGGATCCAGCCCGCAGGCCGGCAGTTTGACACCCCTGGACTAGAAGACCTCCAAGGTCTCTTCCAGCTTTTTTATCATCATCATCATCATCACCATCATCACCATCATTATTATTATTATTATTATTATTATTATTATTATTATTATTATTATTATTATTATTATTATTATTGATCATCGCCTAATCAGTCAGATGTTCAGACTGGATTTGGCATTTTTGTCTACCTATCGAGTCCTTCCCGAGGACCTGGGATGGGCAGATGTGGATGTTTGATGGTATGACAGATCTCGTCGCAGGATGGAAGCCGTTCCTAGTAAGGCTGCCTTTTGCAATTGACTAATGGCGAATGTGTCAATGCCGATGATGGTGTTCAAGGGGTGCTCCAGTTGTTTTGGGATTGCACCCAAGGCGCCTATGACTATTGGTACAACCCTTGCTTGCCTTTGCCACAGTCTTTCTATTTCTATTTGTAGGTCTTTGTATTTTGTGATCTTCTCCAGTTCTTTCTCGTCTATTCTGCTGTCTCCAGGCACTGCCACGTCCACTATCCAAACTTCTTTTGTTTTTGTTATCGACAATTGTTAAGTCCGGGGTATTATGTTGCAGGTATTATTATTATTATTATTATTATTATTATTATTACTATTACTACTATTACTATTATATTATTACTATTATTATTATTGCTATTATTGCTATTACTACTACTACTACTACTATTATTATTATTTATTTATTTATTTGTTCAAACTTATATGCCGCCCTTCTCCTAAGACCCAGGGCGGCTCACAATAACATTATTATTATTATTATTATTATTATTACTATTATTATTATTATTATTACCACCATCATCATGATCATCATCTCCACATGGCTGAGAGGCAGAATCCAGCCAAACATCTCTTAAACATCAAGAGGAACTTCAGCAAGGAAAGAGATCCCTTGAGGTGAGGTGGACTCTCCACAGAAGCTGACAGCTGTCCTTCTTGTAGAGATCTCGATTGACTGTAGATCTTCCCCGGATTTCAGAATTTCCTCCCAACCTTATATAATATTTGAGTATTGATTAAAAGTTATTAAAAGTATAAATTAGAAAAAAGTGCTTTCTCCCTTTAGGGTTTAAAAAACAAGGGCCACCTGAAATGATATCCTAGCGGATTCCTTTAATATGAATTATGGTGCAGATCAATGAGTCAGTAGAGGCATATATTATTCCTCGCAGCCAAGAGAAGCAGAGAGGGGGCCAAACGGATTCTTTTCTCCGGAAAAGAGAATAGATCTTAACCTAGTTTCTGTTTTGAAACGGCTTCCAGATTTTGTCCTGGCAATGAAGAAAAAAAAATGAAATGTTGATTTGGTTTTTGCTAATCAGGTAGGTTTATTGTTATAGAAATGGCTTGTACATACTGTTGTGCAAAAGCAAAATGTTGCGGTTGTGACATTGTGGTCTTCCACTGTGCTAAAGAGAGTGGGAAGTTGTGCTAACTAAAGAGAGTTTTTTTCCTTCTTTTCTTTTCTTTTTTCCCTCTTTACGCTATCTTTTTCTTCCCCCTTCCCCCTTCTCCGAGTTTTCTATTTTCTGAATTTCTCTTTCTCTTTTCTATTTTGATAAACCAATAAAACTATTACCTTAAAAAAAAAATCTCCTTCCAGCCTGAAGCTCACCGTCCCCGTCCTTGATAGCCTCACCTGGAAACGCCAAAGGACGTCAGCTGGTGGAAGAAGACCTGGCCTGCTTCTGATTGGAAGACTAGTGATTTTGTTGTTCTGGTGTAGAAAAGCGACAACAAATCACAGCCTACCATCCAGCAGAGGGCCCGCCCCTCGGGAGTCCACACCTGTTACCACGGCCACATCATCATCGTTCTCCCCCACCCTCCTCCTCTCCACAAACCCCACATTCCTTTCTAGCACTGATGATGTTACCTAGTTGGGTCATGCAACGTCTGCAAGAAAGTAGCCAAGCTCAGAGAGTACCAAGGTCTCCACAATCATAGTCCTCCTCCTCCTCCTCCTCCCCCTCCCCCAAACCCCACTCCCTTCTAGCACTGATAATATTACCTAGTTGGGTCATGAAACGTCTGCAAGAAAGCAGCTAAGCTCAGAGAGCACCAAGGACTCCACAATCATAGTCCTCCTCCTCCTCTTCCTCCTCCTCCCCCAAACCCCCCTCCCTTCTAGCACTGATAATATTACCTAGTTGGGTCATGAAATGTCTGCAAGAAAGCAGCCAAGCTCAGAGAGCACCAATGACTCCACAATCATAGTCTTCCTCCTCCATCTTCCTCCTCCTCTTCCTCCTCCTCCCCCAAACCCCACTCCCTTCTAGCACTGATAATATTACCTAGTTGGGTCATGAAATGTCTGCAAGAAAGCAGCTAAGCTCAGAGAGCACCAAGGACTCCACAATCATAGTCCTCCTCTTCCTCCTCCTCCTCCTCCCTCAAACCCCACTCCCTTCTAGCACTGATGATGTTACCTAGTTGGGTCATGAAATGTCTGCAAGAAAACAGCCAAGCTCTGATAAAGTAAGAATGAAGTAAGAATAATGAAGAATAAAGTAGGAAAATGTAGAATAATAATAATGATAATGAAAAACCACTAAAGCAAAATGATGTGTCTGCACAATTACTGGAATAAAGCTGTGTCAGCAAATCCGTGACTAACCCAAAAGCACATTGCATTCAGAAACAGTGTACCAAGTAAGACTCTCTTCACTGTATGCCTGTGACAAACTTAACCTGATGAAATACAATGTAGATTTCTATGTGTGCTTCTTTGTTCCTGAGAAAAGAAAACTATAAAAGTGTAGTTTGGACCCCCCGCCCCTCGGGGTTCAGAATTGTTGTTGTTATTTGCTTCTGAACCTTCCGCAAATAAACCTCTCTGCACCCTTTGGAATTCGTAAAAGTTCCTTTCGTTTTCCACAAGACTGAGGGTACCAAGGACCCCACAGTCATCCTCCTCCTCCTCCTCTTAGCATTTTTCCGTGCTTCCACACTGCAAGGCCGAGAAGAATCACTGGGCCTGGTCCCTTCCCTTTCCCCATACAGCAGGGGTTCTCAACCTTGGCCACTTTAAGACTTGTGGACTTCAACTCCCAGAATTCCTCAGCCAGCTTTGCTGGCTGAGGAATTCTGGGAGTTGAAGTCCACAAGTCTTAAAGTGGCCAAGGTTGAGAACCCCTGCCATACCTCTCCCTTTCCCCTCAGCATGGCTGTCTCAGGAATTCTGGGAGTTGAAGTCCATGAGTCATAAAAGGGCCAAGTTTGAAGGCCCCTGCTCTTAATCTTCGTCCTAGGATAGGGGTAGGCAACCTTGGTTCTTTTATGACTCATGGACTTCAACTCCCAGAATTCCTGAGCCGGCATGACTCAGCTTGGAAACCTCTCCCTTTCCCCTCAGCATGGCTGGCTCAGGAATTCTGGGAGTTGAAGTCCACAAGTCTTAAAGTGGCCAAGGTTGAGAACCCCTGCCATACAGAATGGACTGTATGCAGATAGTCCTTAACTTACGACCACAGTGGGCATCGGAATTTCTGTTGTGGTTGTTAAATGAGTCACGCCCGATTTTACTTTTTTTTTTTTTTTTTAAGTAAATCACTTAAGTTGTGAAGGGAGTCCTATGGTCCTTAAGCGAATCTGGCTGCCCCCACTGACTTTGTTAATGAGAAGCCATCTGGGTAGGTCAGCAATGGGGATCCCACACCCAGGAGGTTGGAACTGTCACAACAGGTAGTGGTTGCCAAGCAGCAGAATTTTGATCACGTGACCGTGGGGATGCCCTGACGGCTTTAGGTTTGAGGAGCATCATTTTTTTTTCAGCCCTGTTGTAACGTCCAATGTTCACTAAGTAAGTGGTTGTTAAGTGCAGACCTACCTGGGTCCATATGCCCTTTATTGCACAGGACAGTTCTTTTAACTTTCTAGTTTTTAATTCTATAGTGATTTTTATATCTCTGCTTTTTATTATATTGTAAGATGCCAGGAGTTACCCCAAACAAGATAGATAGAGACATAGATAGATAGACAGACAGACATAGATGATAGATAGATAGATAGATAGATGATAGATAGATAGATAGACCTAGATGATAGAGATAGATAGATAGATAGATAGATAGATAGATAGATAGATAGACCTAGATGATAGAGATAGATAGATGATAGATAGATAGATAGATGATAGATAGGTAGATAGATAGATAGACCTAGATGATAGAAAGATAGATGATAGATAGATAGATGATAGATAGATAGATAGATAGATAGATAGATAGATAGATAGACCTAGATGATAGAGATAGATAGATGATAGATAGATAGATAGATAGATAGATAGATAGATAGATAGATAGATAGATGATAGATAGATAGATAGATAGACCTAGATGATAGAGATTGATTGATAGATACATAGATAGATAGATAGATAGACCTAGATGATAGAGATAGATAGATGATAGATAGATAGATAGATAGATAGATAGATAGATAGATAGATAGATAGGTAGATAGATAGATAGATGATAGATAGATAGACCTAGATGATAGATGATAGATAGATAGATAGATAGATAGATAGATAGACCTAGATGATAGAGATAGATAGATGATAGATAGATAGATAGATAGATAGATATAGATAGACCTAGATGATAGAGATAGATAGATAGATAGATAGATAGATAGATAGATAGATAGATAGATAGATGATAGATAGATAGATAGACCTAGATGATAGAGATAGATAGATGATAGATAGATAGATAGATAGATAGATAGATACATAGATAGATAGATGATAGATAGATAGATAGACCTAGATGATAGAGATTGATAGATAGATAGATAGACCTAGATGATAGAGATAGATAGATGATAGATAGATAGATAGATAGATAGATAGATAGATAGATAGATGATAGATAGATAGACCTAGATGATAGATGATAGATAGATAGATAGATAGACCTAGATGATAGAGATAGATAGATGATAGATAGATAGATAGATAGATAGATAGATATAGATAGACCTAGATGATAGATAGATAGATAGATAGATGATAGATAGATAGATAGACCTAGATGATATAGATAGATGATAGATAGATAGATAGACCTAGATGATAGAGATAGATAGATAGATAGATAGATAGATAGACCTAGATGATAGAGATAGATAGATAGATAGATAGATAGACCTAGATGATAGATAGATAGATGATAGATAGATAGATGATAGATAGATAGATAGATAGATAGACCTAGATGATAGAGATAGATAGATGATAGATAGATAGATGATAGATAGATAGATAGATAGATAGACCTAGATGATAGAAAGATAGATGATAGATAGATAGATAGATAGATAGATAGATAGATAGATAGATAGATAGATAGACCTAGATGATAGAGATAGATAGATGATAGATAGATAGATAGATAGATGATAGATAGATAGACCTAGATGATAGAGATAGATAGATGATAGATAGATAGATAGATAGATAGATAGATAGATAGATAGACCTAGATGATAGAGATAGATAGATGATAGATAGATGATAGATAGATAGACCTAGATGATAGATATAGATAGATGATAGATAGATGATAGATAGATAGATGATAGATAGATAGATAGGTAGGTAGGTAGGTAGGTAGACCTAAATGATAGACCTAGATAGATTTTTTAATCCTTACAAAATCTTTTTCAGGTTTTTCTCTTTTTCAGCTTTGTTATTTCTCATTTTCCGAGAAAACAGGGCGACTGAAAATTGGAGCTTTTTCAAATGCCTAAATTTGGACTGCATCTTGAAAAACATTTTTTGTTCCAGAACAATAAAATAAACTTTGCTGCTTTTCAGAGTCTGTACTGACACACTTTAGTAGAGTCCCGACTTCAAAATAAAATTAAAATAGATTGATCCTTTCCAATCTGTGACACTCTTTTGTTGTGAATGAATGATGCTACGTTTTTTAATTAATTCACTTCCTGGTACAAAGCACAGTGAGTGATAGGATGAAATAAACCACAGTTTGTAGAGTTGGTAATGTTTTTCAGTTACTTCAAGCTACAATTGTATCATGGGCTCCGAAATGAACCTGGCTTATATGGATTAAGCCTTTAAGCTACTATTACATTATGAAAACCTAACCTGATCCTAGATTGTACGAATGAAGCCAAGTTTAAAATGGTCGCTCCAAATACAGGTAGTCCTCAACAGACGACAACTGAGCCCCAAATTTCTGTCGCTGAGTTAACAGTGGTTAAGTGAGTTTTCCTCCACTTTAACGACCTTTCTTACCATAGTTGTTAAGTGAATCACTGCAGATTCACTTAACACAGATTCAAGTGCAAAGTTATGCACATCAGGGCAAAGAACCCCAATTATACTTACCAACTGATGGGGACCAAACTTTCTGAGACAACCCAAGAAAGGGATCTTGGGGTTTTGGTGGACAGCTCGATGAAGATGTCAACCCAATGCGCAGCAGCAGTAAAAAAAGCAAATTCCATGCTTGGCATGATTAGGAAGGGAATCGAAAATAAGTCAGCAAGTGTTGTATTGCCTCTGTACAAATCGATGGTGAGACCACACTTGGAGTACTGTGTACAGTTCTGGTCACTGCACCTCAAGAAGGATATAACGGAACTGGAAAAGGTGCAAAAAAGGGCAATAAGAATGATCAAGGAAATGGAGTGCCTCACTTATGAAACCAGATTGCAACGCCTTGGTCTCTTCAGCCTTGAAAGACGGCGTTTAAGGGGTGACTTGATCGAAGTGTATAAAATCATGCATGGGATAGAAAAGGTGGATAGAGAAAAATTCTTTTCTCTATCACACAATACTAGGACAAGGGGGCACTCCCTAAAGGTCATAGCTAAGAAAGTGAGGACAAATAAAGGGAAATATTTCTTCACCCAGAGGGTCCTTGGTTTATGGAATTCACTTCCTGAAGGGGTCGTGACAGCTGTCAGCCTTGACAGCTTCAAGGCAGGGCTAGATAGATTCATGGATGCAAAGTGTATCGGTGGCTATTAAAACGGATGTCCATGTGCCGCCTCTATGTTGGTTGAGGCAGGCAGGATTCCCTTGAGTCCCATTTGTTGGGGGTCAAGGGAAAGGGAGGGTTTTGCCTTCTCCTTCTGCTCAAGATCCCCATGTACAATTGGTGGGCCACTGTGTGACACAGAATGCTGGACTCGATGGGCTTTGGCCTGATTCAGCATGGCTCTTCTTAGGTTCTTATGTTCTTAGATGTTCAGTTAGTAACATGGCTGTTAAGTGGAACTGGCTTCCCCCATTGACTTTGCTTATCATAAGGTCACAAAAGGGGATCACGTGACTCCGGCACACTGCAAACCATCATAAATACGAGTCAGTTGCCAAGCATCTGAGTTTTGATCACGTGACCCGGGGGTGCAACGGTCGTAAGTGTGAAAAACAGTCACAAGTCACTTTTTTCAGTGCCGTTGCATGAATCGTAAGTCGAGGGCCATCTGTAGAATATCAGATAGGGGATGCAACATCACCACCAGTCTGGGCACGCTGATAGTGGATGATGGGAGCTGTAAATCATCTGGAGTGTGTGTGTGGGTGGGGGGGTGAAATTCAATTAACTAGAATCTCCGTTCATTTGAAACAAACCGCAAATTCCTATTAATTGAATTTAGTTATTCCATTTACTTGTGGTATTTCTGCCTCCGCTTGGTCTTCGGAGAAATGTTGCCAAGGTGATGGATTGCAAAAACATAAAGGGAAAAAAAATGGGGAAAAAAATACGCCATCAAAAGCAACATCAAAACCTGCATTTATTTTTATTTTTTTCAAAAAACAAAACAAAACCCAACTACTAACCGATCGGAAAGGTCAGTCTAAAAAGCATTTATCTTGCAGAGAAGACGAGAAACATCTGCGGCATTAAAATAGGTTTTAAGTGTCCCCTCTGGTTTCTCTGAGTTGTTTCTTATACAAGCCTCTTTCTCCCAAATTGGCATCCTAGAGATGGGTTTTGGACTTCAACTCCCATCATCCTTTCAACAGGGATCATAACACCCATCATCACCCTTCTTGGCCTGGCTGGTTAAGAATCTCCATGCCTCTGCAGGGCAAATGATGGGAAGCAGCTCAGAAGAGGCGTTTCTCCTTTGAAGAATTTTCAAAGGAATTAAATTGGAGGATAACTCAGCCACTAACACCAAATTGTCAATTGTTTCTGCTTTGAAGAATTTTCAAACGAATTAAATTGGAGGATAACTCAGCCACTAACAACCAAATTGTCAATTTCCCAGCATCCAAAGGGAGGGAGGGGGCGAGCAACTAGGGTCCTTGGTTCTCCAGATGTTGACATCCAGCTACAAGGGAAGGCTTGGCCAGGCCTTTCCCGCAATGCCCTAGTTGAGTAGAGTAGAGTAGAGTAGAGTAGAGTAGAGTAGAGTAGAGTAGAGTAGAGTAGAGTAGAGTAGAGTAGAGTAGAGTAGAGTAGAGTAGAGTAGAGTAGAATCTTTATTGAGAATAGAATAGAATAGAATAGAATAGAATAGAATAGAATAGAATAGAATAGAATAGAATAGAATAGAATAGAATAGAATAGAATAGAATAGAATAGAATAGAATGAGTTGGAAGAGTCCTTGGAGGTCTTCTACTCTAACCCCCTGCTAAGGCAGGAAACCCTTTCAAACCATTTCAGACAAATGGTTGTCCAATCTCTTCTTTAAAACCTCCAGCGTTAGAGCATTTTCTTCTGCTGGCAAGCTGTTCCATGGTTAATTGTCCTCAGTGTTAGGAGGTTTCTCCTTAGTTCCAGGTTGATTAGTTTCCATCCGTTGCTTCTTGTCCTGCCTTCAGGCACTTTGGAGAATAGCTTGACTCCCTCTTCTTTGAGGCAGCCCCTGAGATAGTGGATGTCTGCTATCATGTCCCCCCTCGTCCTTCTCTTCATTAAACTAGACAGACCCAGTTCCAGCAACCGTTCCTTGTATGTTTTAGCCTCCAGTCCCCTGATCCTCTTTGTTGCTCTTCTCTGCATTTGTCGTTTGTCAATGTTTTTCCTCTTGATCTTTAAACCAAATCTGCGCTGGTGGGAACCCCTAAAGATGGCAGTTCTCCACATGGTATCTCCTAAATACCTTGATCCGCAAAGGTTCGTAATTCTCAAACTGGCCAAACAAGAAAAAGTGGAACTCCACAAAACAGCCTTGCTTGAACTAGGACAATTCAGAAGTGTTAGAACAGTATTTTTCAACCCTGGCAGCTTTAAGATGAGTGGACTTCAATTCCCAGAATTCCCCAGCTAGCATGGTTTTTGATAGGTGGACTAAAATTCCCTACGTTCTCAGCCACCATGCTTGAAGATGGGTGGACTTCAGTTCCCAGAATTTCACAGCCAGCGTGCTTTATGGTGAGTGGACTTCAACTCCCACAGTTTCCCATCCACCATGATTTAAGATGAGTGGATTTCAATTCCCACAATTCCCCAGCCAGCACGGTTTGTGATGTGTGGGAAGTCAGCCCCCTCCCCCCCGAGAAGGAAATATTAAAAGGGCAGAAAATATATTTCCTCAAAGGACCTTAACAAGACAGAAAAGCATGTCCAGTTTTCTTAATAGCCCCAAGTCTCCCTCCCCCAAGCAGGAGCCAGCTCTGTAGAAATGCAGATGTAAATAATCCATTCAGGAAGGTTGGAGCCCTGCAGCTAGAAGCTCAGGAAACAAAGACACTTAAAATCTACATACCCCCACCCAAACTCTAAGACAGGACATAATAGGAGTTAATCCACAGATGCCAAAGGGCACACCCAGATTCAGTTCAGAATACATGACACAGGAAATACAAAGCCTCAAACAGGAACAGGAAACAACTCCAGACAAAAGCCCAAGAGGGTATAAAAACCCACTCCCTACATGTGCACTCTCTCTCTTTTCTTCCAGAGCCATCTTCCTGTCTGGCTCTCTTCTTCAATAAACTGCAACCTTCTTTCTAAAGCAGTCGCCATGTTGTTTATTCCCGGCTTGGACTGAACCATGATAAAGACTTTTCCCTCAACAAATGAGTGGATTTCAACTCCCACAATTCCCCAGCCAGCATGCTTTAAGATGAGTGGATTTCAACTCCCACAATTCCCTAGCCAGCAGGCTTTAAGATGGGTGGACTTCAGCTCCCAGGATTCCCCAGACAGCATTTATTTCTTTTAGATTTGTGCATCGTGCATCTTTTCTTCAAACATGCTTGAAGATGGGTGGACTGCAACTCCCAGAATCCCCCAGCCAGCATCCTAGCTAGAGGCAGGTCTGTCCACGGAATAGGCTCAAAACATTCAAAGCTAAGAGCTCAAGGATGTAACTGAAGTTCTACAACAGCCCCAAAAGCGCCTGGAAAGACGATCACACCTTTGTGTCTGCCATTTTGACTTTTTTGACCCTGTGTGGGCCCAGGCCTAAGTCCATCACATGGAGGAGCCCTCCTCCCTTCCCATCCAGACCAATAAATCCGTTAGATTGTGGCTTAAAATTGTTCTCCAACAATTGCTTTGAGCACAACGGTGAGTCCATTTGCAACGGAGGATTGGATAGTTATTCAGAATTGTCAGGAAATTGCAGCCTTCTTCCTTCGGAACAGACAATGGCTGGCATTTGATGGAAAAAAGATTAGGCCCCTTGCCATGTCTGAGAGAAGGTCATGTCAAAGGGGGTAATTTCCAATTTTCGCCCTCCAGTTCTCTCTTTTCTTCTCTTTCTTTCCCATTAGATCTTATCCGTGCTTCTCTCGGTCCCCACGTAGAGACAATATTTTCCATATTATATACATTTCGAATCTTTGAGGTTTTATGTGCACAGACATAAAACAGACCGTATAGCAATGTTTGCCAACCGTAGCCATTTCAAGATGCGTGGACTTCAACTCCCAGAATACCCCCAGCTGCCAGTATGGGGGGGGGAGAAGGAAGTGTTCTGAGTTAAAGTGTTGGTCATTACCTATAAAGCCCTTCATGGCATTGGACCAGGATACTTACGGGACCGCCTTCTGCCACATACTTCCCTCCGACCGGTGAGAGCGCACAGGGTCGGCCTCCTCCGGGTCCCATCAGCGAAACAATGCCGTCTGGCGGGTCCTAGGGGGAGGGCCTTCTCTGTTGTGGCACCCACCCTCTGGAACCAACTGCCCCCTGAAGTCCGCGCTTCTCCCACCCTCCCGGCCTTCCGGAAGAATCTTAAAACCTATCTTTGCCGGCAGGCCTGGGGATGATTGTGGATTGTTGTGTGAATGATGAATGTGTGTTCGTTTTTCGTTTTTAATGTTTATTTTTGATTTGGACTTAGATGTGATTATTGTTTTTATATATGTTGTAAGCCGCTCCAAGTCTTCGGAGAGGAGCGGCATATAAGTCCAAATAAAATAAAATAAATAAATAAACGAGTGATTCATACTTCATTGTGAAAGAATCCATTTTGGGAGTTGAAGTGGAGGCATCTTAATGTGGCTGAGGTTCAAAAGCATTTTCTGGGGAATTCTGGGAACTGAAGTCCACCTATCTTAAAGCATGCTGGTTGGGGAATTCTGGGAGTGGAAGCCCACCCATCTTAAAGCATGTCAGCTGGGGAATTCTGGGAGTGGAAGCTCACCCCTCTTAAAGCATGCTGGTTGCGGAATTCTGGGAGTGGAAGCCCACCCATCTTAACCTAGATGAGGCAAGAAACACTACCTGGAGAATGACTGCCTGCATTCTCCCATCCCAAAGAGAGGGGCAGCTTGCTTTTACCTCTTTCCAAGGCACATCTGGGAGGGAGGAAGGGGCAGGTGGGAAGCTGAGGGAAAGGCGAAAAAAGGCCCATGAGTCAGCCTGGGAATTAAATGGATGCAGCTCTTACTAATGGACACTTGAGATAAAAGTAGGGCCGCATCTCCCGATGCCATGGCAACGTGGCAGGGACCAATGCCAGGTTGTTTGCACTGCAAACCCTCCATCACATCCCTTGAAGCCCTCTTTGGAATCTTGACGTCTGCCGCCCCGCCAGGTGTGGCATCCGGGTGTCTCGGATTGCCACACCCATCAGCCCCAGCAGCCCTGTGCACCTGCCCATCGCTCCGTCCTCAGGTCTCTTTTGATCCTCATTTGAGAAATGGATCTCTTCCATCGTGGTTCACCTGACTGAATGGAGAAAAGAGGCAGGCGGGATTCGTGATGCATCTACCAAATAAACAGGAAGAATAAGCAGACAATGTAATGTTTTGCTTATTTATTTAAAACATATGTATGGCCCCCTCCCTCATTGTCAAACTGGGCAATTGAAAATAAAATAGTCTCTCTCTCTCTCTCTCTCTCTCTCTCTCTCTCTCTCTCTCTCTCTCTCTCTGTGTGTGTACCTAACATCGAAAAACAATAAAAGCAAATGAATATCGTTTGATTCTGTATCATCAAGCTGGTCTTGACAGTTAGCAACCATGTAAATAGATGTTATGGATTCAGGATTTTATTTTAATGTATTTATTCTATTTATTTATTATGCTGTCCAACCTCTAGTCTCTCTCTCTCTCTCTCTCTCTCTCTCTCTCTCTCTCTCTCTCTCTCTCTCTCTCTCTCTCTCTCTCTCTCTCTCTCTCTCTCTATCTATATATATATATATATATATATATATATATATATATGTTTATATATATATATCTATATATCTATATCTATATCTATATATATATCTATATATATATATATATATATATATATATATATATATATCTATATCTATATCTATATATATATATATCTATATATATATCTATATATATATAGATATATATCTATATCTATATCTATATCTATATCTATATCTATATCTATATCTATATCTATATCTATATCTATATCTATATCTATATCTATATCTATATCTATATCTATATCTATATCTATATCTATATCTATATATATATATATATATATATATATATATATATATATATATATATATATATATATATATATATATATATATATATATATATATATATATATATATATATATATATATATATATATATATATATATATATATATATATATATATATATATGCAGGTCTTTGGTTCTTCGGGTTTTCTCCCACGTAGAATCCATGTACACATTTGCAACAGACATACAAAAGACCCAGGGCAGGCAGTGGTTTTCAAGACGAGCTACTTAAACGTGCGTGGATTTCAACACCCAGAATTCTAAGTCAGCAGGAGAATTCTGGGAGTAGAAGTCCACACACACATCTTCCAGGTGCCCAGGCTGAAAAGCAAGGATCTCTAGGACCACGACTGAGCCCCAAATTTCTGCCGCTAAGTAAGATAGTTGTTAAGTGAGCTTTGCCACATTTTACAATCTTTCTTGCCACTTGTCAATGCTGCTAACATTGGATGTTTTTGCATTGACAACAGAGAGAAATGTAGCCAGATGATGCTGGGATGGGGGGAGATGTGAACGAGAGTCTAGCTAGACATAACAACACTAAACTCAGCATGAGAATCAAGGTTATTGAGCCCAGAGCTGATAAGGAATTGGCGGCTGGAGAACTGGAGAGGAAGCCCCCCCCTTCAAGCTAATTGGGGAATGTGATTTATGACTGTTAATTGGAGGAGGGAATCGTGCTTTGATACTATGGGCTCAGGGGAGGGGAATTCAGTTTTTGACTTCGATTATGTAGTGCCGATATTATGCTACTCGAATAAAAGATCCTTTAAGGTAAACAATGCCTCGAAGTTCTTTGGAAGAGTTTCATCTGTCGGAACCACGATATGTGGTTTTTTGTTCGGATTTAGATTAAATTGTTTTATATATATGTTGTGAGCCGCTCCGAGTCTTCGGAGAGGAGCGGCATACAAATCCGAATAAAATAAAATAATAAATAAATAAATAAATGTAGTTGTTAAGTTAGTCACCGTAGTTGTTAAGTTAGTAACACAGTTGTAAAGTGAATCTGCCTTCCCCATTAACTTTGCTGGTCAGAGAAAAGACCACAGGTTACTGCAACCGTCGTAAATAGGAGTCAGTGGCCAAGCATCTGAATTTCAACCACTTGACCAGGGGGATTCTGCAACGGTTATAAGTGTGAAAACAGTCCTAAGTCACGTTTTCCAGTGATGTTGTAACTTCAGTCACTAAACAAACTGTTGTTAAGTCGAGGACTACCTGTAACTACACCAACCTCAGCCTTGGTTAGTTCCTAGAAGCAGAACAAATCTAGGCTGCAAACATTGGGATGGCCACTAGAGGGCGGACAAAAGTTGGAGATTTGGACGTTTCTGCCGCCCTCTAGCGTCCCGCTAGATAATTGCAACCAATGGCCAGTAGATCTAGTTTCATTTGTGCTGCTCTACTAATCTTATTCTGGGCAGAAAATTTACAAGTGATTATTGCATAGTCTGTAATCATAAACGTTAGTCTGGAAGGTACACGCATGTTTTTAATTAGAAATATTCATTTCATTAGAAAGAGCATCAACCAGGAGACTAAAGCCAACAAACTGCACTTCCCAGAAGCCAGCTCGCCTACTCCAACACGCTCTCTCCGCCGCTCATTCCCACAAGGCTCTGCTTCCTCAGCCCCATTCTGGGAAACAGAGTTTCTTCCCTAGCGGGAAACCCAGCTGCGTCTAGACTGGGGTAGGCAACCTTGGCTCTTTTATGACTGGTGGACTTCAACTCCCAGAATTCCTGAGCCAGCTACGCTGAGGGGAAAGGGAGAGGTTTCCAAGCTGAGCCATGCTGGCTCAGGAATTCTGGGAGTCAATGTCCACGAGTCATAAAGCGGCCTAGGCCAGAGGTAGGCAACCTTGGCTCTTTTATGACTCGTGGACTTCAACTCCCAGAATTCCTGAGCCAGAATGGCTCAGCTTGGAAACCTTTCCCTTCGGCATGGCTGGCTCAGGAATTCTGGGAGTTGAAGTCCACGCGTCATCAAAGAGCCGAGGTTGCCTACCCCTGGTCTAGGCAAAGCCTTCCCTTCTTTGAACTACCCTTCCCGAAAGCCTTCGCGGGCCCCCCCTCTTCCACCTCCCGTTAGCTTCTCTCGCGCGCCCGCGGCTTTTCTCTCCCGGCGCTTCTTGGGAAACGTAGTGACGAGCGGCCTTGCCGGCTTCGCAAGCCGCCGCGCGAGCGTGCGCGGCCGGACCACAAATCCCGGCGTGCTTGGCCGGGCGGAAGGGCGGCCATTTTGTTTTCGCCTCAAGAGGGCTCGAGATGGCGGCGGCGATGGCGGCGCCGGTCTCGGAGAAGCTGAGGCGACTGGCGGCGCGTCCGCGCGGGCCGTCCCGCTGAGGCCAATCCGGCCATGGACCTCCGCTTGGCCGTGTACAACGCGGCGCGGGAGGGGAAGCTGAAGCTGCTGCAGAAGCTGCTGGGCGGGCGCGGCCGGGAGGAGCGGCAGCGGCTGGCGGCGGGGCCCGGCGGCGCCGAAGGGCCGCCGTTGTTGATCGCCTCCCGCCACGGGCACCGCGAGGTGGTGGAGTACCTGGTGGACCACTGCGGCGCGCGGGTGGGCGCGGGCGGCTCGGTGCGCTTCGACGGCGAGACCATCGAGGGGGCGCCGCCGCTGTGGGCCGCCGCCGCCGCCGGACACCTGCCGGTGGTGCGGAGCCTGCTGGAGCGCGGCGCCTGCGTCAACCAGACCACGCTGACCAACTCGACGCCGCTGCGCGCGGCCTGCTTCGACGGGCACCTGGCCGTGGCCCGCTACCTGGTGGGCGAGTGCGGCGCCGACCTGGAGGTGGCCAACCGGCACGGCCACACCTGCCTGATGATCGCCTGCTACAAGGGCCACGCCGACATCGCCCGCTACCTGCTGGAGCGGGGCGCCGAGGTCAACCGGCGCAGCCTGAAGGGCAACACGGCCCTGCACGACTGCGCCGAGTCTGGCAGCCTGGAGATCCTGCGCCTGCTGCTGGCCCGCCGGGCACGGATGGAGCGGGACGGCTACGGCATGACCCCGCTGCTGGCCGCCAGCGTCACCGGCCACGCCAACATCGTGGAGTTCCTCATCCGGGGAGCGCTGGAGGAGACCCAAAGCCGGGACACGGAGGAAGAGGAAGAGGAGGAGGAGAAGAATCGGGAAGACGTGGAGGAGGAGGAGGAGGAGGAGGATGACGAGACTGGCGGATCCCACGTTTACTGCACCCGCCAGGCTGCGGTGGAGGCGCTGGAGCTGCTGGGCGCCACCATGGTGGACAAGAAGCGGGACCTGCTAGGCGCCCTGAAGCACTGGCGCCGGGCGATGGAGCTGCGTCTCCAAGGGGGCGAGGGCCTCTCGAAGCTGGAGCCTCGGCAGCGGGTGCTGGCTTACGACTACGCCCAGGAAGTCAGCAGCATGGAGGAGCTGGAATCGCTGATCACAGATCCGGATGAGATGAGGATGCAGGCCTTGCTGGTCCGAGAGCGTATCTTGGGCCCGTCTCACCCGGATACCTCGTATTATATCCGCTACCGGGGGGCCGTCTACGCCGATTCGGGCAACTTTGAACGGTGCATTAACCTGTGGAAGTACGCCTTGGAAATGCAGCAGGGCAACCTGGAGCCCTTGAGCCCGATGACGGCGAGCAGCTTCCTCTCCTTTGCTGAGCTCTTCTCCTACGTGCTGCTGCAGGACCGTTCGAAGGGTGCCTTAGGGACTCAGCTGGGTTTCTCTGACCTCATGCTGGTTCTGAGCAAAGGGGTCCGCGAGGTTGAGCGGGCCCTCCAGCACCGGAAGGACCCGATGGCGGACGCTTCCCAGTTCACCAAAGCCCTGGCTATCATCCTCCACTTGGTCTTTTTGCTGGAAAAAGTGGAGTGTGCCCCCGAACAGGAGCACCAGAAGCGTCAGACTATCTACCGCTTGCTGAAGTGTCACCCCCGAGGTAAGAATGGCTTCACCCCGTTGCACATGGCGGTGGACAAGGACACCACCACTGTGGGCCGCTATCCGGTGGGGAAGTTCCCCTCCCTCCACGTGGTGAACCTCCTCCTGGAGTGTGGGGCTGACCCGGACAGCCGGGATTACGACAACAACACCCCGCTGCATGTGGCTGCCCGGAACAATTGCCCCCTCATCATGAGCGCCCTAATGGAAGCCGGAGCTCATATGGATGCGACCAACGCTTTCAAACAGACGGCCTACGAGCTCCTGGACGAGAAGCAGCTCACCAAGGCCATGATGCAGCCTTTTAATTACATCACCTTACAGTGCCTTGCGGCCCGAGCGCTGGATAAACACAAGATCCCTTATAAGGGTTTTATCCCTGAAGATTTAGAAGCCTTCATCGAGCTGCATTAGCCAAGAAGGACTGTACTCCCTACCGGTCTCTTCCTGGACCTGCTGCAGCTGGCAGGGAAGAGAACTTGGACTCGTGGTCTTCCTGGGGTCTGGATTTTAAAAAGCTTTGGTTTGCACTTGGCCAGCTTATGCGGTCTCTGTCTTTCTTCTGTCCAGCCCCTGGCATGGAGAAGACGTCTTTTGCCCAACGCACAAGTGGCCTCACTATCCGGGATCTTCTTAGCTAGATGATGGGCTCTACTGCAGTGTTTCTCAGCTTCGACCACTTTAAGAGGGGTGGACTTCAACTCCCAGAATCCTGGGGAATTCTGGGAGTTGAAGTCCACTTGTTTTAAAGTGGCCACGGTTGAGAAAACTCACTCACGGGTCTGTTCCTAATCTGTCTTGGAAAGTTCCTTCAATTTTTTTTCTCCCTGGCCTTCTAAGCGTTGAGTTCAGCCTCCAATTTACTCCCCTTTTGGGACGCTGCAGAAAAGAGAGAAAAGAAACATTGGCTAGATTCAGCTTGCTGGAACTTTGCCAGGACGCCCAAGGAAGCCTCTAGGGCCGACACGCCGCTCCAAAGTTCCTCCAATCTTCTCTCAGCCTGCCCCATCTTCTTTGTATTCATGTGAGGAGTGGGGAAATCATGGGGCTGGTGGATCCGGTCGTGACCGGCCCCCCCTCCCAGTCGCCGGGTGCAAAATAGAGGAATGTTTTGCATGGCCTGCTTTCAGCTTGCACCTTCGGTCGAGCTTTTTTAAGTTCCTCCCTTTGCACCCTTCCATCTCGAAGACGTAAAGGACGGATTAAGGCAAACCCACCGAGTCTTAACAATGTTCTGTTTTTCAGCTCAGCCGTGTAACTTAAGGCGGGGGGCGCGAGGGGAAGGGAGAAGAGATGGCTTTCATTTTGAACAGCAAGTTCTTGGCTTCTTTGCATGGTTGACCCAAACTGGGTTCAGTTGAGGTTTGATTCGAGGTTTGATTCCCCCCCCCACACACACACACACATTTCAGTTCTTGCTTCGAACTTCTCTTAAAACGTAGGCTTGAGATTTTGCTGGCTGTTTTCAAAGCTGTGGGTAAACGTATTTTTATTTGGCTGGTGTTTTTTATTTTCTTGTCAGCAGAGTGAGCCCTGCACTGCCGGCAGACCAGGCTGTGAATGGTTCCCCGAAATTCTGAAATTTAATCAAGCCACCCCCTCCCTTTATTTTTCGCCTCCAGACAAAAAGAGAAAACGGAGTATTGCTTTTTGACCCAAGTCACTGGCAAAAAGCGTGCTCGTTTGCACCAGAGGTCTCCAGGTGTGGCAACTTCGAAGACGTGTGGACTTCTAGCCCTGTAATTTCTCAGCCATCATGCTGGCTGAGGAATTCTGGGAGTTGAAGTCCACAAGTCTTCAAGCTGCCAAGTTTGGAAGAGCCCTGATTTATTATGTCTTTCTGGCTGGGATGGCCCCAGTTCTTCTGGAAGGAACAGGAGGTGATTGGGCAATATTTCATTGTCCAAACTCACTCCTTGCATCCTCTGAGAAGGTTAAGGAGCAGGTGCTTTTTTAAAATCTCCCAGAAGGCAAAGAAAACAGTGCTGAAAACCTGTTTGGAACCAGGTTTGCTTCCCATTAAAAACCGTGCCTAGTAGCCCGCCAAATCAAGCAGAGGTGAATTAAATGTGGCTTCCCAGTTACCTCACACGTCCTTGCCTTCCTTAACTCTTCAGGACAGGCGGGTGTCAAAAATGAGAAATGTGTTCATCCCTGCAAGAAATCGCAAGGTTGCGACTTCAATTCTTAAAATTGGTCTCCCCCAGATATATCAAGCAATGATTTTTTAATTATGTAGAGGGCAGAAATGGATGTGGAAGGATAGATGGGAATAGCCCTCACACACGGACCCTTACTCAGCTATCCTGTCAGATTGTACTGAGTTGATTTGTTTGGTCGGTCCTTATGAATTCTGTTCTTCTATTCAAGAGTTCATAGTTGGGGTTGAGGCTGCATTAGACCAGAGAAAAAGGGTGGCAAGGGGGGGGTGAGTGGATGGATGGACTTGGAAAGATGGATGGATGGATGGAAAGCTGGATGGAGGGATGGAAAGATGGATGGGTGGATGGAAGGATGGATGGATGGATGGAAAGATGGATGGATGGAAAGCTTGATGGATGGATGGATGGAAAGCTGGATGGATGAATGGAAAGCTGGATGGATGGATGGAAAGCTTGATGGATAAATGGAAAGCTGGATGGATAAATGGAAAGCTGGATGGATGGAAAGCTGGATGGATGGATGGAAAGCTGGATGGATGAATGGAAAGCTTGATGGATAAATGGAAAGCTGGATGGATAAATGGAAAGCTGGATGGATGGATGGAAAGATGGATGGATGGATGGAAAGCTTGATGGATGGAAAGCTTGATGGATGGATGGGTGGGTGAACTTGGAAAGCTTGAGAAGGGATGCAAAGGGATGGATCGATGGAAAATGACTTGGCGGGCTTGAGAGGGCTTCATATTTGCGTTCAAATCTTGAAGGACCTTTCTTGTTCTTCTCTCCGGGTCTACCTCACCAACAGTGTCACGGCAGAGGATCGGAGCAGTTGTAAGGTGGCCGTGGCTGTTGATGGTTGCATGACCTCTGGGTCATCTTAGCTCTTCATAGTGACAGGACTGCTGAAGGTCAGAGTAGGCTGAAGTAAAGGAGACCAACGGTGCTGTCATCATCTTTGGTGCTTGCCCATGTCCAGATAAGATTTTTTTTTTTCAGATCAAACATATCCATCCCTGGTATCTGGAACTGTTTAGAGCAGGGGTCTTCAAACTTGGCCCTTTTAGGACTTGTGCCTGGCTGAGGAATTCTGGGAGTTGAAGTCCACAAGTCCTAAAAGGGCCAAGTTTGAAGACCCCTAGTTTGGAAGAGTGTTTCTCAACCTCAGAAACCTCAGCATGGCTGGGCTGAGGAATTCTGGGAGTCGAAGCCCACCCTTGTAAAAAGTTCCTGGGGTCGTGAAACACTGCTTCCCTCAAGTAGACTTGTTTAAATGAATTTTGGAGAACCATTTCTGCATCTTCACCCAGCCCAGGGATAACAAGAAGCAGAGTTCTTAGCTTGCCTTGCAGTTTTTCTCAACCTCTGCGGCTTGACGATGTCTGGACTTCAACAGCTGGCTAGGGAAATCTGGGAATTGAAGTCCAAACATCTTAACGTTGCAAAGGTTGAGAAACTCAGCTTTAGAGCTAAAACAGAACTACAGAAACCTCAGGGTTCCCCCCCCCCTTTAGCGGATTTTGCAGAAGCCTGTCTGCCTCTTTGCATTCTTGCAGTGTTCAAAGCAAACAAACAAGGTTAGCCGATAAAGTTAACCGTTATCTTTTTTTTTCTTTTTTGGTTTTGTTGCAAAGAATGGAGTTGATTTGGCAATCATGGCAGAAAGAAACTGCACAAGCAGCGTATGTTATACACCCTTGAGAGCCAGCCTTCCTCACTTGAAGTAAATAAAAGTTAAACTAACGTTGAAAATCAAGGAGAACCAAAAAAAAAGTGCTGCTAAAACATACAAAACCGCGTCTTTGACTCTTCTTGTTCAGATGGGCATACGGCTAGGGGTGTTTATTATATAGCTAATCCTCAACTTACGACTGTTTTGAGTCTGGAATTCTAGTCATAAGTCACGCCGGTCCGTTGAGCGAGGTTGCCGCGTGACCTCGCCCTGATAACACTTTTGTGATGGTTGTTAACGGACAGCGGTTCGAGGCCATAAAGCAGGGGTTCTCAACCTTGGCAACTTTAAGACTTGTGGACTTCAACTCCCAGAATTGAAGTCCACAAGTCTTAAAGTTGCCAAGGTTGAGAACCCCTGCCATAAAGCAAGCAGGTTGGCTGTTAAACAAATCCATTGGTTTTTTTTATTTTATGGTTTATGGTTTCCAGCCCCAAACTTTGCAAATTGTGGTTGCGTGATGGCGGGACATTGTAAACGGCTGTAAATGCCAGTCAGCTCCCACGCGCCCAAAAGGTGACCATGTAACTATGGGAGGGGCTATCGTAACTTCAAATCTGGGTTGTAAGTAACTCTGGGGGGAGTCCGTTGTAATTGGTCATAAGTCGAGGACTACCTGCATGTGGTGGCTTTTTTTTTGAGTTTGAGAAAGGCACCTGCGTTTCTTCAGAGTTTGGCGTTTATGAAAAAGCGAGTTACAAATGGAAGAATCCTGTAGCAGGATCGACGTCTGTGGGCTACCTCAGGGGTAGGCAACCTTGGCTCTTTTATGACTGGTGGACTTCAACTCCCAGAATTCCTGAGCCAGCCACGCTGAGGGGAAAGGGAGAGGTTTCCAAGCTGAGCCATGCTGCCTCAGGAGTTCTGGGAGTTGAAGTCCACCAGTCATAAAAGGGCCAAGGCTGCCTACCCCTGACCTAGATGAGATAGACAGACAGGTAGATAGATCAAGAGTAGGCAACCATGGCTCTTTTATAACTGGTGGACTTCAACTCCCAGAATTCCTGAGCCAGCCACGCTGAGGGGAAAGGGAGAGGTTTCCAAGCTGAGCCCTGCTGGCTCAGGAATTCTGGGAGTTGAAGTCCACCAATCATAAAAGAGCCAAGGTTGCCCGCCCCTGGGCTACCTCATCTCATGCTGCCCCATGTAATCCACTCATGATATTCCCTAGTTTGGTAATGAAATGTCTCCCAGAAAACAGCCCAGTTCAGAGCCCCAAGGACCCCACATTCAACTTTTGAGCTACTCCCTTCTAGCACTGATGATGTTACCTGGCTAGGTCGTGAAACGTATGCAAGAAAACCGCCAATCAATCAGAATAGAGCTGGAAGGGACTTCGGAGGTCTTGTAGTCCAACCCCCTGCTCAGGCAGGAGACCCTAAACCGTTTCAGACAAGGGGCTGTCCAGTCTCTCCTTAAAAACCTCCAGTGATAGAGCATTCACAAGTACTGGTGGCAAGCTGTTAATTGTTCTGACTGTCAGGAAATTCCTCCTGAGTTCCAGGTTGCTTCTCTCCTTGATTCGTTTCCATCCGTTGCTTCTTGTCCTGCCTTCGGGTGCTTTGGAGGACAGGTAGACCCACCCCTTCTTTGTGGCAGCCCCTCAAATACTGGAATACTGCTATATCACCCCTAATCCTTCTTTTCTCTGGATTAGCCAAGCCCAAATCCTGCAACTGTTCGTATCCGTTTGCCTCCAGGTCTTTAATCATCACAGTTGCTCTTTGTTGCACTTTTTCCAAAGTCTCAACATCCTTTTTTGTCAAATCAAACTCGGAGGACACTGAGGAATCCACAGTGAAAGTCTCCCCGTGTGAGAATCTGTGGATTTCTGCCGAGCATCTGATAGCTCGCAGTAGGCCATGCCTAAAACAGTGATATTCTGTTTTACCAACCAGGCAGAGTAAATTCATCATTAAACTTAACTCTACGAGAAAAGAATGGAGAGTCCCTCATTTTATTAATCCCCATGTACTCATAGATTCATGTCTTAACTGGTATTATTTACCACTTGTAAAGCACATCCAAAGTTTTAAATCGGGGGGTATCCAACCGCGACCGCTTTAAAACCTGTGGACTTCAACTCCCAGAATTCCCCAGCTAGCATAACTGGCTGGGGAATTCTGGAAAGGCCACAAGTCCCAACAACTTGCCATTGCCGGATGCCCCTGCTTTAGATACCACACTGAATATAACGTATCTAGTAAATGCAATCATCTGCCAGTTTTGGGGGCGGGGGGCAGAAAAGGCAAGCTGTGGTGGTATAGCCTAAGGGGTGGCATTGAGGAATCCCCTTGGCCCAACTGAGCAGACTGGAATATAAGTGTGTGAGGGGGGAAGGATCCTCAATTTTTTCTGAGGAGTTTCTAATGCATTTTTCCAAAGAAGGACACATATTTCCTTGCAGTACCAAAAAAAAAAAGATAAATTAATACATAATTTTCTCCCTGAGCGGATGTCTTTAAAGACAGACAGGCAATACATCTCTTCTTTAATGCCTCTTCTCTAGACTGGAAAAAGTATTGGGTCCCTTTCTCCGGAAACTGGATTCCCTCCTTTCCCTCCTCAGATCTGAGTGGATCTTGATCGCCAGATCTGATGAAATGCAGAAAGAAAGGAGGGAGGGATTGAGGCTGGGGGCATTGCAATCTGCAGCTCCTGGCTTCTCCAGAGATGGTTAAAGTGAAAAGCTGCAGCAAGCTGATAAATGAGATAATGTTGAGGTGCACACACCCCCTGGCTCCTGAACCCCTTTAGTCTTACGACTGTTTCTCCACTTGAACAAGTGTTAAGATGTGTGGACTTCAACTCCCAGAATTCCCTAGCCAGCTGTGCTGTCTGTGGAATTCTGGGAGTTGAAGTCCACACAGCTATCGTGACTACCATATTAGAGTCCAGCGTTGCCTGTCATCTAAAAAAGCTCTCAACTGCTACACTTTGCATTAAGCCATAGCTTAAACCTGGTTCTATAGACGTAAGTCACAATTGGTGGAGACACCTCCAAGCCATAAACAAGATCACATGACTCTTTGCCTCTTAAACCAAGATCAAGCCAGGCTCCTTGTAATTCCAATTGCAATGCGAGCCGAGTCATCTTCAAAGGCCACATATAGGTTGTGTAGGGGTCGCATAGCATAAAGCAATTCTACACATTCCAGAATTTTCACCCAAGTAAATCATTGTGCAGTTCCTCTGTGTCCTTTGAGATTCATCCCTTCTAAAGTTCTTGCTGGGTTCCCCCCCCAAAAGCAAAATGGCTCCCCTCTCCACCTCTTCTACAGAGCACGGAAGGATTCCCAAAGCCGTCTCCCCAGCTGCAAACTTAAGTAGAATACAGGTAAGTCCTCGACTTAACAACCACAACTGAGCCAAAATTTCCCTTGCTAAGCAAGAGAATTCTTACGTGAGCGTTGCCCCGTTATACGACCTTTCTTGCCACCGTGATTAATTCAGTCACTGCGGTTGTTGAGTTAGTAAACGCAGTTAAGTGAATCTGGTTTTGCCATTGTCTTTGGTGTATCAGAAGGTCGCAAAAGGGGATCACGTGATCCCGGGAAACTGTTAAAAATCATAAATGCGAGTCAGTTGCCAAGCGTCTGAATTATGATCACGTAAGTTCAACGGTTGCAAGTGTGAAAAACGTTCGTCAGTCCCTTTTTTCAGTGTCATTGTAACTTCAGGCAATCATTAAACAAATGGTTGCAAGTCGAGGACTACCTGTAGTGCATTTTGTCCTTTACGACGGGTCCCCAACCCCCGGTCTGTGGACCAGTACTGAGCTGTGACATGCCAGCAACCGGTCCACACAAACAAGCAAAGCCCCATCCACGGGATGCAGGCAGCACACAAAATCACGCACCCTTCGGTCCACGGGAAAACTTCTCTTCACAGAACCGGTGGTCCATGGTGCCCAAAAGATTGGGGACCTCTGCTTTACGAGTCCCTGGGGGATTGCAAAGAGGAGATGGTCACCCATGAAGTTCAAGGTCTCAGTTCTTGTTGGCCCCTACATCTTCGCGTAACACCGGTCTCTTTGTCTGACTGGTCTCTTCCCTCGACAAAGTCGCCAACACTTCTAAGAAACTTACAAATGTTCCTGATGTCTTCTTTCATCCCTCTCATTTTCGTTCTCCAGGGTTGTCCTCTCCTTCCTCCACGGGTGGCCCCTCAATGGTCTCACTGATCGTGCCCACCGCTGCGTTGCTTCTTTCCACCTGCATGCGGTTATAATCGCCGATCTGAATCATTTGGGCATTCTGAATGATGAGTTGGGGACCCGGCATTGCGTTTGGAGAACCCACCGAGAACATGAATGGTTGGGAGAAGGAAGCCTGATCGGGCCCTGGTTCCATAAAGGATGTTTGTGGTCTTGAAATGTCCACCACCGGTGGTAGAGCTGGTGATGGTTGAAGGTTGAGGACAGCGAGATGTTGTTGTAGCCTCAGGTTTTCTCGCTCTCGTTCTCTCTCCTCCTCTCTTTCCTGGATCTGTCTCATGAAGTCCCAGGTGGCTTTTTTCTCCTGGATCACCCTTGAAGTAAAGGTCTTCTTCACCCTTCTGCCAAACACAGGAGATTTTTCAACCAAGGGCACCAACGACGCGAGCAGGAGAGGCATTTCCCCGGATTTTAGAGTGTGTTCTTTGGGCACCAACGGAATGACCGAGTTTCTCTTGCAGCAGCGGGTGAGGGAGTCCATCAAAGCCGTGTCGCGTTGATAGTCACAGAGGCGGCCCGTGAAGTTCTTGGTCAGGAGCACGAGCGTGAAGGCTGAGTTGTCCAAGGCGTTCTGGAAACAGTTGAGTTGGCCACAGCCGGGGACGAGGAAATCTTCGCTGAAGGTGGCCCCGTTGGAAACACCCAAGGCCTCCAGGTGTTCCCTCACCCGGCAAGCCACCAGCTCGTCTTCTGCGGCATGCAGGACCACGAAGGTATAGAACTGTCTTTCGTCATCTGGTGGGACCACTGAAGAAGGTTCTGAGCTACGAGAAGCAAGATCTGAAGAAGAAAAAGAAGGAGAAGAAGATGATAGCAGAGGTCCAAAACTCATGATCGGTGCTGAAGCAGAGGTACGGGTTCCAGGTTGTGGAGCACTTCCTGCAGAAGGTGTGGAATCCAACTTCTGCAGAGGTGGGACCTGGAAGCTGAAAGGCAAGTCTCCTGATGGCGTGGTTACGGGGGTTACCGTGCAGTGCATGGAGCCCTGGGCAGATGCCTTGGAAGACAGTGTGATTTTGGAATCAGGCGGTAAACAGGGACCTCTGGAATTTGGTAGAGAAGGTCTTCTCGAATTGACCAACGACACAGAACTGGTATCTTCTTGGCTGGCTGATGGTAGAGGCAAGGACCCTCCCGTGGTGGAAGGGCTGTCGGAGGTGGTTGAAATCTCACTGATCTGAAGGTTGCTGATGTGGGAGATGGGGCTACCTGTAGAACGTAATGACTGAGGATTATCAGGAGAAGAGCTGTCGATGGACACCGGACTGCTCCTTCTGGGCGGAGTCAACTCCCACCTACCTGAGGCCAGAGCTCCAGAATTACTCCTGGGCACCGTTGAGAGGAACGGCAGTCCACACTTCTCCATAGCTTCATCCAGGAGACCTTTGAGTTGGGCTCCTTCCATGTGACTGGCTCTAAAGGCTTGGATGGCGGTTCTGTAGGCCTCGTCTCTGGCCAGGGGTTCACAGAGCTTCTCCTCGACCAAGAGCGAATAGATCTCCGCCACGGCCCGGGCCACCTTGGCCTGGTCCTTCCGTTGTTCTGGGGTTGTCGTCTTGGCTCCACCTGTGCCCCAGAGGCCTTGGGAGAGATGGTGGGCCACCACATCATCTCTGAAGCTCTTGAGATGCACCCTGGCCTCATTTTCTCTCCCCAAGGACCACAGGATCAGGACGTGCAGGAGATGGCAGCTCTTCCTGTCTTGGTGCAAGCAGCTCAGTTTGTGCCTATATTGAATTAGCCTCTCCACTGGGATCCCACTTAGGGTCTGGAGGATCCCTTCAAAGCTTAGATCTCCCTGTGGAGTCCCTGTCATCCTGAGCAAAGCTGGGTCCAAATTGGAGGGCATGTTACATCCACAAAGGGGTGGCACAGGCTGAGGACTGGCACGGCTCCCCAGCCTTTATCATAGGTCGGATACCCGGAAGCCTAGGGCAAACCTCTGTAATGCTACGGAAGAGGCGGGCCTCGTAATTTTTGCCAAACTTGAAGGCTGGGAAAAAAGAGAGAAAGAAGAGAATGAAACTCTGGACCAGTTTGGAAAGCCTGAATGAATGAATCAATGAATGAACGAACGCATATGTATGTACTGAGCTCCCCCCAGAACTCCAGACGTGTCATGATCTCCGCACCTTCAGAAGAGTATTGAAGACTCATCTCTTCAATCAAGCCGGCCTGGCCTAGATCTCCTCAGGTTTTGTTTTTTTTAATTTTAAACAAGGCTGTTCGGGTTTTAATTGGGTTTTTAACAGGTTTTAGTACAGCCTTGTATTAATATTAATTTAATTTATTTTATTTTTAAATATTTATTGTTATTATATGTTTTTATTGGGTTGTAAACTGCCCCGAGTCCTACGGGAGAGGGGCGGTATAGAAATTTAATAAAACTAAACTAAACTAAAACTTATGTACATACACACCAACGTGTTGAGACTCTAGAAAGAGTACAGAGAAGAGCAACAAAGATGATTAAGGGACTGGAGGCTAAAACATATGAGGAACGGTTGCTGGAATTGGGTATGTCTAGTTTAATGAAGAGAAGGACGAGGAGGGACATGATAGCCGTGTTCCTGTATCTCAGGGGCTGCCCCAAAGAAGAGGCAGTCAAGCTATTCTCCAAGGCGCCTGAAGGCAGGACCAGAAGCAACGGATGGAAACTAACCAAGGAGAGAAGCAACCTAGAACTAAGGAGAAACTTCCTGACAGTGAGAACAATTAACCAGTGGAACAACCGGCCTCCAGAAGCGGTGAATGCTCCAACACTGGAAGTTTTAAAGAAGAGACTGGACAGCCATTTGTCCGGAATGGTATAGGGTTTCCTGCCTGAGCAGGGGGTTGGACTGGATGACCTCCAAAGTCCCTTCCAACTTTATTATTATTGTTATTATTATTATTATTATTAATCAGAGTTCCCAGCTACCTAGAACTTAAAATTGCTACGATTGAGAAAAACGGTAATATTCTCTCTATAATATACAGTGTATTATCTCAATAACAGAAGCTATATTATAGCGTATTATGAGTCCTGGAATAAAACGCCCAATAAAATGAATTCACTTTAACAACAACAATAAAGTTGGAAGGGATCTTGGAGGTCCTCTAGTCCAACCCCCTGCTCAGGCAGGAAACCCTACACCATTTCGGACAAATGGCTGTCCAGTCTCTTTTTAAAACTTCCAGTGTTGGAGCATTCGCCGCTTCTGGAGGCAGGTTGTTCCACTGGTTAATTGTTCTCACTGTCAGGAAGTTTCTCCTTATATTCCAGGTTGCTTCTCTCCTTGATGAGTTTCCATCTGTTGCTTCTTGTCCTGCCTTCCTTAATGACCGCAATTACTTACAATCCTAATTCTGGGCTCAATTAGCGTCCTCTCTTTTCTGCAATCCTGGAGGGAGGGGACAACATTCAAACATGGCGGCAAAAATAACAACTTCATCAATCTGCACCCTTTTCTAGCACAGCTCACACTACGGTGCCTTTGATCCCGGAAGAAAAGTCTTCAAACGCACCGAGGCAAGACGAGACGAGTTAGATACTTCCTTTGATTGCTAAGCTTCAAGGTGCGCAATCCGGTTCGTCTTGTTTTTAAGGTTTCCGGAAGAATAGAAGGCATTGATAACGCCAGGACCTTCTCAACCTCAGCCACAAGGTTGTAAGCAAGTCATAAATTGCCCTGCTCCAGAAGTGGAAAATCATTCAATGCACAGCTGGAGAGAAAGCATCGGTGCCGGCGTGTTGAGCTCAGATTGTTTTCTGGGTGGCAGTATAGAGAGTTTAGACGTTTCCTGGTGGTCCCCTATCCCCATACTACAGGCCATCCTCTATTTACAACCATAACGCCCCAAAACTTTCCTTCCAAAGCAAGACAGTTGATAAGTGAGTTTTGCCCCGTTTTACGACCTTTTTTGTCACCGTTATTAAGTGAATTGGTGCAGTTGTTAACTTAGTAGCAATAGCACTTAGACTTATATTCCGCTTCACAGTGCTTTACAGCTCTCTCTAAGCGGTTTACAAATTCAGCAAATTGCCCCCAACAATCTGGGCCCTCATTTAGATTCAGATAGATAGATAGATAGATAGATAGATAGATAGATAGATAGATAGATAGATAGATAGATAGATAGATAGATAGATAGATAGATAGATAGATAGATACCGTAGATAGATAGATAGATAGATAGATAGATAGATAGATAGATAGATAGATAGATAGATAGATAGATAGATAGATAGATAGATAGATAGATAGATGATGGATGGTAGATAGATAGATAGATAGATGATGGATGGTAGATAGATAGATAGATGATGGATGGTAGATAGGTAGGTAGATAGATAGATAGATAGATAGATAGATATAGGCAGGCAGAGACAGACAAATAAGAATAGATATAAATGATACCATACAGAGAGACAGACAGACAGATAGATATAGACAGATGTAGATAGATGATACAAATAGGTATAGATAGATGATACGATGGATGGATGGATGGATAGATAGGCAGGCAGGCAGAGACAGACAGAAAGATGATACGAATAGATATACGGTAGATAGATATAAATAGATGATATACAGAGAGAGAGACAGACAGATAGATATAGACAGATGTAGATAGATGATACAAATAGATATAGATAGATATAGATGATACGATGGATGGATGGATAGATAGACAGACAGAAGACAGACAGCACTTAGACTTATATACCACTTCACAGTGTTTTACAGCCCTCTTTAAGTGGTTTACAGATTCAGCAGATTGCTCCCGCGACAATCTGGCTCCTCGTTTTACCGATCTCGGAAGGATAGAATGCCAAGTCAACCTCGAGCTGGTGAGAGAATCAAACTGCTGGCAAATCAGCCTTTCGGAAAAAAATTAGCCCGTTTTGGCCCGCCTTTCCCTCTGAATCCCCAAATCTGAAACTTCCTGCATGAAAAAATATTCCAGAACTTTCTGCAAAGGTGGCTGAATTCCCTTTGGAGGAAAAGAAGAAATCCCAGTCTTAATGGCTTCTTAACTCTCAAATAGTTTTTTAAAAATAGTTTTCCTTAGACAGCAGGTGGCCTTCAACTCCCAGGGCTGGCTGAGGAACTCTGGGAGTTGAAGTCCACAAGCCTTAGAGTTGCCAAGTTTGAAGACTCCTGCTCAGTACAGCTAGTCCTTGACGTACGGCCATAATTTGAGCCCCACCCTTCCGTTTATTAAGTGAGACATTTGTTAAGTGAGTTTGGCCAAATTTTACCCTCCTTTCTTACCACAGCTGTTAAGCGAATCACTGCAGTTGATAAGTCAGTATCCCAGTCCTTAAGTGAATCTTAAGGACCCCATTGCCTTTGGGTCGCAAAAGGGGGCTCGCAAGAATCCCTGGGACACAGCAACAGTCCTACGTACAAGCCAGTTGCCGAGCATTTTGATCACAGGATCATGAGAATTGCCACCAAAGTCGTAACTCTGAAAAATGGTCCATCCGCCACTTTTTTCAGCGCTGTTGTAAGTTTGAATGGCCCTAAATGAACTGTAAGTCGAGGACCACCTGTATTATTTCAAAGAAGGGGCTGTCCAGCCTCTTCTTAAAAACACCCACAACTTCTGGAGGGAAGCAATTCCACTGGTTAATTGTCAGGAAGTTTCTCCTTAATTCCAGGTTGCTTCTCTCCTCTTGTCAGTTTCCCTCCAATTGTTTCTTGCCTTCTGGTGCTTTGGAGGATAGGTTGACCCCCTCCCCTTGGTGGCAGCCCCTCAAATACTGGAACACTGGCATCGTGTCACCCCTATTTCTTTTTTTCCTTTAGACTAGCCAAACCCAAGTCCTGCAACTGATCTTCATATAATAATAATGATAATAATAATAATAATAATAATAATAATAATGTTGGAAGGTCCCTTGGAGGTCATCTAGTCCAACCCCTGCTCAGGCAGGAAACCCTATACCAGGGGTAGGCATCCTTGGCCCTTTTATGACTTGTGGATTTCAACTCCCAGAATTCCTGAGCCGGCATGGCTCAGCCTGGAAACCTCTCCCTTTCCCCTGGGCTCAGGAATTCTGGGAGTTGAAGTCCACGAGTCATAAAAGAGCCAAGATTGCCTACCCCTGCCCTAGATGATACATAGATAGACAGAGAGAGAGACAGACAGATAGATAGATAGATCAGGGGCAGACAACCTTGGCTCTTTTATGACTCGTGGACTTCAACTCCCAGAATTCCTGAGCCAGCCATGCTGAGGGGAAAGGGAGAGGTTTCCACGCTGAGCCATGCTGGCTCAGGAATTCTGGGAGTTGAAGTCCACGAGTCACAAAAGGGCCATGTTTGAAGACCCCTGGCCTATGCCATTTCAGACAAATGGCTGTCCAGTTTCTTCTTAAAAACCTCCAGCGTTGGAGCACCCACAGCTTCTGGAAGCAAGCAGTTCCACTGGTTAATTGTTCTGACTGTCAGGAAGTTTCTCCTTAGTTCTAGGTTGCTTCTCTCCTTGATCAGTTTCCATCCGTTGCTCCTTGTCCTGCCTTCAGGGGCCTTGGAGAATAGCTTGACTCCCTCTTCTTTGGGGCAGCCCCTGAGATACTGGAACCCTGCTATCCTGTCTCCCCCCCCCTCGTCCTTCTCTTCGTTAAACTAGACAGACCCAATTCCAGCAACTGTTCCTCATATGTTCTAGCCTCCAGTTTCAGTCTGCAGACCTTGGATCATCTTAATTACTCTCCTGCTCCACCCCAGCTGATTTCGGGAAGAGGGTTGAGTGTCTGTGCGATAGGGTTGCCCACGAAGACTTACCTGGGGCTGAGGCCTCACTGCCAGGGTTGAGCTGGATCTGGCTAGCAGGAGGCGGAAATCAGCCAATCTTTGCTCCTCCTAGTTCTCTCTGTCTTTCCTCCCAGCTGGGTGAAAAAAAAGTCAGCCCAAAGTAGGAAGTTGGCCTTGCCTAGAAGAAGCAGCAGAAGCTTCTTTCTCTTTCCTGGCTCGGAAGTGAATTCTTCACACACACACAAACGGCACACCCCTTTGGGCAAATAATCGAAACTCATCCGTTTGGTCAAAATTCCCCACCCCGGGAGAAGCCATGGGAGAAGCGATGGAGCTGGCAGAGGTGGCCAGGAAAAGAAAGTTTAACTAGTTGTGTTGATCTTTGGGAAATTCATTCTAGACTTCGGCCTCGGTGCTCAAAACAAAAGTCGATGAAACAGTTGACTTTGGGTTTGAACCAGTGGGTCGATCTGATCTTTTTTAGGTGAAATTAATACAGCTGAGATTGTAACTTGGCTCTGGATTTTGCGACGCTGAAAAAAAAAATTGCAGGACAGCACTGCTTTGTTTCAATTTTCCCTTTACTTCACCTCTCTGTCCCCCCCCTCTTTTCTCTAACATTCCTATTGTCTTTATTTTCATGTGTATTTTGTATTCAGCTAGGAAAGCAAAGAGAGAGAGGGAAGGAAGGGAGGGAGGGAGGGAGGGAGGGAGGGAGAGAGAGAGAGAAAAAGAAAGGAAAGAAAAAGAAAGAAGAGAAAGGAAGGAAGGGAGAGAGAGAGAGAAAGAAGGAAAGAAAGAAAGAAGAGAAAGGAAGGGAGGGAGGGAGAGAGAAAAAGAAAGAAAGAAGGAAAGAAAGAAAGAAAAGAGGAAGGAAGGAAGAGAAAGAAAGAAGGAAAGAGAAAAGAAAGGAAGGAAGGGAGAGAGAGAAAGAAGGAAAGAGAAAAGAGAAAGGAAGGAAGGGAGAGAGAGAGAGAAAGAAAGAAGAGAAAGGAAGGAAGCAAGGAAGGGAGAGAGAGAGAGAGAGAGAGAAAGAAAGAAAGAAGGAAAGAAGAGAAAGGAAGGGAGGGAGGGAGAGAGAAAAAGAAAAAGAAAGGAAAGAAAAAGAAACGAGAAAGGAAGGAAGGGAGAGAGAGAAAGAAAGAAGGAAAGAAAGAAAGAAGAGAAAGAAAGGGAGGGAGGGAGAGAGAAAAAGAAAGAAGGAAAGAAATGAAAGAGGAAGGAAGAGAAAGAAAGAAAGAAGGAAAGAGAAAAGAGAAAAGAGAAAAGAGAAAGGAAGGGAGAGAGAGAGAGAGAAAGAAGAGAAAGAAAGGAAGGAAGGAACCAGTTTGCTAGGCTGTGGTTCTGCCAGAAATGGCGGTTTGCAAACAAGGGCCCAGCCTGTCTTCTGTGGGTAACTTCAGGACCCAGCAGGCATCAAGACTTGGGGCTTCTTTTTGTACATGCAAACAAAGAAAAAATTCAAGTTAAAGCCATTCAGCTTAATACAATCATTTTAAATTTGTAGACCTTCTTCACTCCGTATATCAAAGTTGAACTCTATGTGCAAATGGATATCTAATAATAAAAAAAATAAAAAAAATGTATCGAGCAATAAAAAAAAAGACTTGGGCTTCTTCTAAGGAGGTTGAACTCAAACATCTGCAACTTGATATCTTTGCTGAGGTGGGATTGGGCGGGAACGATGGGGTGTCATTCAGCTCCCTGGGTTGTGGGGATGGTTCCCAGGCAAGTCGAGAGGGTGAGTACAGCCATGTCATCAAATAGAGAAGAATATCTGTAGGGCTGAATATCTGAGGGGTCTCTGGTGCTCTCTGACCTTGGTGGTTTCCTTGCAGACGATTCATGACCCAACTAGGGAACATCACTAGGGCTAGAAGGAAGGGGGGGTTGTGGAAAGGAGGAAGAGGAGGAGGAGGAGAACTGTGGGGTCCTTGATTGTTTTCTTGCAGACGTTTCATTACCCAACTAGGTAATAGCACCAGTGCAAGGAGGAGGAAGAGGAGGAGGAGAACTGTGGGGTCCTTGATTGTTTTCTTGCAGACGTTTCATTACCCAGCTAGGTAACATCACCAGTGCAAGGAGGAGGAGAACTGTGGGGTCCTTGATTGTTTTCTTGCAGACGTTTCATTACCCAACTAGGTAATAACACCAGTGCAAGGAGGAGGAAGAGGAGGAGGAGAACTGTGGGGTCCTTGATTGTTTTCTTGCAGACGTTTCATTACCCAGCTAGGTAACATCACCAGTGCAAGGAGGAGGAGAACTGTGGGGTCCTTGATTGTTTTCTTGCAGACGTTTCATTACCCAACTAGGTAATAGCACCAGTGCAAGGAGGAGGAAGAGGAGGAGGAGAACTGTGGGGTCCTTGATTGTTTTCTTGCAGACGTTTCATTACCCAGCTAGGTAACATCACCAGTGCAAGGAGGAGGAGAACTGTGGGGTCCTTGATTGTTTCCTTGCAGATGTTTCATTACCCAACTAGGTAACCTTCTCAGTGCTGGAAGTTGGTTCTCTATTTATACCCAGGGACTTGCCCTGGCAGTGTTGGTGGGGGATGTTCTTGCTAGGTTATTGTTTTGAGTATTTTTTGTCTGATGGTCTAGGATTTTTTTTTTCTTTCCTTTTTAGCCATCCCTTCCTCCCTCCCTCCATGCGTCCACCCATCCCTCCACCTATCCATTCATCCCCCCCACCTTTCCATCCATCCACCCACCCACCTTCCATCCGTCTATCAATAGACCCTTCCCCAATCTGGTGCTTTCAGGTGGGCTTCATTCAACACCAGTCCATGCTATCTTGAAAATTGGCAGGCTCTAAATCGGGGGGGGGGGGGAGGGGGAGACACCCCTTTTATGATCTCCGCTTCAGTTGAACCAGGAATTCTGGGAGTTGAAGTCCACCAGTCATAAAAGGGCCACCGTTCCCCCACCTCTGCTCTAAATCAAAATCCACCCATCATCACTTGTGGCCTCCTTTTATGCACCCCTCCCTCCCAAGCCCCCCCCCCGCAATCTCTCTTCGACTGCAAAAGATGATGGAAACTGGCATACATGTTTTTAAAATTTATTTTCCTACAGCATGGACACAAAGGAAGGATCCACAGGAACGTGGAAATTCAGCTGGACCCCTTCTGAACTCCTCCCGCCCCAAGAGTTAACTCAGGAGTCTTCAAACTTGGCCCTTTGATGACTGGTGGGACTTCAACTCCCAGAATTCCTCAGCCAGCATGCCTGGTTGAGGCATTCTGGGAGTCGAAATCCACACAGTCATCAAAGGGCCACGGGTTTGAAGACCCCTGAGGTAAATAAAGTCACCATTTCTTCTGCTTGCCTTCAAATATCATCTTCAAGTCCATCTTCACCATTAAGCTTTTGACCTCCTGCCGCCCAGCCTTACACCGATTTACAAGCTGATCTCTGCACTAATGAGGACTAGACGCTTGGCTAAGAGGAGGAAATAGAATTCCTTTCTGTCAATTCCTTCCTTGGAATTAGGTGTTACGCTTTAATGCTCAGTTAGATTATAAAATGCTGGGCTCAACGGAAATAACAGAATAAGAGGATGACAGAGTCGGAAGGGACTCTGGAGGTCATCTAGTCCAACCGTCTGCTGAAGCAGGAGACGCTATACCATTTGGGACAAATGGTTGTCCGATCTCTTCTTGAAAACCTCCAGTGTTGGAGAACCCACAACGTCTGGAGGCAAGTCGTTCCACTGGTTAAAATGGGGGGGGGGAGACAATTGTTTCTCTCTCTGGCACAGAAGTCCAAATAAATACCAGCCACCCATTTAGGGACCAGATCCTGACCAACTCATCTCCCATACTCTGAAGAGCAACTAAGATGATCCAAGGCCTGGAGACTAAAACATACGAAGAACGGCTACAGGACTAGTCTAAAGAAAAGAAGAAATAGGGGAGACATGATAGCAGTGCCCCAGTATTTGAGGGGCTGCCACAAAGACGAAGGGGGGTCAAATTATTCTCCAAGAGGGAGAGAGGGAGGGGGTGGGAAGTAGGAGATAGGGAGGTAGGAAGAGGGGGATGTGATGGAGGGGGTGCTGCCAAGCAACATCTATAGTTATTCTATTTTATGTAAGTTTTTAAAAGTATGTATGTTTTGTTTTGGTGTGACACAAAGTCGAAAATGATTGTATTAAGTGGAGTTGTATTTAATTTGACTCTTTGTTAATAATTATAAAAAACTAATAAAATATTTAACAGTAAATTATTCTCCAAGGCACCAGAGGGCAGGACGAGAAACAATGGTCGGAAACCGACCAAAGAGAGAAGCAACCTGGAATTAAGGAGAAACTTCCTAACAGTGAGGACAATTAACCAGTGGAACAGCTTCCCACCAGAAATCGTGGGCGCCCCATCTCTGGAGATTTTTAAGAAGAGGCTAGACAAGTCACTTGTCCGAGATGGTGTAGGGCAGTGATGGCGAACCTTTTAGAGACCGAGTGCCCAAACTGCAGCCCAAAACCTACTTATGTATCGTCCGGTGCTGGGCGGGCGTGGCCCATTGGGTGGGTGTGGCCCATTGGGTGGGCGTGGCTGCAGTGGTAATGGCAGACTGGTTGGGAGTAAAAAGTTCAATCCATCAAATCCAACTTTGCGAGATCTTTTTTTTTCCCGCGAGAAGTTGAAATTGATTGAATGATTGAGCCCTTTTTTTGCACACGGCGGCGGAGGCCTAAAGCAAAAAGGTTTTATAAAACCCAGCTGAAGGCCTAGGACTGGGGCGACGGTGCACGCGCGCACAGAGAGGGCTCTGCGTGCCACCTGTGGGCACGCGTGCCATAGGTTCGCCACCACGAGTATAGGTTCTCCTACTTGAGTGAGGGGTTGGACTAGAAGACCTCCCAAGATCCCTTCCAAGTTCTATTCCGTTACATTCCGTTCCGTTCTGCTCCATTCCATTCCATTCTATTTTGACTGCAGTTCTGAATCAAAGCAGAAGATGGGCTTCCTTGGAAATTAACACAATGGAGCCCTGGGAAGGAAAGTGGTCCCCTCTCCAAGGGATCTGGGATCCTTTGGGGAGAAGGAAAGATGGATCCAAGCAGATCTCTCTCTCTCTCTCTCTCTTTCTCTCTTTTCTTTTCTCTTTCTCTTCCTCTTTCACACTTTCTTTCTCTATTTCTCTCTATTTCACTCTATTTTTCACTTTTTCTCTCACTCTCTTTTTCTCTTTCTCTCACTCTCTTTCTCTCTCTCTCTCTCTGCAAGCCTTTAGCTTTCCTGTTTCTCTTTTCACAGGGACTGGAGTTCCCCTCTTGGAAATTGGGTCTCCTTCAGCTGACTTTTTGGGAGAAGGCCTCCAGCATCATGGGGTGGGGGGTGGGGGCATTGTAGTTGGGGAGGAAGAGCTGCAAAACTTTTAGGGCAACTTGCCCGACCCTTCAGAGGCTCCCAGGGATGTCCGCAGGGTGTGGACCATCAAAGAAGATGGTGGTCCCAAAGAGGCCATCAACGCTCTGTTGTGGTCAACACCTGGAGACTCTTGTGGAGACTCTTGACCACGCCTTGTGGACAGCCCTGGAGACTTTGCCTCTCCTAGTTCTTCTCTTGGGGGGCCTTCTCGGACCCCGCTAAGAGCTCCTTCAAAGCCCCCATCGCCTCTGTGGACTCTCTCGGGTCCTCCTCAGTTGTCTTCTCCATCCTCTTTGCCCTCTTAGCTGCCACCTTCTCCGGTGAGGGTGCCCTGGCCTCTTTGCTCGTCTCCTTCAGCTGCACCTCCTGGGGGCTCCCTGATCCTCCTGCCTGGGATCGGAAGGGCCCCACGATCCAATTCAGAGGGGTGATCTGGATGAGATGTTCGGCCAACGTGTGGAGAACCTCTCGGGCTTGGGAAATCATCTCCTGGCTCTGGGTGAGGAGGCCGGAGGATAGATCCTGGAAGGACTCAGCGGAAGAGAAGGAGCGATGGAGCTGCTGGAAGTTACTCTGAGTCTTGTCCACTCTTTCTCGGAGGTTCCTGGGTAGCACTTCCACGGTGGACATCAGCCAGGTGTAAGCAGGACTCAGATCTTGGATGAGGGATCGTAACATGGCCAAAGTCAACGGCTCGACCTGCGGACAAATTTGGTGCATCACTGACATGAGCGTAGCTTTGCGATTGAGACTTTGCGATTGTGACTTGCCATTAATTAGTGTTTTTTTCAAATATGGCCTCTTGAAGATTGGGTGGACTTCAACTCCCAGAATTCCCCAGCCAGCATTCTGGGAGTTGAAGTCCACCCATCTTCCCCAGCCGGCTATGCTCCTGGCTTCTGTAGGGAAGGCCAAAGTGGAAAGCTGCAGCAAACTGATAGAGATAACATTGAAGTACACACACACCCATGTTCCTGGACCCCCATAGTGTCTATGACGGTCTTTCTCAATCCCAGTAACTTTCAGATGGGATCCACGTATCTTAAAGCAGCCAAATTTGAAAAAAAACAACAACCCTGCAATGAACAATAGTTTAACATGCAATAAATCCACCTGGTCATAAATCGAGAATTTACCTGTACTTGGAAGCATAGATAGGGCGGCATAGAAATCCAATAAATAAATAAATAAATAAATAAATAAATAAATAAATAAATAAATAAATAAATAAATAAATAAATAAATAAATAAATAAATAAAATACCTGCTGTGGGGTGTTTTCTTTCTTTCTTCTTTCCTGATCCTCTTCTGGCTGAATTTGGGTCCATTTAAGCAAAATTTGGTTAAGTTTCCGTTGTGCTTCCTGGAACTGACTCCCTGCGCTGTTTTTCACATCTACCACCTGCCACCCAAGCAGAAATCAAAACAATTTAAGAAAGCAGTGTAATGCTATTCAGCTTGTAACCCGATACAGGCAGTCCTCGACTCACGACCGTAAATGGAACCTGCAATTGTATATTGCGATCGTCATTATAAAGCAGGTCGTCGCACGTCGGAACACGACCCAACTCCAAACCCCCAATGACCACCTGGATGCTGCAACAGTCGCTAAGTGTAAAATATAATAATAATAATAATAATAATAATAATAATAATAATAATAATAATAATAATAATAATAATAATAATAATGAAGTTGGAATGGACCTTGAAGGTCATCTAGTCCAACCCCCTGCTCAGGCAGGAAATCCTCTACCATTTCAGAGAAATAGCTGTCCAGTCTCTTCTTAAAAACTTCCAGTGTTGGAGCATTCACCACTTCTGGAGGCAGGTAGTTCCACTGGTTAATTGTTCTCACTGTCAGGAAGTTTCTCCTTAGTTCTAGGTTGCTTCTCTCCTTGGTTAGTTTCCATCCGTTGCTTCTGGTCCTGCCTTCAAGTGCTTTGGAGAATAGCTTGACTACCTCTTCTTTGGGGCAGCCCCTGAGATATTGGAAGGCTGCTATCATGTCCCCCCTCGTCCTTCTCTTCATTAGACTAGACATCCCCAATTCCAGCAGCCGTTCCTTGTATGTTTTAGCCTCCAAGTCCCCTAATCACCTTTGTTGCTCTTCTCTGCACTCTTTCTAGAGTCTCAGCATCTTTTTTACATCGTGGTGACCAAAACTGGATGCCATATTCCAAGTGTGACCTTACCAAGGCCTTGTAAAGTGGTATTAACACTTCACGTGATCTTGATTCTCTCCCTCTGTTAATGCAGCCCAGCACTGTGTTGGCCTTTTTGGCAGCTGCAGCACACGGCTGGCTCCTATTTAAGAGATTGTCCACTAGGACTCCGAGATCCCTCTCACAGTTGCTACTATTGAGCAAGGTACCCCCTATACTATACCTGTACATTTGGTTTTTCTTGCCTCAATGTAGAACCTTGCTTTTTTTCACCATTGAATTTCATTTTGTTAGATAGTGCCCAGTGTTCAAGTCTGTCCAGATCCTCCTGTATCCTAAGCCTGTCTTCTGGAGTGTTGGCTATTCCTGCCAGCTTGGTGTCGTCTGCAAATTTGATGAGTTCCCCATCTATCCCTTCGTCCAAATTGCTGATGAAGATGTTGAAGAGCACTGGATCCATAAGTCACTTTTTTCAGTGCCATTCTAACTTTGAATGGTTGCTAAACAAACGGTTGTACGTCGAGGATTACCTGTACCTTAGATTGCACTGCATCCTGGCTGATTTGAACCCAGGGCCGGCTTACCAGGTTAATCACATACTGGAGCTGGGCGAGCATGTCCTGCGTGTTTTCCTGGACCACATGAAGCCGATTCAGGGAATGTCGGTAGACCCGGGAACGGAGTTTGCTGGAGAGGGACCCTAGGCGGACAAAATAGCTCTGCTCCCTCTGCTGCTGGTCGATGGCGGCCTGGCTGACGCCGTGGACCTCGGTGGCCAGCTGGGCTGCAGGGAGGACAAAGCAGATGTGAACAGGTCCCCTTCCTGCCTAGGAAGAATCAGCCCCCCTGGAGGGCTTTAAAAACACTGAATTCATCCCAGCCTTTTCATCTTCAAATTTTGCCTGCCTCATGAGTCGCCTGTGGATGAGAGGGCTGGCCCACAAGAAAGGGAAGGAAGGAAGGAAGGAAGGAAGGAAGGAAGGAAGGAAGGAAGGAAGGAAGGAAGGAAGGAAGGAAGGAAGGAAGGAAGGAAGGAAGGAAGGAAGGAAAAATGGAAAAGGGAGGAAAAAATGAAAATGAAAAAGAAAAAGGAAAGGAAAGAATGGAAGGAAGAACGAAAAGAAGAAAAGGAAAGAAGGGAGGGAGGAAGGAAAATGAAAAAGGAAGGAAGGAAAAAATGGAAAGGAAAAAGAAGGAAAGAAAGGAAGAAAGGAAGGAAGAGAAAAGAAGAAGGAAGGAAAAAATGAATGAAAAGAAGGAAGGAAGGAAGGAAGGAAGGAAGGAAGAAAAAATGGAAAAGGGAGGAAAAAAGGAAAAAGGAAAAGGAAAGAAAAGAATGGAAGAAATAAAGGAAAGGAGGGAGGGAGGGAGGAAGGAAAAATGAAAAAGGAAGGAAGGAAAAATGGAAAGGAAAAAGAAGGAAAGGAAGGAAGGAAGGAAGAGAAAAGAAGAAGGAAGGAAAAAATGAATGAAAAGAAGGAAGGAAGGAAGGAAGGAAGGAAGGAAGGAAGAAAAATGGAAAAGGGAGGAAAAAGGAAAAGGAAAGAAAAGAATGGAAGAAATAAAGGAAAGGAGGGAGGAAGGAAGGAAGGAAAAATGAAAAAGGAAGGAAGGAAAAAGTGGAAAGGAAAAAGAAGGAAAGAAACAAAGAAAAGAAGGAAGGAAAAAATGAATGAAAGGAAGGAAGGAAGAAAAATGGAAAAGGGAGGAAAAAATGAAAAAGGAAAAGGAAAAGAAAGAATGGAAGAAAGAAAGAAAAGAAGAAAAGGAAGGGAGGGAGGGAGGGAGGAAAAATGAAAAAGGAAGGAAGGAAAAAATGGAAAGGAAGGAAGGAAGAGAAAAGAAGAAGGAAGGAAAAAATGAAAAAAGAAAAAGAAAGGAAGGAAGGAAGAGAAAAGAAGAAGGAAGGCAAAAATGAAGGAAGGAAGGAAGGAAGGAAGGAAGGAAGGAAGGAAGGAAGGAAGGAAGGAAGGAAGGAAGGAAGGAAGGAAGGAGGGTAGACAGATTCTGGGAGAATTGATTTCAGCCGCCCCTTATCCAGGGCCTTATGGATTGACTGTATACATTTATATAGGCAGTCCTCCACTTTTGACCATCCTTGACCCTGGCAATTTGGGTCAAGCAGTCTCAAAATGGGTCACCAGGTGACAATCCTATTTTTAGGATCTCTTCTTTTTTCCCCAAAAATTTTATTTATAATACAATTAAAAAAACATTGGCTATAACGTGACATTCCAGTATATACATTCTTATCAAATTATTCCACATTGTACAATCAGTTCTTCATCTCTGAATATACATCTAAATTTTATATACAATACCAATTCTAAAATGACATATATTTCTATCTTCACACTAGCCTATAATCCCAACCGTCCTCCTCAAATCCTTCCGGCGGTAAAATTTATCCCAGGTTTCGAAATAAACCGATCTACATTTGTCTTTCAGTACCATTTCCACACATTGTAATATTTTATATATAGTGTCTCTTCCTCTGTGGGAATTCCTTTGCTCTTCCATTTTTGCGCGAACGCCAGCCTAGCGGCGGTCAAGACATGTAACAGCAAATAGATTGTTCCCTTATTGTATTTCTCCGTGGTTATTCCCAACAGGAAAAGTTCAGGTTTTAACTCTTAAGTCCAACATTAATATATCTTTCAGCCATCTTCATATCCTATTCCAATACTCAGAAGCCTTTGGGCGTTCCCACCACATATGGTAATATGATTTTTAGGATCTCTTTTTGTGCTTTTGGCTAAGTGAACAACGTGCTTGTGAAGACCAACAAACGCTGCAGGGAGACCGCAATCCCCCTGCAGTGGAGAAGGCAAAAAAACGCTCTCTTATCCGCCGGGGCTACTCCTCCACTTTACAACCTGGTTGAACCTGCCCATCGCGCTCCTTACAACTGGAGGGTCTACTATGTGACCGGACCTGTCCTTAGAAACTATTTTATAGGCGGTGGTTAAGCGAACGGGGTGGTTGTGACAAGTGGTGATTGCAGGCAGTCCTCGACTTACGACCACAACTGAGCCCCAACTATGTCGCTAAGCGAGAAATTTGTTCAATGAGTTTTGCCCCGTTTCCTTTACATTTAAGTTAGTGACACGGTTGCTAAGTGAATCTGGCTTCCCCATGGCTTGTCGGAAAGTTGCAAAAGGGGATAATAATAATGATAATGATAATGATAATGATAATGATAATGATAATGATAATGATAATGATAATGATAAAGTTGGAAGGGACCTTGGAGGTCATCTAGTCCAACTCCCTGCTCTGGAGGAAAGGCCTATACCATTTCAGACAAATGGCTGTCCAGTTTCTTCTTAAAAACTTCCTGTGTTGGAGCATTCACCGCTTCTGGAGGCAGGTTGTTCCACTGGTTAATTGTTCTCACTGTCAGGATGTTTCTCCTTTGTTCTAGGTTGATTCTCTCCTTGGTTAGTTTCCACCCATTGCTTCAAGGAGAGAAGCAACCTAGAACTAAGGAGAAACGTCCTGACTGTTAGAACAATTAACCAGTGGAACAACCTGCCTCCAGAAGCGGTGACCCTGGGATACTGTGACCGTCGTAAGTATGAATCGGTTGTCAAGCATCGGAATATAAATCTCACAATCCTGGGGGAATGCTGCAAGGTCATTCAGCGTGGAAAAACGGTCGTAAGTCCCTTTTTTGGAGTGCCGTTGTAACTTTGAATGGTCACTAAATGAACTGTCGTAAGTCGAGGACGGCCTGGATTAGGTAATCAGAGGTGCCGTGTTCGAGGACGGCCTGGATTAGGTAATCAGAGGTGCCGTGTTCAAGAACGTGGCGCCTCTGCTCTTACCGAGCTCTTCTTCAGACACAGGAAGGTAATAGTCCACCATCTGCTCCGTCTTATCCAACATGAGGTCCACTCCGCTGGTCACGGCTTGCCGGAACAACGTGGCCATCTCCACCCCTTCCTGGAGAGCCCCCGAGCTCTGCATCTGACGGGCGGCGTTGACCGTGTTGGACACCACCGATCGGGTCAGGTCAACGCCTTCATTGAGGGTCTCCTTGCCCAGCTTGACCATGTCAGCCGCCCGATGAGTCATGAGACCCTTGGCTCCACTGGCGGCGCTCCGGGCTGTGCTGACGGTGGAGTTCACCACGGATTTGGTCAAGGTGATGCTGTCCTGGACAATGTCCTTGGTCAGGCCGACAGCGGCAGTCACTTTCTGGGTCACGCGGCCCTTGGCTTCGCCGGCCGCCTGGACGGTGGAAGAAACCACCGTCTTGGTCAAGGTGACGCCGTCTTCAAAGACCTAGAAGGAGGAGGAGGAAGGTCAAAGGCTGAGCGAGAATCATTGGGTGGAGATTCAGGAACAAGAAAGTCTGAGATGAGAAGGTCTTGGGCACTTTCATATCCCAAAGATTTGGGACGCTGGAATGGGTGCAGCAAGGGTGGTCGGTCATCTGAGACAACCTGCCACTGAACTCATCTCTGTATGCCACAAAATTTTAATGTATGCTGATTTTAATGTATGCTGATTAGTATTCTATTCCATTCTATATTCTATTCTATTCTATATTCTATATTCTATATTCTATATTCTATATACTATATTCTATATTCTATATTCTATATTCTATATTCTATATTCTATATTCTATATTCTGTTCTATTCTATATTCTATTCCATTTCATTCTATATTCTATTCTATTTTATATTCTATTCTATATTCTATTCTATTCTATTCTATTCTATATTCTATTCTATTCTATTCTATTCTATATTCCATTCCATTCCATTCCATTCCATTCCATTCCATTCTATTCTATTCTATTCTATTCTATATTCCATTCCATTCTATATTCTATTCTATTCTATTCTATTCTATTCTATTCTATTCTATTCTATTCTATTCTATTCTATTCTATTCTATTCTATTCTATTTTCTATTCCATTCTATATTCTATTCTATTCTATTCTATTCTATTCTATTCTATTCTATTCTATTCTATTCTATATTCTATTCTATTCTATTCTATTCTATTCTATTCTATTCTATTCTATTCTATTCTATTCTATTCTATATTCCATTCCATTCCATTCCATTCCATTCTATTCTATTCTATTTTCCATTCCATTCTATATTCTATTCTATTCTGTATTCTATTCCATTCCATTCCATTCGTTTCTATATTCTATTCTATTCTATTCTATTCTATTCTATTCTATTCTATTCTATTCTATTCTATTCTATTCTATTCTATTCTATTCTATATTCTATTCCATTCTATATTCTATTCTATATTCTATTATATTCTATATTCTATTATATTCTATATTCTATCCTATTCTATCCTATTCTATCCTATCCTATCCCATGCTCTATTTTATATCCTATCCTATCCTATTCTATATTATATTCTATATCCTGTCTCATCCTATCCTATATTCTATTCTATATCCTATTCTATCCTATCCCATCCCATCCCATATTCTATTTTATATACTATCCTGTCCTATCCTTGTAAATTTTTGTGCAAAAACCAGGAAATGGTTGAGTGGAAAACTCAATTAAAATTAGAGAATTACTCTGGAGCCACTGAGTAAACTATACAAAGAGTCGTCCACTTACAACTGATCACTTAGCGACCATTCCAAGTTACGACCTACCTGAAAAAATTGAGTTACAACCCAGTTCTAAAGTTCCGACGTCACTCCCCCCCTCCCCCCAGCGGTAATCTTCAATTTAGGATTGTAATGGAGTCTGCCGATTACAGTTGTATGTTGTGACGGGTGTAAGTCGGGTCGGTCAAGTGGCTGTGGTTTATGACAGTTTTGTCAAAAAGAAGGGGGAAATTACCTGCAGTTTTCAGTAAAACTGTGCCCATAGCCAACCGTGAGTTCGCTTAATGACGGCAGTGTTCATTTAACGACTGCAGCGTTCACTTAATGGCTCCCTCAGAAAGGCTGCAAAATCGGGTGGGTCATGTGAGCGACCTGCATTATGACTGTCACAACTTGTGACTGTAACGGACTGGCTTCGTTACGGTTGAGTGTTGAGGACTATCTGTATTTCCAAGGATACGGTGAGTCTGCGAGGTTCTGTAAACTGGACAGTTTTCCTGCAGACGTTTCATTCCCCTGCTAGGTCACGTCATCAGTGCAAGGAGGGGCGAAGCTTGCTGATATCCCCAAAGGTGCTTTTTTTTTTTTCCCAGGAGGCAAGTGGACTTTCTTGTTTCTCTTTTGAAGACGTTTCCCTTCTCCTCCAAGAAGCTTCATCAGCTCTGACCGGATGGTGGGGAAGGGAAGGATTTATACTCCTTGCAGACAGTCGGTCATTTGCATCCTTTTAGAGCAGCGGTTCTCAACCTGTGGGTCGCGACCCCATTTGGGGTCGAACGACCATTTCACAGGGGTCGCCAAACACCGCAGTCCGCCATTTTTTATTTTTATTTTTTTTGGTCGGCCATTTTTTCCCCCTTTGCGATGCGGGCTGTCGCGCCGCGCATGCGCGATGCGGGCCAGGGTCGAGCCCCAGAAAAGGTTGAGAACCGCTGTTTTAGAGAGTCGTTGAGGCCACTTGGAGGTGTATCTGTGGTACGACATCATCCATCTCCAGTCTACCACACGGTCCTTTCAGCAGTTCCGAGAAGGGTTTATTTGTGTCAGCTGAGTAGTGCAAATGGCTGGGGAGCCTTTTTGGAACTGCTGAAAGGACCCTGTTGTAGGCTGTGACCCTGCGGACACAGATAAATCTCCAAGTGGCGTCAATGACACTCCAAAAGGAGGCAAATGGCCAGCTCTCTGCCAGGAGTATAAATCTTCCCTTCCCCACCATCCAGTCAGAGCTGGAGAAGCTTCTGGGAGGAGAAGCAAAATGCAAAAAAGGGCAACAAGAATGATCAAGGAAATGGAGCGCCTCCCTTATGAAACCAGATTGCAACGCCTTGGTCTCTTCAGCCTTGAAAGACGGCGTTTAAGGGGTGACTTGATCGAAGTGTATAAAATCATGCATGGGATAGAAAAGGTGGATAGAGAAAAATTCTTTTCTCTATCACACAATACTAGGACAAGGGGGCACTCCCTAAAACTCATAGGTAAGAAAGTGAGGACAAATAAAGGGAAATATTTCTTCACCCAGAGGGTCGTTGATTTATGGAATTCACTTCCAGAAGGGGTCGTGACAGCTGTCAGCCTTGATAGCTTCAAGGCAGGGTTAGATAGATTCACGGAGGCCAAGTGTATCGGTGGTTATTAAAACGGATGTCCATGTGCCGCCTCTATGTTGGTTGAGGCAGGCAGGATTCCCTTGAGTACCATTTGTTGGGGGTCAAGGGAAAGGGAGGGTTCTGCCTTCTCTTTCTGCTCAAGATCCCCATGTACAATTGGTGGGCCACTGTGTGACACAGAATGCTGGACTCGATGGGCTTTGGCCTGATTCAGCATGGCTCTTCTTATGTTCTTATGTTCTTATATCTTCAAAGAGAAACAGGAAAGTCCAGCTGCCTCCTGACCACCTGGATGACTGAGCATCTCCCGAGACATTACATTTGCTGATATGTTTTTTCTGTCATGATCTCTTTACAGATATTATAATAGATTACAAGTTCTTGATAGATAGGAATTCGGCCAACCCCAGGGTGGAGTTCCTTCACTGCTCCTTTATCAGATACAGTTTCTTGTTTATCCAGATGTTAATTACTGGGGGGGAAAATATGTTTTGCCTTGTTTCTTTCCTCCCTTGTCTTTTAATTGCACCTTTTAAAAAGAATCTCTGGAATCATAAGGTTGAAAGGGAGCTTTGAGGTCATCTAGTCCAACCCTCTATAGATTGCACTGATTCATTATATGTCGAAAACGGCAGGGATGAGGAAGGAACCTCTCCCTGCAGTAGGCAAGAAAAACCAAATGTATAGGTGTAGTACTATAGGTGGTAGCTTGCTCAATAGTAGCAACTGTGAGAGGGATCTTGGAGTCCTAGTGGACAATCGCTTAGATATGAGCCAGCCGTGTGCTGCAGCTGCCCAAAAAAGCCAACACGGTGCTGGGCTGCATTAACAGAGGGATAGAATCAAGATCACGTGAAGTGTTAATACCATTTTACAAGGCCTTGGTAAGGCCACACTTGGAATCCTGCGTCCATTTTTGGTCCCCACAATGTAAAAAAGATGCTGAGACTCTAGAAAGAGTGCAGAGAAGAGCAACAAAGATGATCAGGGGACTGGAGGCTGAAGCATATAAGGAACGGTTGCTGGAATTGGGGATGTCTAGTTTCATGAAGAGAAGGACGAGGGGGTACATGATAGCAGCCTTCCAGTATCTCAGGGGCTGCCCCAAAGAAGAGGGAGTCAAGCTATTCTCCAAAGCGCCTGAAAGCAGGACAAGAAGCAACGGATGAAAACTAATCAAGGAGAGAAGCAACCTAGAACTAAGGAGAAACTTCCTGACAGTGAGAACAATTAACCAGTGGAACAACCTGCCTCCAGATGCTGTGAATGCTCCAACATTGGAAGTCTTTAAGAAGAGACTGGACGGCCATTTGTCTGAAATGGTAGAGGGTTTCCTGCCTGAGCAGGGGGTTGGACTTGATGACCTCCAAGGTCCCTTCCAACTTTATTATTATTATTATTGTTATTATTATTATTATTATTATTATTAACCTCTTCCAATGATGGAGAGATCTAACCATAAAAAAGATCCTATCAATATCTAATCTATATCCAGATTCTTGAAGTTTTGCCCTATTTATCTATTTATCCTCTGGAGCAAGTAAGAAGCGGTCCTTGATTTAAGACCGTTCAAAGTTGCGACAACACTGAAAAAAGTTACTTAGGACTGTTTTTCACACTTACGGCCATTGCAGCATCAAAATTCAGCCGCTTGGCAACTGACTCGTATTTATGACCGTCGCGGTGTCCCCTTTTGCGACCTTCTGACAAGTAAAGTGACTGGGGGCACCAGATTTGTTTAATGACTGGGTTACTAGCTTAACAACTGCAGCGATTCACTTAAGAAATATGGCAAAATAAGTTGTAAAATAGGGCAAAACTTACTTAACGTGTTTCTCACTTAGCAACATCAATTTTGGGCTCAGTTGTGGTTGTAAGTTGTGGACTACTAAAGTTTCAACCCTCTAGAGTGGGGGTGGGGGAGAACTACAGGTATGGCCCTTTTATGACTTGTGGACTTCAACTCCCAGAATTCCTGAACCAGAATGGCTGAGCCTGGCTGGCTCAGGAATGCTGGGAATTAAAGTCCGCAAGTCATAAAAGGGCCATAGTTACCCACATCTGCCCTAGAGTAGGGATCTTCAGACTTGGCCCTTTTATGACATGTGGACTTCAACTCCCAGAATTCCTCAGTCAGGCACGCTAGCCAAGGAATTCTGGGAGTTGAAGTCCACGAGCAGGGGTCTTCAAACTTGGCCCTTTTATGACATGTGGACTTCAACTCCCAGAATTCCTCAGCCAGGCACGCTGGCTGAGGAATTCTGGGAGTTGGTCCACAACCCATAAAACGGCCAAGTTTGAAGACTCCTGCTCTAGAGCAATGTAATAATGTAACAATGATAAAGTTGGAAGGGACGTTGGAGGTCATCTGGTCCAACATCCTGCTCAGGCAGGAAACCCTATACCATTTTGAACAAATTGCTGTCCAGTTTCTTCTTAAAAACTTCCAATGTTATTATTATTATTATTATTATTATTATTATTATTATTATTATTATTTATTAAATTTCTATACCGCCCCTCTCCCGAAGGACTCGGGGCGGTTTACAGCCTTAAAATTTAAAAAACATATAAATGTACAAAATTAAAATATTTAAAAATAAATTAAACAAATGTTGTAGCATTCACCACTTCTGGAGGCAGGTTGTTCCACTGGTTAATTGTTCTCACTGTCAGGAAGTTTCTCCTTAGTTCCAGGTTGCTTCTCTCCTTGGTTAGTTTCCATCCGTTGCTTCTTGTCCTGCCTTCAGGCGCTTTGGAGAATAGCTTGACTGCCTCTTCTTTAAGATGTGTGGACTTCAACTCCCAGAATTCCCCAGCCAGCAAGGGACATTGTGGGAACTTTGCTAATTTATGTTACCTGGTAAGTTGGTTGATGAAGAATTGGCAGTTTTTTCTCCAGCTTGTCCAAACCCTTGCAAGCATAGTCGTTCACGGTTGCAACTAGGAAGGAAGAAAAAAAAACATTTTTAAACTTTTGGCCTTAAGTCAAACCAGCCTCACACTATGTTTCCGTCTGAAACAGTTGCAGGACTTGGGTTTGGCTAGTCCAGGGGTAGACAACTTTGGCTCTTTTGTGGACTTCAACTCTCAGAATTCCTGAGCCAATTCCAAGGTCCCTTCCAACAGTATTACTACTACTACTACTACTATTATTATTATTGTTGTTGTTGTTATTATTATTATGGATCATTGCACAGTCAGCCAGATGTTCAGACTGGATTTGGCATTTTTGTCTACCTATCCAGTCCTTCTCAAGGACCTGGGATAGGCAGATGTGGATGTTTGATGGTATTATAGATATCGTCGCAGGATGGAAGCAGTTCCTAGTAAGGCCGCCTTTTGCAATTGACTAAGGCCGGTGGCCTTCCGGGTGCGTTTCAAGGTGTTAGTGACCATCTTTAAAACGCTCCATGGCATCGGACCCGGATATCTACAGGACCGCCTTCTGCCAGCAAATACCTCCCGCCGTCCGGTACGCTCCCAAAGAGTGGGTCTCCTCAGGGTGCCGTCGGCCAGACAATGTCGGCTGGCGACCCCCAGGGGGAGGGCCTTCTCTGTGGGAGCTCCAACGCTTTGGAACGAGCTCCCCCCCCCCGAACTCCATACGTTGACGGAATTGCGTTCCTTCCGTCGAGAATTAAAGACATATTTATTTCGACAAGCCGGCCTGGGATAGTAGCTCCGGTTCCAACAAGGCCATAATTGTTTTTAGGGGATTGAGTTTTAAGATTAAGCATTGGTTTTAAATGATCGGACTAAATTATTTTTAGGTAATTGGGTTTTTAAATGATTGGGCCAAATTATTTAATTTATTTTTAATAATTTTACCTTTTGTATGTTAATGTTTTTAATTGGGCTGTACACCGCCCCGAGTCCTTCGGGAGGGGGGCGGTATAAAAATCATAAAATAAATAAATAAATAAAATAAAAATGTCGAAGTAGTGCTCCAGTTGTTCTGGGATTGCACCCAAGGCGCCTATGACTATTGGTACTATTATTATTATTATTGGTACTATTGGTGGTATTATTATTATTATATTGATATTGGTATCATTATTATTATTATCAGTGCTTTTTTTGTAAAAAAAAAAAAAAAAAGGTGCCGGAACTCACACATGTCATACAACCCGCCTTGCCTACTCTACAAAGTTCCATCCAAAAAAGGTGCCGGAACAAAAAAAGCCCTGATTATTATTATTGTTGTTGTTGTGTTAGGTTCTGCTCACTTATTAGATCATGATCATTTGGGGGGCAGGGGCGGGGGGGGAGGTGTCGCAGGAGGTCAAACCCCACTGACTTAAACTGCCAAGCAGGAGAAAGGTGGAAAAGATGAAAATGTCTGACGTATTCTCTTCACAAGAAGGAGACAGAAGCCTGGAGATAGGGCCTGCAACGAACAATATGTGATAGACTAGATACAGTAGATAGACCATATATAAGAGAAACACCAATCAAACAAAATGTATTCGGAGTATACTTGAAGATGGAAGGGAGGAGGGAAGAACGTTTACTAAAACAGATGTATACAAAGATTAATACCTAATGTTGTATGCTATGTTCTAGGAGGATTGCTTAGCAATAGGATCTTTGGTTTAATGTTGATCACATTAATATGGAACCAGATAAGAGAAACACCAATCAAACAAAGTGTAACAGGAGTATAGTTGAGGCTAGACGCGAGGAGTGGAAAAAGGCTTACTAATTCTGACGTTTTCAAAGACTAATACTTAGTATTGTATATCAGGTGCCATGATGATTGCTGCATAATATGTTTTTATGTTCAATGTTGATTGTTTTAATAAAAGAATTTTTATATTGGGGGAAAAAAAAGGAAACATTTACGCCATGGGGACTAGCAACCTGACGGCAGTTCATGTGGCACTGGAAGCTTGAAACGCTGCAGCAGGGAGCTCCAGGCAGCCAGCCGGACTCTTAAAGGCAGCTTATGTGGACTCACTCTGGGGTTCAAGGTGGGGCAAGAGAGGCTGGGCACCCCCTCGGGCACTGCCCATGGCGACGGCGGCCACCAATTCGACGATGTTGCAGGCGGTGTTGACGCAGGGGTAGGTCTTCTTGGCATACCCATACACGGAGGACCAAACGTCGTACGCAGAGCTGACCAAGGGCAGGTTGAAGACTCTGGTCACGATATTCTGGAGGGGAGCGAGAAAGCGGATCTCAGCCGGGATCGCTGGCCAGAGACCAGCTGCTTCCCAGATGCTTCTAGGGCAGTGATGGCAAACCTTTCAGATACCGAGTGCCCCCAAACTAGCTGCACCCTGCTCCACCCCCACCCCACCCACCGCCCCGCCCACCCACAGGGCCACTCACCGCCTCCATGGCCCGCCGCAGATCGCCCGGGTGGCCCAGCAGCGCCATGGCAGCCATGCCCTCCGCCCGCGCCCTGCAGCATCAACTGTGCATGACGGGGCGCGAGGGCGGAGTCTTGTCCCCGCTGCCCGGCTGCCGTGTCCTTGGCTGCGCTGCTCCGTGTGGGCCGTGCTTTGGGGCGACTCTCCTCGGGGGGGGTTCTGGTGAGGAGGGGGCCACAGGGGGAGGCGGGGCTGGGGCGATGGTGCGCATGCCCACAGAGAGGACTCTGAGTGCCGCCTCCGGCACATGTGCCATAGGTTCGCCACCACTGTTCTAGAGTGCCTGGACTACACCTCCCATTACCTCTGGGTGTTGCCCTTTGTGGCTGGGGCTGATGGGAGTGTCTTCCCACTGGGGATCCTCCCACTATTGCTAAGCCTTCTGACCCTGTCGATATGGAGAGTCCTCGGCTTGTTTACAATGACACCTTTAGCGACTAATCAAAGTGACTTATGTCCGGTCCTCACACTTACAACCGTCCCAGTATGGGTAGTCCTTGGCTTACAACCACTCGCTTAGCGACCGTTCGAGGTTACGAGTGACTCATGGCCAGTCTTCACACTTACCACCGTCACAAAATCCTCATGGTGACGGGATTAACATTAAGGTGCTTGGCAACCGGCATGGATCTACGACGGTCCCAGCCTCCTGGGGTCACGTGATCTCCATTCTGCGACCTTCCCAGCCGGCTTCCGACAAGCGAAATCCATGGGGGAAGCTGGATTCGTTTAAAGACTGTGTGACTCGCTTAACAACTTCAGCCATTCCCTTAACAATTGTGCTTCCGATGGTGGTCGTAAGCCGAGGACTTCCTGTACTACAGCTGTGATATCCCAAAGCTGCTTTTTTAAGGAGGCCACTGGACTTTCTTGTTTTTCTTTGAAGACGTTTCCCTTCTCCTCCAAGAAGCTTCTTCAGCTCTGACCGGATGGTGGGGAAGGGAAGGATTTATACTCCTTGCAGACAGCCGGTCCTTTGCATTTGATTAGAGGGTCGTTGAGGCCACTTGGCACTCGTCTCTCTCCAGTCTACCGCAGGGTCCTTTCAGCCGCTCCGAGAAGGCTCCAGACCCATTTGCACCACTCGGCTGACCCGGAGGATGTAGATTAAACCTCCAAGTGGCCTCAACAACTCACTAAAAAAGGATGCAAAAGGATGCGCCGAGTTGGAGGAGGCATGGCTGGAGTCTATAAACCTGCGCCGATCCCCAAGTGGGCCTCGCCAACAATTCAACAGTATTCATGGTAACCATCATTCCCTGAAAGAAGAATTTGGAAACTGACCTCAGTCTTTGTATCCATCTGGTTCTCCCCTTCTGTGGCCATTAGGAACTCTGGTTCAACTGCAAGAGAAGCCAATTCATAGTTTAACTTAAATCCTTCCTTCCTTCCTTCCTTCCTTCCTTCCTTCCTGTGTCATAGAATATTTGTCAATATGTGGGTATATGTAATTTTTTTGTTATTAATGTATGTGATGAAATTTCATTTTAATGTATGCCGATTAGTGTACATTTAAAGTGACAATAAAGTTATTCTATTCTATTCTACTCTACTCTACTCTACTCTACTCTACTCTACTCTACTCTACTCTACTCTACTCTACTCTACTCTACTCTATTCTACTCTACTCTACTCTACTCTACTCTACTCTCTGTCCATCCATCCATCCATCCATCCATCCATCCATCCATCCCCCCCCATCAACATGCCATAAGAAAGTAAATTAATATGGTTAGTCGCAGCCAGATGTTTAGATTAGATTCGGCATCTTTATCCATCTGTTGCATCCTTCCCAACAATCTGGGAACAGACAGAGTTACAGGTTAAAGAGACAGAGTTACAGGACGTCAGCTGTTCCGAGTAAAGCTGCCTTTTGCAATAACAACAACAACAACAACAACCTGCTCAGGCAGGAAACCTATACCATTTTAGACAAATGGCTGTCCTATCTCTTCTTAAAGACTTCCAGTATTAGAGCATTCACCGCTTCTGGAGGCAGGTTGTTCCCCTGGTTAATTGTTCTCACTGTCAGGAAGTTTCTCCTTAGTTCCAGGTTGCTTCTCTCCTTGGTTAGTTTCCATCCGTTGCTTCTTGTCCTGCCTTCCGGCGCCTTGGAGAATAGCGTGACTCCCTCTTCTTTGGGGCAGCCCCTGAGATACTGGAAGACTGCTATCATGTCCCCCCTTGTCCTTCTCTTCATTAAACTAGACATACCCAATTCCAGCAACCGTTCCTTATATGCTTTAGCCTCCAGTCCCCTGATCATCCTTGTTGCTCTTCTCTGTACTCTTTCTAGAGTCTCAACATCTTTTTTACATCGTGGTGACCAAAACTGGATGCAGTATTCCAAGTGTGGCCTTACCAAGGCCTTGTAAAGTTGTATTAACACTTCACGTGATCTTGATTCTCTCCCTCTGTTCATGCAGCCCAGCACTGTGTTGGCTTTTTTGGCAGCTGCAACACACGGCTGGCTCCTGTTTAAGTGATTGTCCACTAGGACTCCGAGATCCAATTGATCGACAGGGATTTTGTCAACCCCGATGGTGTTCCAGGGGTGCTCCAGATGTTTTGGTATTGAACCCAACACGCTTATCACTCTTTGTCCTACCTTTGCTTTTGCCACCGTCGTTCTGTTTCTATTTGCCGTTCTTTGTATTTTGTGATCTTCTCCATTTGTTTTTCTTCTCTTTTTTTTGTCCTCAGTTACTGCCACATCTGCTATCCAGACTTTTTTTTTTGTCTTTCTTATCAAAATTTGTTAAGTTTGGGGTGTTATGACCTCCAAGGTCCCTTCCAACTTTATTATTATTATTATTATTATTATTATTATTATTATTATTATTATTATTATTATTATTATTATTATTATTATTATTATTATTATTATTGTTAGTATTATTATTGTTAGTATTATTATTGTTAGTATTATTATTATTGTTAGTATTATTATTATTATTACTACTACTACTACTACTACTACTACTATTATTTGGATTCTAAAATCGAAGAAGACTTTAATATAAGATTAAATAATATCATATTTAGTAAGTTAGTGGAGACCTTAATACTAAATTTAAGACAGAAATCTTTAGTGTACGACAAAGACCGAGACAATCTGCAGACTTTTTCTTTCTCTTCTAAATGTTATATTTAGTTCTGGGTGAAAAATCTAAATAATATGTTCATTAACCCTGACATTTCAAATCATAATTAGTGCTAGTGGAACATTCCTCTCCTTTTTTAAAAATCTGCAATGGTTCTAGCTTATCTAAACACTAAAAGGTTAATCGCTGTTAATACTGGTGCAAACACCATTGCATAGAAATAATCCAATATATTATGTATGGTTCACAGCGATATAATTAAAAAAGGAAAGAAAACTAGACAGCGGGCAGGAAACAAATGAGCAGATGGAATGGCATATTCTCAAAAGGGACAAAGTGGACTGGCTAGACAGCGGTTCTCAACCTATGGGTCGCGACCCCATTTGGGGTCGAACGACCGTTTCGCGGTCCGCCATTTAGTTTTTTTGTTTTTTATTTTTTTATTTTTATTTATTTATTTATTTATTTCGTCCGCGCATGCGCAGTTCGGGCCGTCGTGCACGCGCCGCGCGTGCGCAGATCGGCCCATCGCAGTCCGCCATTTTGTTTTTTATTATTATTATTATTTTTTGTTGCGCGCGTGCCGCGCATGCGCGGTTCCGGCCGTCGTGCGCACGCCGCGCATACGCGCATCGGCCCGTCGCGGTCCGCCATTTTTTTTTTTTTTATTTTTTTATTTTTTTATTTTTTTCCCGTCGCGCACGCGCCGCGCATGTGCGGTTCAGGCCATCGCGCGCGCCGCACATGCGTAGATCGCCCCATCGCGGTCCGCCATTTTTTTAAAAAAAAATTTTTAATTTTTTTTTTCGTGTCGCGCGCGCCGTGCATGCGCGGATCGGCCCATTGCGCGCGCGCGCACCCGGGTAGGGGTCACGGCGTGCATGGGCGGCGCAAGTGGGGTCTCAACCTGAAAAAGGTTGAGAACCACTGGGCTAGCATAAAACACTCAGCAGAAATATTTGAGTAGGATTGTGCATCCTAAACCATGGTTTGCCGAAGTTGGGAGCTAGTGAAGCATGTTCTCAAAAAAAATTTCTATAAAATCCTACTAAGTAATCATTGATTAAAGAAAAATCTGGAGTCCTAATGAAAGAATTCTAGAAGTCTCAACAGCAAAACCTAATAAACGTAGTCTTCGAATTACGGCCATTTATTTAACACCCAAAGTTATAACAGCACTGAAAAAAAGTGACTTACAAACCGTCCTCGCACTTACGACTGTCCCAGCATCCCCGCAGTCACAACTTCAAAATTCGGGCGCTTGGCAACCATATGTATTTACGACGGTTGCTACGTCCCTGGATCACATGATCTTCCTTTGTGACCTTCCCAGTCAATGGGGGAAGTTGGATTCGCTTAACGTCTGTGAGATTCGCTTAACAACCAGAATGGTTCCCATCAAAACGTGACAGAAAGGACATCAAATAGGGTCCGACTCATTTAAAGACAGCCAGGCTTACTGTTCTAGACCAAAATTCTTCTTTCTTGCAGATCCTCGGAAGGGAGAAGGAAAGTTGGACTCTAATGAACAGCAGCTTATTGCCAGCCGTCTCCAAACTTGGCAGTTTTAAGACTCGCGGACTTCAACTCCCAGAATTCTCCAGCCAACATGGCTGGCTGGCTGAGGAATTCTGGGAGTTGAGGTCCACAAGTCTGAAAGTTGTCAAGTCGGGAGACCTTTGATTTACACCAGTGCTGGAATATATCCTGGCAACCCCAGAGAATGTCCAGAGTTGACCTGCTCTGGTTTCCAGATTGTATTTTAAGAAACTTTGCTGGAAATATTGGGAAACAGTTGCTTCTTCTGCTTTGTTAATACCCTAGTGCTATCCTGACATCTTCTGGGAAAACAATATCTCACAGCATAATAACAGAATAACAGATTTGGAAGGGGCCTTGGAGATCTTCTAGCCCAGCGGTTCTCAACCTATGGGTCGCGACCCCATTTGGGGTCGAACGACCGTTTCGCGGGGGTCGCCGGACACCGCGGTCCGGCATTTTGTTTGGGTTTTTTTTTCATCGCGCGCACACTGTGCATGCGCAGTTCAGGACGTCGCGCTTGCGCGGATCAGCCCGTCGCGGTCCGCCATTTTTTTTCATCGCGCGCGCCGCGCATGCGCAGTTCGGGCCATCGCGCGCACACCGCGCATGCGCGGATCGGCCCGTCGCGGTCTGCCATTTTGTTTTACCGTCGCACGCGCACCGTGCATGCGCGGATCGGGCCGTCGCGCGCGCACGCGGGTCGGGGTCGCGCCGCGGATGGGTGGCGCAAGTGGGGTCTCAACCTGAAAAAGGTTGAGAACCATTGTTCTAGCCCAACCCCTTGCTCAAACAGGAGACCCTATAGAATTTCAGACAACTGACTGCCCAGTCTCCTCTTGAAAACCTCCAGTGATGGAGCACTCACAACTTCTGGTGGCAAGCAGTTCCACTGGTTAATTGTCCTCACTGTTAGGAAGTTTCTCCTTAATTCCAAGTTGCTTCCCTCCTTGATTAGTGTCCATCTGTTGCGTCTTGTTTTACCTTCTGCTGCTTTGGGAAATCTCCAGTGCTGGAACATCTCCTACAGTTTCTGGAGAGGTAGGCCCTTCTACTGATTTATTGTTCTCCCAGTCGGAAAATTTCTTATTATTTCTAGATTGGATCTCTCCTTGATTGATTTCCATCCATTGCATCTTGTTCTGCCTTCAGGTATGGTTGACCCCCTTCTTCTTTGTGGCAGTCCCTCAAATATTGGAAGACTACTGCAACATTGCCCCTAATTTATCTCTTCATTAGACCAGCCGTATCCGGTCACTGCAACCATTTTTTTCATAAGTTTTAGCTACCAGTCAGTCCTAGAGGAGATCAACCCCGACTGCTCTTTAGAAGGCCAGATCCTGAAGTTGAAACTCAAGTCCTTTGGCCACCTAATGAGAAGGAAGGACTCACTGGAGAAGAGCCGGATGCTGGGAAAGATGGAGGGCAAGAGAAGAAGGGGACGACAGAGAAGGAGGTGGCTGGAGGGAGTCACTGAAGCAGTAGGCGGGAGCTTAAAGGGACTCCAGAAGATGGTAGAGGACAGGAAGGCCTGGAAGAATGTTGTCCATGGGGTCGCGATGGATCGGACACGACTTCTCAACAACAACAAAAAGGACCGATGAACTGCTACAGGGTGTGATCAGAGTTGATCCTCCAGCAGGTGGGAAGGCGTGGACAGGCATTCCAGATCTTCAAAAAGGTGGTACCCAACCCAGAAGACCAGATCTTCAGATATCAAGGGTGGAGAAGACAAAGTAGGGATTTGCAATCTGTAGGAACCCAACCCCATTGACAATTGTGGTGCCTTTGATTGACACAACAAACGTTGGGTGGTGTGTAGAATCACTCGTGAAGTTTACGAACTGGCGCAGCCCATTTTTACCTGTACAAGTTCCTGAAATTGACCTCAGGGTGAGTGAGAAAGAGCGAGAGGCAACGTGATCTGTCGGTCAATTGTTTCTGCTCCATGTTGCCCATGAAGTAATAATAATAATAATAATAATAATAATAATAATAATAATAATAATAATAATAATGATGATGATGATGATGATGATGATGATAATAATAATAATAATAATAATAATAATAATAATAATAATAATAATAATAATAATAATAATTGGAAGGTACCTTAGAGATCATCTAGTCCAACCCCCTGCTCAGGCAGGAAACCCTATACCATTTCAGACATATGGCTGTCCAGTCTCTTCTTCAAAACTTCCACTGTTGGAGCATTCACCGCTTCTGGAGGCAGGTTGTTCCACTGGTTAATTGTTCTAACTGTCAGGAAGTTTCTCCTTAGTTCCAGGTTGCTTCTCTCCTTGCTTAGTTTCCACCCGTTGCTTCTTGTCCTGCCTTCAGGTGCTTTGGAATAGCTTGACTCCCTCTTCTTTGGGGCAGCCCCTGAGATACTGAAACACTTCTATCATGTCCCCCCTGGTCCTTCTCTTCATTAAACTAGAGATACCCAATTCCAGCGACCGTTCCTTGTATGTTTTAGCCTCCAGTCCCCTGATCCTCTTTGTTGCTCTTCTCTGCACTCTTTCTAGAGTCTCAATGTCTTTTTTACATCGTGGTGCCCAAAAAAGAAGGACTAGGGATGACATGATAGCAGTGTTCCAATATATTTGAGGGTCTATCACAAAAAAAGAGGGGGTTCAACCTATTCTCCAAAGCGCCTGAAGGCAGGACAAGAAGCAACGGATGGAAACTGGTCAAAGAGAGAAGCAACCTGGAATTAAGGAGAAACTTCCTGACAGTGAGAACAATTAACCAACCTGCCTCCAGAAGTTGTGAATGCTCCAACACTGGAGGCTTTTAAGGCGAGGCTGGACAGCCATGTGTCCGGAATGGCATAGGTAGAGTCTCTTGCATGAGCAGGGGGTTGGACTAGAAGACCTCTAAGGTCCCTTCCAACTCTATTATTACTACTATTATTATTATTGTTACTATTTGGTCAGAACTGAAGAAGCTTCGTGGATGAGAAGCCAAACGTCTTCAAGGAAAAACAAAGAAAGTCCAGTTGCCTTTTGGAAAAGCACCTTTGAGACATCCATCCAAGGTTATTTCTTGCCATTGTCTTCTTCTAGTTGAGTCTCCTTCAGCTTCTCAACAGAGCCTTCAACCTTAACTTCATGTGATCTTCTATTGAAGGACTAACCATTTTTGGTATGCAGAGTGACAAGATGCCACTTTTCTCCCTGGGCATTTAAGAAAGAAAGATCCTTGACTCCATTAGTAGAGGAAGGATATATTTTTACTCAGTGGTGGGATTCAGCCAGTTCGCACCGGTTTGTTAGAACCGGTAGCTAAATTTTCTTGAGTTCGGAGAACCAGCTGAACCCACACTGCTTCTGGAAGTCCATTCTAGGCCTTGGAGGCCTGGAGGAGGTCTCCCAGGCCTACAACGGTCCACCGGAAGTGCGTGGATGTCACTTCCGGAAGTCCATTCTAGGCCTGGAGGAGGCCTCTCAGGTCTAGAACAGCCCATAGGAAGTGCATGGACGTCACTTCCGGAAATCCATTCTAGGCCTGGAGGAGGCCTCTCAGGCCTAGAACAGCCCATAGGAAGTGCATGGATGTCACTTCCGGAAGTCCATTCTAGGCCTCACAGGCCCAGGCCTGCATCCACGCAGAGAACCATTTGAATCCCACCACTGCTTTTACTAAAGCCAAAAGGTTAAAGTATAAGCAAAGTCAAATCTGAATACAGGCAGTCCTTGACTTATGACCACAACTGAGCCCCAAAATTTACGTTGCTAAGTGAGACGTTTGCTCAGTGAGTTTCGCTCCATTTTACAACCTTTCTTCTGAAGACATCTTTCCTTCTTCTCTCTCCCTGGGCTAAGACAATCGTGGAAGGAAGGGATGGTGCAACGGAGGATGACACAAGAAGGCCCTGTGCAACCTTGTGTTCTGGAATGTGAAGTTGCTTAACACGACAAAAAATGGGGGCGGATGTTTTGAAAAACAGGTTACTTCACAACAAATTCCAGATTACTTGCGACAGATTACTTGGTACAAAACATTCTCGCACGCCCAAACTATACATCTGATCTGCAAAATCCAGCGGAAGCATTCTGAGGTTTATTTATTTATTTATTTATTTATTAAATTTCTATGTCGCCCTTCTCCTGAGACCCAGGGCGGCTTACAGCAACAATACAATAACAGATAAGAAATTTAACAATAACAATTAACCATTTAATCTAAAACACATTTCATTTAATCTAAAACACATTCATACAACATAAAATCAGGATCAAAATACAATCAATGATGGGAAAACATTCCTAGGCTCAGGGGCAGAGTACAGTTCATACGCCCCAAACCTGTCGGTATAAATGAGTCTTCAGTAATTTCCGGAAAACTAGGAGGGAGGAAGCAGTGCGAACCTCTGTGGGAAGCTGGGGCAACAACGGAGAAGGTTGTTCTGAGGTTGCTTACCCCTAGCAGGTAGTCATTGAAGGTAGACTGCAGCTACACAGGGAGGATTTTATCCAGTAACGCTCAACTTGTGTGCTTTACATTTTCAGCAAAAAAAACCCGTGGTCCTCCTAGACTCCTTCTTAGCTAACCAGATGGAGACGTCCTTCAAAGAAGCTGGGAGGGAGAACGTGAACTTCCTGGGCTAATTATCTTCTGCAATTCATAATCCGAGGTAGATTATCCCGAGGCACGGCAGTGCCACATTGCTGTTCCAACTATAGATTTTGTGAAAGGAAAAGTTGCTGAATCCGAGCAAAGACCTTTGAGCTCCTGGAGGCCCAACAAGTGCATTTGACGCAAAAAACACACATCAGTTGCGAAAGTTTGCAGCTCTCCTGTATGTTGGTCTCTCACAGCTGAGTCATTTTCTAAAAAGCCCGTTGTGTATGTCATCTGAGTCAAATAAAAAATGAAAAATGCTAGCAATGTCTGTCTGTCTGTCTGTCTATCTATCTATCTATCTATCTATCTATCTATCTATCTATCTATCTATCTATCTATCTATCTATCTATCTATCTATCTATCTATCTATCCATCCATCCATCCATCCATCCATCCATCCATCCATCCAGCTAGCTAGCTAGCTAGCTATCAATCCAGTGGCGGGATTCAACCAGTTCGCACCACTTCAGCAGAACCGGTAGCTAATTTTTTGTTGCCCAGGCCCAGAACGTACTTCCGGAAGCGGCATCCATACAGAGAACCAATTGTTCACATATTTGAATCCCACCACTCTATCTATCTATCTATCTATCTATCTATCTATCTATCTATCTATCTATCTATCTATCTATCTATCTATCTATCTATCTATCCATCCATCCATCCATCCATCCATCCATCCATCCATCCATCCATCCATCCATCTATCTATCTATCTATCTATCTATCTATCTATCTATCTATCTATCTATCTATCTATCTATCCATCTATCATCCGCCTTTATACTTTTACAAATAAGGCAGCGAAAAAAACCAACAAACATTCTTCCTCCTATTTTCCCAACAACAACCTTGTGAGGTGGGCTGGGCTATTGATTTGTTTCTATTTTAAGTCTAGATTGGAGGCGTCAAACTGGCAATGTCACGTGACGTGTCGCAACGTATTGAGACTTTTTTCCCCTTCGCTGGCAATGGGGTGGGCGTGGTTTTCCCAGGACGCATTCAGCCTGCGGGGCCGGCAAGTTTCACACCCCTGGTCTAGATAGTCGTTGCTTTGCAATCATTCATTTAGTGACTGTTTGAAGTTACAACGGCACTGAAACAAGTGACTTGTGACCGTTTGTCACACTTAACGGCAGTTGCAGCATTCCCGCGGTCACACGATCAAAATCCAGACACTTCGCAATGGGTGTGTATTTATTTATTGTATGGATTTTATTAGTTTTTATAGGGTTAGGAATAAGGTGGGGTCGGGGTTGAGGTTGGGATTAGGGTTAGGATTAGGGTTGGGGTTGGGGTTTTTCCAAATAACATTCTCAATATTTAGCAAACAGCATAATGTCTGGGTTCATGTGTTTAACAAACAATAATAGAAAATAGTTAATTATCATAAACAATATGTTAATTAATCACTCAACAGCCTTCTTGCTAATATATGTTCAAAATAACATAGCACATTCCTTTCTCTCTAATTCATCTTTCTAGCCATGGATAGAAATTATCCCATGTTCTAAAGTACACCGAGTCTTCTTTCTCTTTAATCTCTAAAGTCCATCTATCCATTTCTGCCCACTCTAGAATTTTCTTAATCAGTACTTCTTCAGCTGGCAAGTTTTCATTTCTCCAATGTTGGGCAAATACAATTCTTGCTGCCATTAATATGTATAGTGTTAAATATCTGCAATCTTTCTCATCGTTAGCTCCTATTATTCCGAGCAAAAATAATTCTGGTTTAAAGTCTATTTGTTTTTTAGTCATTTTCTCCAACCATAAATGTATTTTGACCCCAAATCTTTTTGCTTTAGGGCATGCCCGCCAACAACAGGCGTGTATTTATGACGGGTTCCAGTGTCCCAGGATCACGCGATCCCCTTTTGGTGATCTTCTGACAAGCAAAGCCAGTGGGGGAAGCCAGATTCACTTAACAGTCGTGTTACTAATTTAATTCACTTAAGAATGGTCGCAAGAAATGTCGTAAAAAGGGGAAAAACTCACTTAATAACTGTTGTGCTTAGCAACAGAAATTTTGGGCTGGATTGCTGATCAGAAGTCAAGGACTTATCTGTATATCAAATTTTGATCTACTTATACCAAGATACAGCTAGTTCTCGACTTAAAATAAAATTGGGACCAGAATTTTCATGGTTAACCAAGGCAGATGTTAAGTGAATTCTGCCCGATTTTACAGTCTTTTTTTTTTTGCCACAGCTGTGATGTAAATTTCAGCCGTTGTTAAGTGAATCACGCAGTCATTAAACGAATCCGGCTACTCCCCCGACTGTGTTTCTCGGAAGTCTGCTGGGAAGGATGCGAACGGTGATCACGTGATCTGGGGATTTTGCAACCATCGTAATTGACAGGTGCCCAAATATTGATCCCGTGACTTTGGGGATGCTGTGACAGTGGTGTGAGGACCGGGTTTTATGGCGCTTTTTTCAGTGCCGTTGTAACTTTGAACTGTCACTAAGTGGATAGTTGCAAATTGAGTACTGCCCTTAGTCCTATCCTTGGAGATCAGCCCTGACCACTTTGGAGAAATCTACTCGAGGAGAAAAAAGCAGATGGCACAGTCCATTTAAGTCAGGGGTCCTCAAACATGGCCACTTTAAGGCTTGTGGACTTCAACTCCCAAGATTCCCCAGCCAGCATGGCTGGCTGGGGAATCTTGGGAGTTGAAGTCCACAAGCCTTAAAGTGGCCATGTTTGAGGACCCCTGATTTAAGTCTTTAAAATACAGACAGTCCTCAACTTACAACAGTTCACTTAGTAACCATTCGAAGTTATATCACTGAAAAAGGCGACAGGACCATTTTTCACTCTCGCAGCATCCCTACGGTCCCGGGATCTAAATGCAGGTGCTCATCTTTATGACGGCCACGTGATCCCCAGGGTCACGTGATTCCCCTTTTGCAAACCCCTGACAAGCAAAGTCCACGGGGAAGCCAGATTCATTTAACAACTCGGTTACCGTCTTATCAGCCGCAGCGATTCATGTGCAGCAAGAAAAGTTGTAAAACGCATTTAAGCAATTTCTCACTGAGCAATAGAAACTGTGGCCGTAAGATGAGGAACACCTGCATAGATTTTTATCAATTAAAAAAAGAAAAAAATACAAACAGACTTTAGGGGATTTCCAGTCTGCAGAATCCAGGCATCGGAGCTCTGGATCTGAGTTCAAGCATCATAGCTACATTCCTCTAAATGCTATTTAACCCCTGAGGTTAAATAATTCGAGCAGAAGCCAAGATCTGGAGATCTTCAGTCGTGGTCTACAAGCCCTTGTAAAGCTCCCCTTCTCTGCACGTGGTGGCATCTATCTTATTCAGTCTGATTTGCTCAAGGCTCTCCATTGTGTCCAAACCATTTGGGGGACTCTAGCAGCCCGTAGTTGAGGACCACACAAAGGCCAGAATCAACGCAATCCGTCGCATTCAATTACCTGGTCTTGTGATCGGATGATGGTCCTTCCAGATGGCTGTAGACAAACTCCTGGCCAAATGTGGCTTCTTTACATGGGGAATTTTTAAGTAGGTGAAACTGAGGCAGGCCAAGGAGTCACCTTCCCCTGGTTTTGGCCAATGAGGGATCAGTGCAGGGGTGGAGGTGGTGAAAACACAGGTAGAGCAACTTGACATGTCAAGCCTACACAGAGATGCTGCAGGTCTTGGAAGTAGGTCAAAGGGAATCTGGTCCTGCTAGGAATCAGCAGGGAGATCCTGTTTCTTAACCTCAGCAACTTGAAGAAGCCCGGACATCTTCAGACAGTTGAAAAGTATGGCTCTGGATTAAAAATGCAATAGAATAGAATAGAATAGAATAGAATAGAATAGAATAGAATAGAATAGAATAGAATAGAATAGAATAGAATAGAATAGAATAGAATAGAATCTTTATTGAGAACAGAACAGAACAGAACAGAACAGAATAGAATCTTTATTGAGAACAGAATAGAATATAGAATAGAATAGAATAGAATCTTTATTGAGAACAGAACAGAACAGAACAGAACAGAATAGAATAGAATAGAATAGAATATTGAGAATAGAATAGAATATAGAATAGAATATACAATAGAATAGAATAGAATATACAATAGAATAGAATAGAATATACAATAGAATAGAATAGAATAGAAATTGAAATGAATCGAATAGAATAGAATAGAATCTTTACTGAGAACAGAACAGAACAGAATAGAATATGGAATAGAATAGAATATAGAATAGAATAGAATAGAATAGAATAGAATAGAATAGAATAGAATAGAATAGAATAGAATAGAATAGAATAGAATAGAATAGAAATATAGGATAGGATAGGATAGGATAGGATAGGATAGGATAGGATAGGATAGGATAGGATAGAACAGAAGCTGGAAGGGACCTTGGAGGTCTTCTAGTCCAGCCCCCTGCTTGAGCAGGAGAAATAGATAGTCCTCAATTTATAACAGTTTCTTTAGTGACCAAACCAAAGTATATCTTGGTTCAAGGGACTTCGCTGTACAGTGAGAACACAGTGCAATCCAAAGTATAGGGAGTCCTCGACTTACAACAGTTTTTTTAGTGACCGAAGTTGTAACGGCACTGAAAAAAGTGACTGATGACCTTTTTCGCACACTTACGACCATCGCATCCTCCCCATGGTCACGTGATCAGAATTCAGACGCCAGGCAAGCGGCTCACATTTATGACGGTTGCGGCCACCCGGGGGGGGTCATGTGATCCCCTTGGGTGACCTCCTGACAAGCAAACTCCATGGGGAAGCCAAATTCACTTCACAGCCATGTTGCTCACTTAACAACGGCAGCGATTCCCTTCGCAAGTGTGGCGAGAAAGGTCGTAAAATGGGGCAATTTTTTTTTCAACTTAAACGTCTCTCTTAGCAGTGGAAATTTTGGGCTGAATTGGGGTCGTTTTTAAAAAAGGAGATTGGAAATTCCATACAGGTAGGTCCTCAACCTATGACTTAGTGATAGTTAGATAGTACAATGGGTCACCCCCCCCACCCGAAAAAAAGTACTTAGGACCTGGATCCATTGTCCAAGCTCCCCCACAACCACGTGACCATATTTTGGCCAGTTGCTGACTGGCCTCCATCTTACAGCCATTCGCAGCATCCCACGATCGTGGTCTCCTTATGACATTTTTGCCCAAAATTGACACTGACAAACAGTCCTCGGTGTGGTGGTTCCGACAGATGAAACTCTTCCAAAGAATTTCAAGGCATTGTTTCCCTTAAAGAATCTTTATTCAAGAAACATAACATCGGCACTAACATAATCGAAGCCAAAACCTGCATTCCCCTCCCCTTGAGCACATAGTATCAAATCACAATTCCCTCCTCCAATTAACAGTCATAAATCACATTCCCCAATTAGCTTGAAACACAGGCTTTCCCTCCAGCTCTCCAGCCTGCCAATTCTTATCATCTCTTATTTCAACAACCTTGATTCTCACGCTAAGTTTAGTGTTGTGTCTAGCTCAGGGTTAGGCAACCTTGGCTCTTTTATGACTCGTGGACTTCAACTCCCAGAATTCCTGAGCCAGACATGCTGAGGAGAAAGGGAGAGGTTTCCAAGCTGAGCCATACTGGCTCAGGAATTCTGGGAGTTGAAGTCCACGAGTCACAAAAGGGCCAAGGTTGCCTATCCCTGGTCTAGCTGGACTCTCGTTCACATTCCCCCCTCCCCAGCATCATCTAACTCTAAAAACGAAAAGAAGAAAATGGCTACATCTCCATCTGTTGTCAAAGCAAAAACATCCGATGTTAGCAGCATTGACACTTACGACCGCAATTGACCCTGACACTTCTTTTGCTAAGTGAGACAGTTGCTAAGTGCATTTTGCCCCATTTTACCAGCTTTCTTACCACAGTTGTTGTGTGAATCACTGCTGTTGTTAACAATACGGTCACTAAGCAGATCAGGCTTCCCCCATTGACTTTGCTTGTCAGAAGGTCGCAAAAGGGGATCCCATGATGCCCCAGGACACTGCGACCATCGTAAATATCAATCAGTTGCCAAACATCTGAATATTGATCACCTGACCCTGGGGACGCTGCAGTGGTCGGAAGTGTGAAAAACGGTCGTAAGTCACTTTTTTCATTTAGTGTCGAGCGGCCACTAAATGAATGGTTGTAAATTGAGGACGACCTGTCATTCTTGCGTCCAGCACAAATGCTGCATGGCAAACAACAGCTTCCATGTAACGACTGTAGACGTGGTGACTCCCACTCCGCAACAAAGCCGTCAGATCAGATTGATCGCACGACGACCCGCTTTATGACCTTTGTGACCTACGACCGTAACAGGCTGGGTTTCATGCTGGTGGTAAGTTGAGAACGACCTGTAAAACCCAACCAATTGGACAGGGAGTCTCGGAAACGGAAACGTAGCGCGAGCATTTAATGAGTCAGGAGACGGGGATGGAGAACGGGATCCATTTTGAAAACTATATCCACCTATTTGGACAAAAATGGCCGAGGGTTTGGGGCACAGCCTTCCCTCATTTACTCTGGCAGCCCTGTGGCTTCGTTTCTGACCACAATGGGGATCTTGGCCACCACCCTGTTGAGGCACCAGGGGAAGTGGACCGTCCCCGTCAGCTCGTAGCCGATCTCCATGATGTCGTCGGATTTTTGGGCGCTGGTGAGGGGCATCACTTTGGGCAAGCAGAAGGTGCTGTGAATCTTGGTGAACTCGCAAGGGCCTCGCTCCATGCTCGACTCCAGTCGCATCATCTCTTCGTGCTGCTCTAATGTCCGGGGCTCCGCTCGGAAGTTGAAGGCTTTGTAGAGGACCACCGAGTGGAAGGTGAAAACCACCTTCCGGATGGACTTGCCCGTCGGGTTGGTGATTTCGCTGATGAAGCTGATGTTGTCGCCCGGAAGGTAGAGGTTCTTGCTCAGCGACATGCGCAGGGTGATGGGGGCGCTCCTGAGACAACAGTTGTAAGCCAGGATCTTCTGAACTTCGACCACCAACGGGTACTGAAAGATGGGAAGGAGGGAAGACACTGTTGAAGGAAGCTGACGAGAATTGGGTAAGAATAAGGTGAATGGAATAACGAAGAGTTGGAAGGGACCTTGGAGGTCTTCTAGTCCAACCCCCTGCTCAAGCAGGAGAACCTACACCATCTCAGACAAGTGACTGTCTAGCTAGCTTCTTCTTAAAAACCTCCAGTGATGGAGCGCCCATGATTTATGGAGGCAAAGCTATTAGGCATGAAAGCCGGCTGGGTGACTTTGGGCCAATCCCCAGGAGACGGTGAGTTCTAGTCCCGCCTTAGGCCTGAAAGTCAGCTGGGTGACTTAGAGCCAATCACCAGGAGACGGTGAGTTCTAGTCCCGCCTTAGGCATGAAAGCCGGCTGGGTGACTTTGGGCCAATCCCCAGGAGACAGTGAGTTCTAGTCCCGCCTTAGGCCTGAAAGTCAGCTGGGTGACTTAGAGCCAATCACCAGGAGACGGTGAGTTCTAGTCCCGCCTTAGGAATGAAAGCCGGCTGGGTGAATTTGGGCCAATCCCCAGGAGACAGTGAGTTCTAGTCCCGCCTTAGGCCTGAAAGTCAGCTGGGTGACTTAGAGCCAATCACCAGGAGACGGTGAGTTCTAGTCCCGCCTTAGGCATGAAAGCCGGCTGGGTGACTTTGGGCCAATCCCCAGGAGACAGTGAGTTCTAGTCCCGCCTTAGGCCTGAAAGCCAACTGGGTGACTTTGGGCCAATCACCAGGAGACGGTGAGTTCTAGTCCCTCCTTAGATATGAAAGCCGGCTGGGTGACTTTGGGCCAATCCCCAGGAGACAGTGAGTTCTAGTCCCGCCTTAGGCATGTACTTATTACAGTGGCTGTGTCTCATGGATATATGTGATCCCCGTTTGCGATCCTTGGCAGCTGGCTTCTGACAAGCAACGTCAAACGGGGAAAGCTGGATTCGCTTAACGCCCATGTAATTTACTTAACAACTGCAGTGATTCGCTTAACAACCATATCCAAAAGGTTGTAAAACCAGGCCTGGCTTAGCAATGGAAATTCGGGTCTCCATTTTTATTGTAAATTGAGGACTATCTCTATATCTGGGGGGCCCAAATCCAAAGAAGGCCGCTCTACTTTAAATTACACCTTATGACCAGAAGCGAGCCCAAAATTTCCGTTGCTAAGTGAGACATTTGTGAAGTGATTTTTTTTGCCCCCTTTTACGCTTTCTTGCCACCGCTGTTAAATGAATCACTGCAGTTGTTAAATTAGTAACACCGTCGTTAAATGAATCACTGCTTCCCCCCCCCGTGAACGTGGCTTGTCAGAGGACCGCAAAAGGGGATTGCGTGCCCCTCCCCCCAGGGACACAGCGACCGTCATAAATACGAGTCGGTGGCCCAGCGTCTGAATTTTGATCACGTGACCCTGGGGAGGCTGCAAGGGTCGTAAGTGTGAAAAAGGGTCATCAGTCGCTTGTTTCAGTGTCATTGTACCTTCAGTCGCTAAATGAACAGTTGTAAATCGAGGACCCCTTATACCTTGGACTGCACGGTGTCCTGGCTGTACAGGGAAGTCCCTTGAACCAAAATATACTTTTTCTGCTTGCGAAGGATAAGTTCTCGCGTGGCACAGATTGCTTGGAGGAAGTAGCTGATTCTCCCCACACGGCTGGTGAAAGTTGATGGGATCCTCGGAGGTAAGACGAAGTCAAAATCAAATTTGTGCACACCCGGGCCCAGCCAGTTATCTGCAAATCAAGAGCAAAGCAAAAATAATCTCAACTTTTCACCTTTCTATTAGCAGTATGAACTAGCCATTTAGAATAGAATAGAATGTAGAATAGAATATAGAATATAGAATATAGAATATAGAATATAGAATATAGAATATAGAATATAGAATATAGAATATAGAATATAGAATATAGAATATAGAATATAGAATATAGAATAGAATAGAATAGAGAATAGAATAGAATAGAATAGAATAGAGAATAGAATAGAATAGAGAATAGAATAGAATAGAATAGAGAATAGAATAGAATAGAGAACAGAATAGATTAGAGAATAGAATAGAATAGAATAGAGAACAGAATAGAATATAGAATAGAATAGAATAGAATAGAATAGAGAATAGAATAGAATAGAATAGAATAGAATAGAATAGAATAGAGAATAGAATAGAATAGAATAGAGAATAAAATAGAATAGAATAGAGAATAGAATAGAATAGAGAATAGAATAGAATAGAATAGAATAGAATAGAGAATAGAATAGAATAGAATAGAATAGAGAATAGAATAGAATAGAGAATAGAATAGACTAGAGAACAGAATAGAATAGAGAATAGAATAGAATAGAATAGAATAGAATATAGAATAGAATAGAATAGAGAATAGAATAGAATAGAATAGAATAGAATAGAATAGAATAGAATAGAATAGAATAGAATAGAGAATAGAATAGAATAGAGAATAGAATAGAATAGAATAGAGAATAGAATAGAATAGAGAACAGAATAGAATAGAGAATAGAATAGAATAGAATATAGAATAGAATAGAATAGAATAGAATAGAGAATAGAATAGAATAGAATAGAATAGAGAATAGAATAGAATAGAGAATAGAATAGAATAGAGAACAGAATAGAATAGAGAATAGAATAGAATAGAATAGAATATAGAATAGAATAGAATAGAGAATAGAATAGAATAGAATAGAATAGAATAGAATAGAATAGAATAGAATAGAGAATAGAATAGAATAGAGAATAGAATAGAATAGAATAGAGAATAGAATAGAATAGAGAACAGAATAGAATAGAGAATAGAATAGAATAGAATATAGAATATAGAATATAGAATAGAATAGAATAGAGAATAGAATAGAATAGAATAGAATAGAATAGAATAGAATAGAATAGAATAGAATAGAATAGAATAGAATAGAGAATAGAATAGAATAGAATAGAATAGAGAATAAAATAGAATAGAATAGAATAGAGAATAGAATAGAGAATAGAATAGAATAGAGAATAGAATAGAATAGAGAATAGAATAGAATAGAGAATAGAATAGAATAGAATAGAATAGAATAGAATAGAATAGAATAGAATAGAATAGAATAGAATAGAATAGAATAGAATAGAATAGAATAGAATAGAATACAACTGGAAGGGACCTTGGAGTCTTCTAGTCCAACCCCCTGCTCAGGTAGGAAACCCTATACCAGGGGTAGGCAACCTTGGCTCTTTTATGAGTCGGGGACTTCAGCTCCCAGAATTCCTGAGCCAGCCTGGCTCAGCTTGGAAACCTTTCCCTTTCCCCTCAACATGGCTGGCTCAGGAATTCTGGGAGTTGAAGTCCCCGAGTCATAAAATAGCCAAGGTTGCTTATCCCTGCCCTATACCATCTCAGACAAGTGACTGTCTAGCCGCTTCTTAAAAACCTCCAGTGATGGAGCGCCCACAACTTCTGGAGGCAAAGCTGTTCCACTGGTTGATTGTCCTCACTGTCAGGAAGTTTCTCCTTAATTCCAGGTTGCTTCTCTCCTTGACCAGTTTCCAACCATTGTTTCTCGTCCTTCCCTCTGGTGCTTTGGAGAAGAACGTGACCCCCTCGTATTTGTGGCAGGCCCCCAGATACTGGAACAAGGCTATCATGCCTCCCCTATTTCTTCTTTTCTTTAGACTAGCCAGACCCATGTTCCACAGCCGTTCTTCATATGTTTTAGCCTATATTTCTATATCAACAAATCCATCTAATCAGTAAAACCCAAAATCAGAGTGTCATTTTATTTTGTCCACCTCAAGCACAAAGTCCAGAAGCGGTTTCCAAACAGAAACCAAAGTACTTCTATTCTTTTCTTTTATCAAAACGGTCCATTTAGCCCTCTCTGCTAATCCCATCCATTTTCCAGCTGCTTCTGAGGACCGCCTTTGTCTTCCCGAAAAATTTGCCTTAGGTGAGGTGCAATATTCAAACAAAACACGAATGACACGTTTCATCGCATTAATCACAAAAACCAGATTTAAAAAAAAAAAAGAGGGTGAAATCAAAGGGACTTATTAAAAAAAAAAATCCCTCTTCCATAGGTGAGGTCTTAAAATTCCAAACTAGGGTTAGGGAAATTAGGAGAAACGAACGAGGGTATATATGGAGGGCACCTTGTGAGAGAAAGCTGGGCTAATCTTCTACAAGATTTCCAAATATTGGCAGGAGAAGAAGGTAAATATATTTTAATAAATTGCAGGCCACGGGGAAGATTGCATAAGGGGGAACCGCCCGAGAGAAAAAGACACATCAGCCAAGTTTATGTAGCAGCAGGAGGTATATAATTATCCTAATACCTCCTTAGGGTCCCAAACAACAGGAAATTATATAATGGTGGAGATAAGAGACATTAGGATTTATTTCTCATGAATGGGGGGGTGGAGGAGATGTAGGGAAAGATTAAAGACAGTGGGGCAGGAGACAGATTCTTCCCTGCCTGCGTGGGATCCCAGATACCTTTTTTTTTATAGCATATATAACACCCTTTTGTGTACAAGTAGTTCTCAACTTACGAACATTTGTTCATTCGAAATTACATCGGCATTGAAAAATGTGACATACGGTCGTTTTTCACACTTACGACCGTTGCAGCATTCCCTGCAGTCACGTGATCAAAATTCAGCCGAGAAAAAGAGAGGAAGTATTAAATGTTGAAATAAGAGAAATTTTGGTTATTAAATTTAAGATATTTGGAAATTAGCAGAAAATAAGAATGTTATATTGTATTATTCATTCGTGGATGTAAGGCGGTGAGGATTCAAACAGATAAGACGTGTATCCTGATCATTAGACCTTGTGATGAATTGGTGATAAAGGGAATTGGGATTATTTAAAATTTGGAATTTATAAATATTAAGCGTTACATCTGAATATAAGTGGGAAACTAAAAATTGGGAAAAACTAACTAGGACATCAATTGTCTAAAATGTTTGAACGTTAAAATAACTGGGATATGTATAGACCAGGGGTCTTCAAACTTGGCCCTTTTATGACTCGTGGACTTCAACTCCCAGAATTCCTGAGCCAGCCATGCTGAGGGGAAAGGGAGAGGTTTCCATGCTGAGCCATGCTGGCTCAGGAATTCTGGGAGTTGAAGTCCACGAGTCATAAAAGGGCCAAGGTTCCCCACCCCTGCTATAGACCAACTCTACATCTGGTGGAACTACTGGTTTGTACCTTTACAGCAGGGGTCTTCAAACTAGGCCCTTTTATGACTGGTGGACTTCAACTCCCAGAATTCCTGAGCCAGCCATGTTGAGGGGAAAGGGAGAGTTTCCAAGCTGAGCCATGCTGGCTCAGGAATTCTGGGAGTTGAAGTCCACCAGTCATAAAAGAGCCAAGGTTGATTACCCCTGGTATAGACTAAAAATTATTGATAAATGTAAGAAAGTTATTTTTATTTAAGAACTGTATTAATTTAAATATGAGACACTATGTATCAGGGGGAAAAGAGAGGAAATATTTGATGTCATGGTTTGAGATCTGTACTAAAGACATTTGTATGCTATTGAATTCTTGATCGGCTCAGCTGCCATATTGCTTTTCAAATATTTAAGTGTAAAACTAGAAAATCAATAAATTTTTCAAAATAATAATAATAATAATTCAGCTGCTTGGCGAGTGGCTCGTATTTACGACGGTCGCTTTGTGTCCCCAGGGGGTCACGTGATCCTCCTTTTGTGACCTTCCGACAAGCAGAGTCCAGGAAGAATCCAGATTCCCGTAACAACCGGGTTACTCACTTAATGACTTGCAGGGAATTGTTAAGCCACCGAGGCAAAGAAGGTCGTAGAATGGGGGGGAATCACTTAAGAAATGTCTCGCTTAGCAGCGGGAATTTTGGGGCCCAATTGTGGCCGTGTGTCGAGGACTAACTGCGTAACACAATTTCAGGTGTCGCTCGTCCTCAGCTTACGGCTGTTGTGTTAATGAGCATCTGAAGTTACAACGGCACGGAAAAAGTGACCTACGGCCGTTTTTCACACTTGCGACCGTCACAGCATATGGTCACGTGATCAAAATCTGGATACTTGGCAACTGGCAGGCATTTATGACGGGGTCACCTTCTGCGACCTTCTGACAAGTCAATGGGGGAAGCCAGATTCACTTAACAACTGTTTGACTAACTTCAGAAATGCAGTGGTTCGCTTAGCAACGGTGGCCCAAAAAAAAAGGTTCTCAAATGGGGCAAAACTCACTGAACAATGGCCTTGCTCAGCAACGGAAATTTGGGGCTCAATTGTGGTCGTAGGTCGAGGACCACCGGTAGTTTTGGGGCACTGTGGTGGTGGAATAGTGTTGGGCTGCGGGGGGGGGAAGACTCGGGTTCTGGTCTTGTAGTCCCCCCAGATTTGAGCCGTGTGAGGCAGGAGACGGCTACTTGCGTGGGGGCTCAGGAACAGGGCAGATCTCAGGGGCAAAGGATCAAGACCTGGGGTCTTCAAACTTGTCCCTTTGATGACTTGTGGACTTCAACTCCCAGAATTCCTCAGCCAGGCACGCTGGCTGCGGAACTCTGGGAGTTGAAGTCCACAAGTCATCAAAGGGACAAGTTTGAAGACCCGTGATCAAGACCAACCTGCCTCCACAAGCGGTGAATGCTCCAACACTGGAGGTTTTTAAGAAGAGACTGGACAGCCACTTGTCTGAAATGGTAGAGGGTCCCCTGCCTGAGCAAGGGGTTGGATTAGATCTGGGGTCACCAACCTGTCAGCTGTGGCCCATTACCAGGCTGTGGCCTATTTGCAACCAGGCTACGTCAGTGGCAGGCTGGCGTGCATGTATCCCCTCTACTATGAGTGGGGCCCAAAGGCTTTTCTCTTGTGTGTAGTGGGCTGCCCCAGGGCTCTGTTCTGGGCCCAGTGCTCTTCAACATCTTCATCAATGATTTGAATGAGGGGATGGATGGGGAACTCATCAAATTTGCAGATGACACCAAGCTGGCAGGAATAGCCAGCACTCCAGAAGACAGGCTTAGGATACAGGATGATCTTGTCAGACTTGAACACTGGGCGCCATCTAACAAAATGAAATTCAAGGGTGAAAAAAGTCAGGTTCTATATTTAGGCAGAAAAAACCAAATGCACAGGTGGTACCTTGCTCAATAGTAGTAACTGTGAGAGGGACCTCAGAGTCCTAGTGGACAATCACCTAAATATGAGCCAGCCGTGTGCTGCAGTTGCCAAAAAAGCCAACACAGTGCTAGGCTGCATGAACAGAGGGATAGAATGAAGATCACGTGAAGTGTTAATACCACTTTACAATGCCTTGGTAAGGCCACACTTGGAATACTGCATCCAGTTTTGGTCACCACGATGTAAAAAAGATGTTGAGACTCTACAAAGAGTGCAGAGAAGAGCAACAAAGATGATCAGGGGACTGGAGGCTGAAACATACAAGGAACGGTTGCTGCAATTGGGTATGTCCAGTTTAATGAAAAGAAGGACGAGGGGGGACACGAAAGCAGTCTTCCAGTATCTCAGGGGCTGCCCCAAAGAAGAGGGAGTCAAACTATTTTCCAAAGCGCCTGAAGGCAGGACAAGAAGCAACGAGTGGAAACAAATGAAGGAGAGAAGCAACCTAGAACTAAGGAGAAACTTCCTGACAGGTAGAACAATTAACCAGTGGAACAACCTGCCTCCAGAATGTTCCTTATATGTTTTAGCCTCCAGTCCCCCGATCATCTTTGTTGCTCTTCTCTGCACTCTTTCTAGAGTCTCAACATCTTTTTTACATTTTGGCGACCAAAACTGGATGCAGTATTCCAAGTGTGGCCTTACCAAGGCCTTGTAAAGTGGTATTAACACTTCACGTGATCTTCATTCTATCCCTCTGTTCATGCAGCCTAGCACTGTGTTGGCTTTTTTGGCAACTGCAGCACACGGCTGGCTCCTATTTAAATGATTGTCCACTAGGACACCAAGATCCCTCTCACAGTTGCTACTAATAAGAACATAACATAAGAAGAGCCATGCTGAATCAGGCCAAAGCCCATCGAGTCCAGCATTCTGTGTCACACAGTGGCCCACCAAATGTACATGGGGATCTTGAGCAGAAAGAGAAGGCAAAACCCTCCCTTTCCCTTGACCCCCAAACAAATGGTACTCAAGGGAATCCTGCCTGCCTCAACCAACATAGAGGCGGCACATGGACATCCGTTTTAATAACCACCGATACACTTTGCATCCATGAATCTATCTAGCCCTGCCTTGAAGCTGTCAAGGTTGACAGCTGTCACGACCCCTTCAGGAAGTGAATTCCATAAATCAACGACTCTCTGGGTGAAGAAATATTTCCCTTTATTTGTCCTCACTTTCTTAGCTATGAGCTTTAGGGAGTGCCCCCTTGTCCTGGTATTGTGTGATAGAGAAAATAATTTTTCTCTATCCACCTTTTCTATCCCATGCATGATTTTATACACTTCGATCAAGTCACCCCTTAAACGCCGTCTTTCAAGGCTGAAGAGACCAAGGCGTTGCAATCTGGTTTCATAAGGGAGGCGCTCCATTTCCTTGATCATTCTTGTTGCCCTTTTTTGCACCTTTTCCAGTTCCATTATATCCTTCTTGAGGTGCGGTGACCAGAACTGTACACAGTACTCCAAGTGTGGTCTCACCATCGATTTGTACAGAGGCAATACAACACTTGCTGACTTATTTTCGATTCCCTTCCTAATCATGCCAAGCATGGAATTTGCTTTTTTTACTGCTGCTGCGCATTGGGTTGACATCTTCATCGAGCTGTCCACCAAAACCCCAAGATCCCTTTCTTGGGTTGTCTCAGAAAGTTTGGTCCCCATCAGTTGGTAAGTATAATTGGGGTTCTTTGCCCCGATGTGCATAACTTTGCACTTGTTTAGGTTAAAATGCATTTGCCACTTTGTTGCCCACTCACACAATTTCGAGAGATCCTTCTGGAGCTCCCGACAATCAGTTTCACTTTTCACAACCCGGAACAATTTAGTGTCATCAGCAAACTTGGCTACCTCACTATTAACTTCTACATCCATACTATTGAGCAAGGTACCACCTATTATACCTGTACATTTGGTTTTTCTTGCCTAAATGTAGAAACTTACTTTTTTCACCATTGAATTTCATTTTGTTAGAGAGCGCCCAGTGTTCAAGTCTGTCCAGATCCTCCTGTATCCTAAGCCTGTCTTCTGATTTCAACTTCAGATGTCTGCAACTCTTGAAGTTAAGCCTATCTTTTGAAAACTAAAAAACTTTCCTGTACTGTTTCGTGAGACTACAGTTTTCCTGGCATGACATGATGTGGGAACTCAACCAATAAGAGCATGGCAATCAGGGCTTGGGGTAAACCAGGAGGATTAAAACCTGCCTGAGCTCCCAAGAGAAGTTAGATAGGAAGGGATGGGGAAATAAATGCAAAATGTGGTACGGCCTCTCCCAATTTGGAATTTCCATAGGAATGGACTTCAACTCCCAGAATTCTCCAGCTAAGAGGGCCATTGCGGAGAATCCTGGGAACTGGAGTTCACAAAGCTGGAGAGCGAAAGGCTGACAGACCTGCCTTCAATAGGTGGGGACAAAGAGATGTTCAAACTCTTTGCTGCCATCTAATGGGCATCTTCATGTCTGCAGTTGAAATCTGGACGCCTTGGTGGGAAATGCTGTGGTTTGTTAAAACCATAAGTCTGTCCTCCTCCTCCTCCTCCTCCTCCTCCCTCCCACCCCCAAGAACACCCCCAGCCCCTTTCTGCTTAACTGCCTCGTGGTAATCCCAGTTAAGCAGCCTCACGTTCAGTCTTGAATGTTTTTGTCTTGTGAACGTAGTCCGCCTTGTTAACGCAGGTGGCTCGCTGGCTATAGTCCTTGTCCAAGTGGGCCTCTTCGGTCCACTCCAAGTAGCCTCTCCCAATGAGTTCAACCTTCAGCAGAGGGTCCACCAGCGTGCTGTGAAGACTGAGAATCAGCTGCCCTGCCACGGTTGAGCCTGCCACGTACACTTCCTTGGGTATCACCAGCTCAATAGATTTCACCACCGACATGGATGGGCACCGAGCTCAGGAACTGGTCCTTTCTAGGATCCCTCAAGATCCCTCAAGGTTTCTCTTGGGGAGGATGGGCCTTGAATGAAGAAGCTTTGTGACATCAGCTCGTGATGCAGTGAAATTGGCTGCTGTACAGATAAGAGACAGTCTGGGGGGCAGATAAATCTTTGAAGAATGTCCGGAGACTGCAAGTAGTCCAGAATGCGACCGCGCGAGCCGTCTTGGGTCTCCCAAGACATGCTCATATCACTCCAGCCCTCCGTGAGCTGCACTGGCTACCGATTGGTCTCCGAACACAATTCAAAGTGTTGGTTATGACCTATAAAGCCCTTTATGGCAATGGGCCAGGATACTTGCGGGACCGTCTTCTGCCCCATGAATCCCAGCGACCGGTTAGGGCACATAGGGTTGGCCTCCTACGGGTCCCGTCTGTTAGACAGTGCCGTCTGGCGGGGCCTAGGACAAGGGCCTTCTCTGTTGCTGCCCCAGCCCTCTGGAACCAGCTTCCCACAGAGGTTCGTACTGCTTTCTCCCTCCTAGCTTTTCGAAAACTGTTGAAGACGCATTTATGCAGACAGGTTTGGGGCGTGTGAGCTGCACTCTGCCCCTGGACTGTGATTGTGTGTGGTATGAGTGTAATAAATTATCTAGTTTTTATATAGTATTGTAAGTAGTAATTTTAATTGATTCTATGTTTATGTTTTTAGTTGTATTGTTATTGTGAGCTGCCCTGGGTCTTAGGAGAAGGGCGGCATATAAGTTTAAACAAATAAATAAAATAAATAAATAAATATTTGTGGAGATGGCCTCTTCCAGGAAGACCACCTTAGCTTTAGCTTCTGCCAATGGTGAGCTGAGCACCACAGTTCTGGAACGTTGCCGATCCACCAGCAGAACGTTCCAGCCCTCTGGTGCACCTCCTTTCAGAAAAACGTGGATTCGCTTTTAACTAGCTGACCGTGTTTACTTGTAAAAAAAAACAAAACCTAAGGAGAAACAAACCTTCCCTTGTTTGTTAAGGCTGGGAGAGGAGACCACTCAGAGATTCTAGACTGGGAAGGTGAGACAAGACCTGGAAGTTATCAAGATCACGTGAACTGTTAGGACTCTTTTATAATGCCTTGATAAGAGTGGAATATTTATTTATTTATTTATTTATTTATTCGGATTTGTATGCCGCTCCTCTCCGAAGACTCGGAGCGGCTCACAACATATATTGGAATATGGCAACCAGTTTTGGTCGCCACAATATAAAAAAGATGCGGAGACTCAGAAAGAGTGCAGAGAAGAGCAACGAAAGTGGTTAGGGGAATGGAGGCTACAACGTGCGAAGAACGGTTGCAGGATTTGGGTCTGTCTAGTTTAGTGAAAAGAAGGATTGGGGTGACATGATAGCAGTGTTCCAGTATTTGAGGGGCTGCCACAAAGAAGAGGGGGTCATGTTATTCTCCAAAGCACCTGAAGGCAACGGTTGGAAACGAATCAAGGAGATAAGCCGACCTGGAACTAAGGAGAAACATCGTGAAATGAGAATAATTAACCTGTGGAACAGCTTGCCTCCAGAAGTTGTGGGTGCTGCAACACTGGAAGTTTTTAAGAAGAGACTGGACAGCCATTTGTTTGAAATAGGGTAAAGTCTTTTGCCTGAGCAGGGGGTTGGACTAGAAGACCTCCAAGGTTCCTTCCAATTCTGATGCTCTCTTATTCTGTTATTTTATTTATTCTTTCCTCACATTTATAACTTATCCCAATTCCAAAGGGCTCCAGGCACAATGTCAAGCAAAAAACCAAAACACCGTTATACTGAAGTCCAAGTCAATATCCACACCAAACATTAGCCGCTCCTAAAAAGGCATGGATTTAAAAAAAAAAAAGCATCTGTACTTGTATGTTTGTATGCCTCAGATCCTTGCTTGTTCAGGCAAGACCCTTCCCCGGTGACTAATTTAATTGGTTACCAAATTAACTCCCGTTTTCTGTATTTGAACAATATCCCTAATTCAGTGTTTCTCAACCTTTGGCAGCTTGAAGAGATGTGGACTTCAATTCCCAGAATTTCCTAGCTGTCCTGCAAACAGGTTGGATTCCTGAAACAAAAAGACCAGCTAGATGCAGGGGTCTTCAAACTTGGCCCTTTTATGACTTGTGTACTTCAACTCCCAGAATTCTTCAGCCAGTCATGCTGGCTCAGGAATTCTGGGAGTTGAAGTCCACGAGTCATGAAGGGGCCATAGTTTCCCTCATGCTGGCTCAGGAATTCTGGGAGTTGAAGTCCGCAAGTCATGAAGGGGCCATAGTTTCTCTCATGCTGGCTAAGGAATTCTGGGAGTTGAAATCCGCAAGTCATGAAGGGGCCATAGTTTCTCTCATGCTGGCTAAGGAATTCTGGGAGTTGAAATCCGCAAGTCATGAAGGGGCCATAGTTTCCCCCATGCTGGCTGAGGAATTCTGGGAGTTGAAGTCTGCAAGTCATGAAGGGGCCATAGTTTCCCTCATGCTGGCTCAGGAATTCTGGGAGTTGAAGTCCGCGAGTCATGAAGGGGCTATAGTTTCCCCCATGCTGGCTCAGGAATTCTGGGAGTTGAAGTCCGCGAGTCATGAAGGGGCTATAGTTTCCCCCATGCTGGCTCAGGAATTCTGGGAGTTGAAGTCCGCAAGTCATGAAGGGGCCACAGTTCCCTCAAGCTGGCTGAGGAATTCTGGGAGTTGAAGTCCACAAGTCATGAGGGGGCCATAGTTCCCCCATGCTGGCTGAGGAAATCTGGGAGTTGAAGTCCGCAAGTCATGAAGGGGCCACAGTTCCCTCATGCTGGCTGAGGAATTCTGGAAGTTGAAGTCCACAACTCATAAAAGAACCAAGTTTGAAGACCCGTTCTATGTCAAAGACTTCCCTGTATTGTGTATATGCAGAAACAAAATTCTTTCCTGACGTGGCTGGCTGTAAAGTCTGAATATAGCCAGGAAGTTCTATGGATTAAGTTCTGGTTCTTAAACTAAATTATAACACTTCCAGCAATATCAAGTCAATTTATTTTTTTTTTTGCAACCTGGCTTCCTCAGCTGCGTGAGATGGCAAATTCCATAATTTCCAGACTGGCCATTATGGGACCTCATGTCCAAGATACTTGGGAAAATGTAGCCTTTGAGTTTAATTTTTAATTAAATATTGTTAATTAATTTTTAACATTCTATCCAGGCAGAGGAGAAGACGATGCTCAGGGATATGCTTGGCAATGACAGTGCTAAGACTTCTCCTGGTTGAAAAGGGGGCTGGACTGGAAGACCTCCAAGGTCCCTTCCAGCTCTATTCTATTCTATTTTATTCTATTTCAGCTTTCCAAAGTATCCAGAACAAGAGGGCCTCTGAGCATACGACTTGGCACCGGAGGAAACGAGGATTTTTCCCCCCAGAACTAAAAGACAAAGCCAGAGCACGACTGTCCAAAGACTTCGACTCAATCCCTAAGATACCACTCCAAAAATAAATAAAACTATTTATCAATAAAACTAATCAAGGAGAGAAGCGACCTAGAACTTAGAAGAAATTTCCTGACAAGTTAGAACAATTAACCTGCCTCCAGAAGTTGTGAATGCTCCAATACTGGAAGTTTTTAAGGAGATTGGAGAGTCATTTGACAGAAATGGTATAGGGCTTCCTGCCTGAGCAGGGGGTCGGACTAGATGACCTCCAAGGTCCCTTCCAACTCTTTTATTCTATTCCAGTCTCAAATAAAAATCAAGCAGACCTTCGCGCCTGCGCAGTCAAGCCCCCCCGCAGGGAAGCGGGAGGGAGACCAGGACGGGGAAGGCGTTCCTCCTGAAGCCGCGCCTCTTTCCTCAGATTCCCGCCACCGCCGACCAATCAGGAGGCTCCGAACGGCGCAGGGCGAAATTCCCCGCCAAACTCCAAAGCCGGGAGTTGTTTAAAAAAAGAGAGAGAGAGAGAAAAAGCAGATATTTTTTTTTGTTGTTTTGGCGCGGCTGCAGCTTTCCCCGCTTCTTTCCAAACGTCGTTGCCTTTAGAGATCGCCGGCTCTTTTCTCGTGCCAATAAATTCTCTTCGGCCCTTTGAAGTTTGCATTGATAAGATCGGAACGGGCCGATTGCAATTTTTTGTTCGTTGAAGTTTTGGCTTTTTTGTAAAAAAAAAAAAAAGAGCGCCAACCTTTGGATCTCTGGCAAGAGGATCTGGGGCGAAAGAGGAGAAAGAAGGATCCGTTTGGCCCAGTGAGTATTCTTTTACAAGTCCTCCAAGGCTGCCACCAGCACGGTAATGCTTTGCGGGATGCGGTTTAGCTGACTCCCGGGTCAAGTGTTTGCACGTGGGAATGAGCGATCTCGGCTCCTGGGGGTGGCGAAGGGCCCCTGGGTTTTCCCCCTCCCCTTGATCGTGCAGAGGCGCTTTTAAAACTGCAGGGTCGGGGGTGCATCTGGACCTGCGTGTTTTCTAGCTAAAAGCTACATGGGGGGGAGGGTTGGCTGGGTGTGCAAAGTCACTACACCTAAACAAACGAGAGTTCAGGTCCGGATAGGTAGGTGTAGATCCAGCCTTTCCGTGTCTCCTCACTGTGCAATCCAAAGCATTTCTACTCATAAGTAAATCCCGTTGCAATCAGTGGACCCGACTGCCAGGTAAGCTTATCTTTAAAATGTAAATTGTTTGGAGTGCTTCAAACAATTGGTATCTTTGCATTGCTAAAACAGTTGCAACTCCACAAACTGCAAGTTTTTTTGCCCCTCGCGGTATTAGAGCAGGTCAATCAAGGGCTTCTTTCTAGATTTTATTTTATATTATTTTATTTTGCTGTATTTTATTTTATTCTATTTTCAATTGATTATACAGTATGTTTTTATCTTTTATTTTACTGTGTTTTATTCTATTTTTATTTTATTGTACAGTATGATATTTTTTACATTTTATTTTACTGCATTTTGTTCTATTTTTGTGTGATTGTACGGTATTTTATTTCTTTTATTTTTATTACATTTTGTGATCGTTTATTTTATTTATTTTTACTTTATTTTTTATTTGATTGCGTTTTATGATCATTTATTATATTGTATTTATTTTCAATTCACTGTTTTTTTATTTATTTTGTTTCATTTCATTGTTTTGTTTTTTTTCCTTTTATTTATTTCTTTTATAATTTTATTTTTTCCATTGGATTTTTATAGTCGCCCGCTTCAGCCCAGTGATTCTGGGTGGCTTACCGTTCTAAAACAGCCAAACAACTAAAACAGTCTAAAAAAAAAAGAGAGACATTACAACCTTAAAAAAAAAAATGATTCACAGAACAAAGTATAAACAACAGCCAAGGTAATGATGGCTTAGCCCTATTCCAAATATGCTCCCAGGAGCTCTCTTGGAACTTTCTCCAGGGAGTGTAAAACTGAAGTTTTACCAAAACCAGCTTGAGAAGAACAAATGAAACTTGGCAGGCCACGTGGGCCGGCCCACGGTCTGCCCTGGATTTTTGTGGTAGAAAAGGAAACGGCCGCTGGAGGCGTTGCCGTCCTGTCCCGCTGCGTCATTTTCATCTGACAATTATGGCCGTCTCAAAGAGGATCAACGTGGGTGCAGCTGGCTTAGAGCCATCCCGGGAAACCTGCAGAAGACGGGAGATTGAAGGTGCCGCCATCCGGTAGTCTTTGGCAAGGAAGGATGGAGTTCCGTCAGGTAGGGTTAATTTTGCTTTGAAAGATTTGGAGGGGGGGTGTCTTAAGAGGTCATCCAGTCTGACCCCCCCCTCGACCCTGCTCTGAGTGCGATCCGCTTGGACCATCTGACAGATGACTGGTGCAGCCTAGAAGGAAGCGGCGCTTGGTGATGTCATGTGGCAGCCTGTTCCACAGGCCGGCAGCCCATATACAGATAGTCGTCGACTTAGGACCGCAATTGAGTCCAGAATTTTCCACTGCTCAATTTCCACGGTCGCTAAGTGAGTTTTGCCCCATTTTTTTAGGAGCTTTCTTGTCACAGCTGTTAAGTGAATTGCTGCTGTTCTTCAATTAGTCACACATTTGTTAAGTGGATCTGGCTTGATTTTTGCTTGTCAGAAGGTCGCAAAAAGGGGATCCCCCTAACTCTGAGACACCGCAACCCTCACGCATACCAGTTGCCAAGCATCCCAATTTTGATCACGCAGCCGCAGGAAGTGGAGTGTGCCATGATTGCAGTGTGGAAAACTGGTCAAGCCGCTTTTTTTCCCCCAGTGCCGTTGTAACTTTGAGCGGTCACTAAATGAACAGTTGTAAGTTGACTGTATTGGTTTGAAAGACTCGGAGGGGATCTTAGAGATCATCCAGTGTGACCTCTTCCCCTCCCCCCAGGGTAAATTTCTGATAGATTAACTGTTCCATCCTCTGGAGCAGGGATAGGCAATTTTGGCTCTTTTATGACTCGTGGACTTCAACTCCCAGAATTCCTGAGCCAGCCACGCTGAGGGGAAAGGGAGAGGTTTCCAAGCTGAGCCTGGCTGGCTCAGGAATTCTGGGAGTTGAAGTCCACCAGTCATAAAAGAGCCAAGGTTGCCTTCCCCTGCTCTAGGGAAGCAACACTCAGTCCATCATGTGGCAGCCTGTTCCACAAGCTGACAACCCATACAGTTATATAGCCCATAGAGACAGAATCACCTGGGAGTAAGATGGACAGCATATACATTTAATAAATAAATATAATTACCAAGTTCCCCCAGATTTTGAACCTTCTCCTTTACAGCTGACAGCGATCCTCCCTTCTGGAGTAGTGGAGAATGACTCAGCTCGACGTACGACCACATTTTCCATTTCTAAGCAAGCAAGATATTATTTATTATTTTACGACCTGTTTTTGCCATGGTTGTCAAAGGAATCACCTAGTTGTTAAGAGAATCTGACTTCTCCCATTTATTTATTTTTATTTATTTATAATCAAATTTCTATACCGCCCCTCTCCCGAAGGACTCGGGGCGGTGTACAGCCTAAAATTTAAAAAACATATAGATATACATAATTTAAAATAATTAAAAGTGAATTAAATAATTTGGCCCAAATTATTGACTTTGCTTGTCAGAAGGTCATAAGTGGCGATCGTGAGAGCCCAGGACATCGCAACCTTCACAAATACACATTCCCGAGGGCCCAAATTTTGATCATGTGATCAGGGGGACATTGATAATCTTAAATATAAAGGCTCGTCATAAGTCACTTTGTAACTTCAAATGGTGGCTAAATGAATTGTTGTAAGTCGAGGACTACCTGTATAGGGCCGTGGTGTTGCTCCCCTCCCCACTGTTATTTATTTTGCAAAGAGCTCACAAGTGGTCGTGCATCTTGAGGAGAGACCGTTGTAAGCCAGGAAATAAAATATTGCACGGCATGCCAGCGAAAAGGCAGTTAAAACACGCGGGAGTTTGTGATCTGGATAGTACAAAGCCTGCCTTCTATCTTAAAAAAAAATCCAGAATATTACTCATCTCCATCGGAATATTCAGACCGAGTTGGGGGGGGGGAAAGGAAGCTTTGAAAAGTTCATTTCGAAGTATGAGCATGAGCGGAAAAGTTTAATTTGATTTGGAAGTGAATTCTTCCCTTTGTTTGTTTAGTGACTGTTCAGAGTTAAAATGGCACTGAAAAAAGTGACAAGTAAACAACCTTTCCAGCATCCCCATGATCACGTGATCAAAACCCTGGCTGTTAGGAACTGACTCACATTTATGACGGTCACAGTGTCCTGCGTTCATGCGATCTCCTTTTGCGCCCGTCAATAGGGGAAGCCAGAGTCACTTAACAACCGTGTTCCTAACTTAACCTGCTGCCGCGATTCACTTAACGACTGAGGCAAGAACGGTTGTAAAGTGGGGCAAAACTCACTTAACACTTGCCCCACTGAACAACAGAAATTTGGGACTCAGTTGTGGTCGTAATGCGACTGTAATGGAAGCTGCAGAGTTGTAAGTAGCGACGGTCATAAAAAGGGTCGTGATTTTACACAGTCTTTTTGTGTCGGTCGTTAAGCGAATGCTGTGGTCTGAAAGTGGCTGCCAAGGTTGTTAAGGAAACACTGCGGTCGTTAAACAAACCCATGGTTTGTTATGGGCGTAGTTATGCTGAAAACTGGAATTAAGTCCAGTTTTCGGCAAAGCCATTTTGAAATTCAGTTGTGTGTCTGTGGGATGTTGCAAACTGCCAAAACCACCGCACCCATGTTTCCAAGCACCAAAGTGTGGTCACGCAACTGCAGAGGCGACGTGTAAGTAGCTCCCAGCAAGTGGTCATAAGTCAAGGACTACCTGTAACTTGTAGAAAAAGCAAACACTGGGATCTTTCTGTCTGAGAATAAATTTTGTACGTAACAAAAAAATTCCATTATGTGAAATCGCCAAATTAAGAGTTGCAAAAGTTTCACTTTTCAACCAGAGGAAAAGGAAAGTTCCTAACTAGAGTGTGCACAGGTGTGTTTTTGTGTTTGTGTGAGTTTGACACTTACTGAATCCAAAAAGCTACAGCCATGATCTCAACAAGGCAGGACAATTCCATGATTTTTTATTTTTTCTCCCTTCTCAAGAGTGGGGGGAAAATTCTGATTATTCTACTGCACTGAGTGAGGTCTGGAATTCAGTTTAGTTGCCAATGGCTACACTGAGGTATGATTTAGGCTAGAGTCACCTAGAAATAGCCGTCCCGCCCTTCTTAAAAATACACATCCATTGGACGGGCATGCGGTTTTCCCAAAAGGAAAACTTAAAAGTAAAGAATAGAAAAACAATTTCAGAGTGTTTAGAGCAGCGGTTCTCAACCTGTGGGTTGCGACCCCATTTGGGGGTCGAACGACTGTTTCGCGGGGGTCGCCGGACACCGCAGTCCATTTTTTTTGCCTGTTTCTCCTTGGCCGCTGCGCGCGCGCTGCGCATGCGCAGTTCGGGCCGTAGCGTGCCGCGCATGCGCAGTTCGGGCCGTCGCGCCGCACATGCGCAGTTCGGGTCGCCGTGCATGCGCAGTTTGGTCTGTCGTGCGCGCGTCGTGAGTGCGCCGCACAAGCGCGGTTCGGGCCGCCACGCACGCGCGGGTCGGGGTCACACCACGCGGGCACATCACAGTGGGGTCTCGGCCTGAAAAAGGTTGAGAACCACTGGTTTAGAGGCTCCATTAAAGATTGAAATCTGACCAAAAAAAAATAATATCAGCCTTCATGGCAATCTTAAATGTGGACTTCAACTCCCAGAATTTGGGCAGAAGTTCTAAATTCATTTTGTCTTTATAAAAGTGACCTTCAAAGTAACAGTCATAATGTTATGGTTCGGGCTAATGAAATAGAAGTTCAAAGAACTTCCAGACATTGATATGGAAGGGACCTTGGAGGGCATCTAGTCCAACCCTCTGCCCATGTAGGAAACCCTATACTATTCTGGACAAATGGCTGTCCAGACTCTTCTTAAAAACCTCCAGTGATGGAGCACCCACAACTTCTGGAAGCAAACCATTCCACTGGTTAATTGCCCTCACTGTCCGGAAAGTTTCTCCTCAGTTCTAGCTTGCTTCTCTCCTGGATTAGTTTCCATCCGTTGCTTCTTGTCCTGCCTTCAGGGGCTTTGGAGAATAGCTTGACTCCCTCTTCTTTGCGGCAACCCCTGAGATACTGGAAGACGGCTATCCTGTCCCCCCTCGTCCTTCTCTTCATTAAACTAGACATACCCAGTTCCAGCAACCGTTCCTTACATGTTTTAGCCTCCAGTCCCCTAGTTATCTTTGTTGCTCTTCTCTGCACTCTTTCTTAGAGTCTCAACCTTTTTTTTACATTGTGGTGACCAAAACTGGGTACAGTATTCCATGTGTGGCCTTACCAAGGCCTTGTAAAGTGGTATTAACACTTCACGTGATCTTGATTCTCTCCCGCTGTTTATACAACCAAGGATTAATGCAGCCTAGCACTGTGTTGGCTTTTTGGGCAGCTGCCGCACACGGCTGGCTCCTATTTAAGTGATTGTCCACTAGGACTCCGAGATCCCTCTCGCAGTTGCTACAACTGAGCCAAGTACCACCTATATTCTATACCTGTGCATTTGTTTTTGTTTTTCTGGCCTAAGTATAAAAGCTTGCTGTTGTCACCACTGAATTGCGTTTTGCTGGATAGGGCCCAGGGTTCCACTCTATTTCAAGTTCCTTCTGGATCTTGTGCCTTTCTTAAGTGTGGGCTGTTCCTTCAGCTTGGTGTCTTGCAAGAGGTTGGAAGGAAGGCAGTGATGTAATACAGAATGGTAAAATAACAATCACCTGTATCCGTGCACAGATAAGGTACAATTTTAGCCGTTTCCTTCATTCATTCCACTGACCAGCCAGCTTGGTGAGAACAGAGGCACATTGTTGAAATTTATGAGGTCCTTGGGGTGAGGAAATCAGTGGGTTCCTGAGCCTGATTAGAGCTGTTTATCTTTGGTGTTCTAACCCTTAATCACAAGTTTGAAAACCCATTTCCTGTTTGGGCAGAGAATCTGGCTGACCTTCTCTTATCGGGGAAGCTAAGCAGGGTAGGGCCTGGTTCACACTTGGGAGGGGCAAAAATATGAAAACTTGAAAACATATCCCAGAAGAAGGACAGAGGGACTGTTTTTTGGCCCTTGTGCCCATCCAGCCCCTCCGAAAATTTGCACTACTTTCTTTACTTTACTTTATTTTGACTTATATGCCGCCCTTCTCCTCAGACTCAGGGCGGCTCACAGCAAATAATACAAGTACAAAATATAAATTAGTTAAAATAATAATATACAATATAAAAAACTATAAAACTATACCCACTCATACAACATACAGTCCCAATCAAAGGCCCAGGGGCAGAGCGCAGCTCACAAGCCCCCAAGCCTGTCTGCATAGATGTGTTTTTAAGAGTTTTCAGAAAGCTAGGAGGGAAGGAGCAGTACGAACCTCTGAGGGAAGTTGATTCCAGAGGGCTGGGGCAGCAACAGAGAAGGCCCTAACCCTAGGCCCCGCCAGACGGCATTGTCCAACAGACGGGACCTGTAGGAGGCCAACCCTATGTGCCCTAACTTTCATGAAATACAGGCAGTCCTCGACTTACAACCACAAGGGAGCCCCAAATTTCTGTTGCTAAGCTGTTAAGTGAGTTTTGCCTTATCTTTGTCCCATCTTGCCCCATTTCCTGGCGGAACAATTAATCAGTGGAACAGCTTTCCTTCGGAAGTTGTGAGTGCCCCAACAGTGTGGAGAGTTTTTAAGAAGAGGTTAGACAGCCATTTGTCTGCAATGGTATAGGGTTTCCTGCCTGAGTAGGGGGTTGGACTAGATGACCTCCGAGGTCCCATCCCACTCTTGTTCTTCTGTTACGCTGTTAAATGAAGGCAATGGCTAGTTCCCACTTCAGGAGTGCCTTTAAAATGGCGCCTGTACTTTTTGCCACGTTTGTTCAGCGCCTTCCCCAACTTACTTGCCACAGTTGCTCAATGAATCGCTGCAGTTGATAAATTAGTAACGCGGTTGTTAAGTGAATCTGGCTTCCCCACTGACTTTGCCTGTCAGAAGGTCGCGAGACGGGATCGCGGTGACCCTGCGACCGTCATAAATAGCCAGTTGCCGAGCATCTGGAGCAGCGGTTCTCAACCTTTTCTGGGGCTCGACCCTGGCCCGCATCGCGCATGCGCGGCGCGACGGGGCGCATCGCGATAGGGGAAAAAAATGGCTGACCAAAAAAAATGGCAGGCCCGCACCGCGCATGCGTGGTGTGATGGGGGCGCATGCGTGGCGCGACGGCCCGCATCGCGATAGGGGGGAAAAAATGGCCGACCCAAAAAAAAATGGCGGACTGCGGTGCTTGGCGACCCCCGTGAAATGGTCGTTCGACCCCAAATGGGGTCGCGACCCATAGGTTGAGAACCGCTGATCTGGAGTTTGTTGGCTTAACCGTGGGGATGCTGCAATGGTCGTTAAGTATGAAAAACTGTTCAGGTCACTATTTTTTAGTGCCGCTGTAACTTCGAACGGCCACTAAACGAACTCGTAAACCGAGGACTACCTGTAATAAGGTAACTTAAATCAATTATGGATGTCAGAGGATCTAAAACACTTGCTGGAGACCTGAAGAACGGCCCCTAATTTTTTTTTTTCATCGTGTAGATGGTTAATGCTATTTATTTATTTATTTATTTTATTTATTTATTTTATTTGGACTTATATGCCGCTCCTCTCCGAAGACTTGGAGCGGCTTACAACATATATAAAACAATATTACAATGTAAGTCCAAATTAAAAAAAAAGCATTAAAAATAAAAACCCAACACACATTCATCATTCACACAACAATCCACAATCATCCCCAGGCCTGCCGGCAAAGATAGGTTTTAAGATTCTTTCGGGAGGGTGGGAGAAGCGCGGACGTCAGGGGGCAGTTGGTTCCAGAGGGTGGGCGCCACAACAGAGAAGGCCCTCCCCCTAGGACCCGCCAGACGGCATTGTTTCGCTGATGGGACCCGGAGGAGACCGACCCTGTGCGCTCTCACCGGTCGGAGGGAAGTATGTGGCAGAAGACGGTCCCGTAAGTATCCTGGTCCAATGCCATAAAGGGCTTTATAGGTAATGACCAACACCTTGAATTGCGCTCGGAGACCAATAGGCAACCAATGCAGCATGCGGAGAGTTGGCGAAATGTGGGCAAGACGTGGAAGGCCCACAATTGCTCGCGCAGCTGCATTTTGCACTAATTGTAGTCTCCGAACACTCTTCAAGGGTAGCCCCATGTAGAGAGCATTGCAGTAGTCGATCCTCGAGGTGACAAGGGCATGTGTGACTGTGAGGAGAGACTCCCGATCCAAATAAGGGCGCATCTGGTGCACCAGGTGAACCTGGGCAAATGCCCCCCTCGCCACAGCCGACAAATGATGTTCCAATGTCAGCCGTGGATCGAGGAGGACTCCCAAGTTGCGCACCTTCTCCGAGGGGTTTATAGATTTACCCCCCAGGGTAATGGAAGGACAGATTGCTTGATTAGTTCAACACTGGCAGAGAACAACATGGATGTGGTTACCAGGGAGAATTATCTGAGGGTGAATGCTAGCTTTTTATCCATGTTTAGCACTTGGAAAGGAGACCACCAGATACAGACAGTCCTCAACTTACAAACATTCATTTAGGCCCCACTTCAAATGACAACAGCACTGACAAAAAGTGACTGTTGCAGCATTCCCCTGGTCATGTGATTAAAATTCGGACTCTGGGCACCTGGGATGCACAGGCTGTCCTCAATTTACGACCACAATTGAGCCCAAGATTTTCTGTTGCTAAGTGAAACATTAGTTAATGGAGTTGGTCCCATTTTACGACTTTTCTTGACGCAGTTGTTCAGTGAAGAAACACTGCAGTCATTAAATTACTCAAACTGTCAGGTGAATCTGACTTCCCCTCCGCTGACTTCGCTTGTCAGGTGGTCGTAAAAGGGGGGAATCAGGTGACCTTGGGACACGGCAACTGTCATAAATATGAATTTTCTGAATTTTTTGATCACGTGACCGCGGGGGGCTGCTGCAACGGTCGGTAAGTGTGAAAAACGATCATAAATCACTGTTTACTGTGCCATTGTAACTTTGAACGGTCACTAAACAAACCGTTGTAAGTCGAGGATACTCTATTTATGGCAGTTGCCCTTAACAACCGTGTTATCAATTTAACAACAACAAAAAAAAAGAACTGGCAAGAAAGGTCATAAAATGGAGCAAAACTCACTTAACAAATGTCTCGCTTAGGAACAGAAATTTGAGGCTCAGTTTATTTATTTATTTGACTTATATGCCGCCCTTCTCCCAAGACTCAGGGCGGCTCACAGCAAAAATACAAATACAAAAATATAATATAAATCAATTAAAAGTGGTCGTAAGATGAGGACTATCTTTAATGTGGTTCTCAGAACTAGTAGGAGAGCATTTTTGCTGCCTGGAGAGTTCTGGGAATTGATGTCCATACGTCTTAAAGTTCCGGAAGGCCGAGAAATAACTATTTTAGCATTTTTATGGGTGCTTAAATTCAATAGCCTTGACTTGCAGCCTCTGTTATTATTTTGTGGTGACCTCACCCTTCCTGTGGCAGGGCAGCTATGCCACAGAATCCGGTGCCATGTTGTTTGTTGTGTCTTCAAAATATCAAGAGAAGGCCTGGATGTTGTATCTTGCAGTTGGGGAACAAAAGCAATCCAGCGGCTTGGAGGCCCAAAGGGCAGGAAATAAATCTAGGAATCTCACTTGTTTTTTCCCACGTGCCACGTGGTGGATCACAAAAGGGATCCCCAAACAGGATCAAGGCAGTAGGAGATCGGGACCTGAGGGGTGGGAGACGTTCCTAACCAGTGACGAATTGGTGGAACAGGGTTATTGGAGAAAAGCTGGGCGAGAAAGGAAAATATTCACTGAGGCTAGGAATCTCACTTCTCTTTTCCCGCGTGCTACGTGGTGGATCACAAAAGGGAGATCAGAACCGGACGGGGTGGGAGATATTCAAAATATCAAGAGAAGGCCTGGATGTTGTATCTTGCAGTTGGGGAACAAAAGCAATCCAGCGGCTTGGAGGCCCAAAGGACAGGAAATAAATCTAGGAATCTCATTTGTCTTTTCCCGCGTGCCACGTGGTGGATCACAAAAGGGATCCCCAAACAGGATCAAGGCAGTAGGAGATCAGAACCGGACGGGGTGGGAGACATTCCTAACCAGTGACGAATTGGTGGAACAGAGTTATTGGAGAAAGGCTGGGCGAGAAAGGAAAATATTCACTGAGGCATAAACCGTAGGATATAGTAAAGAGATTTTTTCCAGACAACTTTGTTTAGGATTTGCCATTTTTTTTTTGCTTTATTCATTTCAGGCGATGCTCGCAATTCCATGCTCTGAGGGAGATGGGCAGTTACGAAATATGAACTATAAAATAAATTTACAAAAAAATAAATTGTGACTCTCCCCTTAATGTAAGCAAACACATTTCATTTGCCCCTGCTCCCATTTTTTTCATTTGCATTTCTTGGTCTATAACTCCAGACTTCCCTGTTTAGCTTTGCGGTTTGTTTGTTTTTTTCAATCCTTTAGGAAAGATTTAAAAATCTGTTTTTTCCAAACAGGCATCGGACCAGGACGATTTTGCAACCTGTGAGAACTTTTAGATCTTTTGTGTGTGTGTGTGTGTGTGTGTGTGTGTGTGTGTGTGGTTTTCAGAGGTGGGTCCTTTCACTCTTTTCTCTGTCTTATCCTTTTCTGGTGGAACTTTAAATCTTTTCCATTTGCCAGCTTGAATTGTTCACCATCCTGCAATCTCATATACTGGATAAATAATTAGAATAATGCACGTTTGGGATTCACTCCAGTCCCCATGGCTTCTGGCAGTCTCGTCTCAATGCTCTGCTGTGCATTATGGATTTTGTAACTCCTAACAAAGGGTCAGATTCCTGATGCAATACATTTTCCAGGCGTTAAAGATGCCATATGATTGTTGCCACAACCAGCAAACAGGATCGGGTACCTCTGCATAAATCTTGGAAATAAGCTTCAGTGCGTTGCAAAAACCTGCGAGTTAAGTGCATAGGTGATTGTTTTGCACGGGTTTGCCCCTTCAGGCGGCAATGCAACGTGTTTGCAAGCAAATTTGAGTCCACAGATGCTTTTTTTGGGGGGGGGAAATAAGTTGCATAGGAAATCACGGCCCATTAAATTAAATTAATCCAATTACTTTGAAGTAAGCCTAGCCCATAGCAGTTGAGCAAAGAAATGGATAACGTTTAGGGCTTTGCAACTGATAGGGCTTTAATTCTGGCTGGCTAAACTACCCTTCTGCCTAATGCTTGCAAAGCCCACTGAAAATCGCCACTCGCGTTTTCGAAATCGCGCAAAACGTTCGCGAGGGGCGGAAAATGCGGCCTGTCCCTTTAAATTCATCGGCTTGGGTTTTTTTTGTTTTCGTTTTTTTTCCCCCAAGCGCTTTTCCCCTCAGCCTTCTTTTTTTTTTTTTTTTTGGGCATCATCTCGCGAGAGTTCCCTTTCCCAATCCTCGCGCCCGGGCGGTTTTTTTTCAATTTGTGGCGCGCGCCTTGAACTCCGCGAGGAGGAACCAGGCAAGTCCTGGGCGAGGGGAGCGCAGCCGAACCTGCTCGGCTCGGGGGGGCGGGGCGCGGGAGCCGGAGGCTGCTCGTGAAGGAAAGTGGCCTATGGGCGTCCTGTCTTCGGAGGGCGAGGCCAATCGGCGCGAGGAGCGGGGAAGGGGGCGGCACCCAGGGGGGGAAGACGCGCAAGTGTGGGGGGGAAACAGCTGGTTCGGTTGAGCGGTCGCGCTGTGGGGTCGTCGAGCGGCTCCGAGGGGGCAACGGCCGCCGAGGTGCGAAAGGGGGAACCCCCCCCAAACGGGCTACTCTGGGGCGAGGGACGGGAGGGCCGAGCCGGAGAAGGAGGATTGAGGACGCCGGGGCTGCCTGGACTTCGTCGGACCTCTTTGTGTGGGTTCGTGAAGTGGGGGGGCGCCCCAGCTACCTATAGACATGGGGGGGGGGCTGGTCAGCTTAGGGGCTTCTAGGAATAGAGAAAGGGGCGCTTGTGGGGGGCAACTTTGGGGAGGGGGATCCTGAAGGGGGTGGAGGGAGCACTTGGGGGGCTTTGGGGGGGGAAATAGGGCAATGGTTGCCATGGGAATCTTGTTTTTAATTGGGGTGTTACGAAACTGGGGAAAGATGGTTGTGTGACCTTTATGTTCGTCATCTGGGTAACTTTTCCTAAGAAATGGGCTATTTGGGAATAACAGCAACAGTGCCAGTACTAGTAATAATTCCTATTTATTATTATTATTATTATTATTATTATTGGAGGCGGGTTTTCCCCTTGCCTTACAGTAGTTTGTTCATTTACTTTTTTATTTAGCCGAAATTTAGATAAACAAAGCAGGCCCACCTTCCTCCAGGGCTATGTCTTATTTGGTTTATCCAAGCTGGCTGGTCATTGTGGGATGAATTATTTCTCCTACCCCCCCCCCACAAAACAAACAAACAAGCCAAAAAAAAAAAGAAGCATTGGCAATCAACGCATCAGATTTATTTCAGCCCCGTGAAATGAGTGGCATCCTTTCACAATCAGGAGGGAAAGTGGGAGGGGGGGTAGGTGGAGAGGTAGTTACAGAGGGTGGGGGGTGCTGGATTAGCACAATGGATGCAAAATGGGAACGATCCGTCCACAAGCATGGAGGCGCTTCTAGGTTTGAATGAGAGGGGAGTTGCAAGGGGTGGGCACGTGTTGGGGCAAAATGAGGCATGATGGTGGTGAGGCACGATTCTTCCCCCCCCCCTTTCCCCTTCCTTGTGTTTCTTCATGTGCTTGTGATTCCTCCACAGAGACACCGCCAGGATGTGGATCCAAGTGCGCACCATGGATGGAAAAGAGACACACCGGGTGGACTCTCTTTCCAAGCTGACGAAAGTGGAAGAGCTCCGGCAGAGGATCCATGAAGTTTTCAGGGTGGCACCTGATAGACAAAGGCTTTTCTATCGAGGCAAACAGGCACGTGGCTTTCATTCTTTTCTCTAGTAAGCCTTCCCAATCGTCTTGGGGCGATGAGCATTTGTGGAAACTGGCGCCTTGGCGCTTAACTCCCTGCCACGTGTTGTAGATTCCTTTGCGTAGTTTTTGCTCTGTGGTAGCAGCCTTCAAACACCCCCTTCTGGATTTCTGTTGTGTAAATCCAAAGCACCTGCAGGCAGGAGAAGAAGCAGCGGAGGGAAACTAAACCCGAGAGGGATCCAACTTAGAACTAAGGAGAAGTTTCCTGACAGTGAGAACAATTAAATCAGTGAAACGCCTTGCCTCCAGAGGTTGTGGGTGCCCCAACACTGGAGAGATTGGACAACCATTTGTCTGAAATGATATAGGTTTCCTGCCTGAGCAGGGGGTTGGACTAGAAGACCTCCACGGTCCCTTCCAACTCTGTTCTTCTGTTATGCTGTTAAATCAAGGCTAGTTCAGACTTCAAGAGTGCCCTTAAAAAGGCACGTGCACTTTTAAAGTTAGGAGGAAAAGCACGTCGGTGTAGATAGCGGTGATCTTAAGGTTGATAGAGCTGGATCAGTATCAGAAATAGTTGCTGTGAACAGTGATGTTCTCCCCATGCTACCGATGCGTGTTGCATCCCTCAGACGCTTTTCTCCATACATCCAAAGCTTCAGCGGTACCGAAGGGATACTTAGATCTAGGTCGTACTTTGAAGTTCCAGCTGTTGCAGCCGCCCCCTGCAGTCACACGATCACAATTGTGATCACCTTTTGCAGCCTTCCCGGCTGGCTAATGGGGAAGCCCACAGGGAAGTTGCTCTAACGAGTATTCTCTCCTCCTCCTCCTCCTCCCCCCTCCTCTTGAGTCCTGTTGTACCACTCCCTCTAACCTTCCTGTGCCAGGCCTCCCAAGCCCTGCCCCCTACTCCTGTGTGTCTGGTCCTCCTGCAGGCCTCTTCCACCGGTTCCCGCTTAAAAATCAACAAGACTTGGGGTTATGCCAGCAACCAGGATTGTCGGCTTGTCCGTCACTAAGCAGTGTGGATTTGTAACATTGTGCTTTACAACTGCCTGGCTTAGCAATGGCAATCCTGGTCCTGCCATCGTAACACCCCTCCCTCTTCCCATTACCTATAAGTGAACGTACCAATGGATTGAAACTGCTACTTCTTACACTGGGATAATAATACCATAAGACTGCTTTTCTCAAGTAATGGTTTGGTTAATCTAGCTCTTTGGCTGAATTTTTTTTTTTAAATTGGTGTGTGTCTCTCTAAGATAAGCGGCTTTTTTTGAACTGGTTAAAAGCTTCTAAAGGACGCTTGTTATTAATTTGTTTTGTTTTTTAAAAAAAGGAAATACTTGCACTGCCCTCTAGTGTTAATGTTCCCACAATGTTTGGATGGTAAACAAAAAGATAGTGATGTCCCCCATATTCATTCAGTTTCTTTAAGATGATGTGGGGGGGGGTGCCATTGGGGGGGGATTTTTTTTCCAGCTTCCCACTTTAGCCAACAATCTTGAATTTTCTGATAGTTTTCCTGGCCTTTCTTAGCTTCTGAACCCAGAAAAAGTTGTGTTCTTATTTTTAATTTAAAAAAAAAGAGAGATATTTTCCCCAAATTTAACTATAATGGAAATTTTGTATTAATTGTATTAGCACAGCTTTATGTTAACTGTGAATCTAGTAAGGAAGGTAGTGATTTTTGTGTGTGTATGTGTGTGTATGTGTGTCTATTGCATTGAGGGTTTTTGTCTGCACAAAGTGCAAAGAAGAACTTTCATGAGAGACAGTTTACACTTTGTGTTGAGTCGTGTTGCCTTTTGATTCTATGCAACTTGTCAGCTTTGTATTGATGGTTGCTGTTGTCCTTAGCCAGAACTCATAGGGCCAGTTTTGGTTTTGATGCCTCTGAGTGGCTCTTGTTTGTTTAATGATTATTGTTTCTTATTAACAGGATGAGGACGTCAGTTTTTACCATCTATGTCAGGGGTTCTCAACCTTGGCAACTTTAAGCCTTGTGGACTTCAACTCCCAGAATTCTGGGAGTTCAAGTCCACAAGTCTTAAAGTTGCCAAGGTTGAGAACCCCTGATCTATGTGCCATTAGCATACTTGAAGATTGAAGAGGGCCCTTAAAACGGAGATAAATTGAGCTTTAACATTTTTCAAGCTAGTTCAAGATAATTCCAACTTTTGAGTTGGATGCTAGATCTTTTTAGGCATTGTCCTAGCTTTTTTATCTTAAAAACACTTAAAATCAGCCATCGTTGAATTGTGATTCATGCAATACAGATGGTGATATACTGAGATGCTAATCTGCCCTGGATAGTGCTGTTGGTTTGGCTGGATTTTCAACATTTAGGCTTAATTTTCTTTTGAGGCAGGGCATCAGAATTTCGTTTTTTCATGGGTGCCAGTGTGTTCACAGAAAAAAACCCCCAACAATAAAGGTTATCTTATCTATCTTAATACTAGACGTAATTCATGGAAGGTGGACTTTTTAACGTAAGCTACCATTTTGGCCATCAGCTTCTTTAAAAATGTAAGTGCTTCTGTTGTCCAATAAAAAATTTCTTCGTATCTTAGAATATCCTTCAGAATAGAAATCCTAGTCATTCCTTTAATTTATGGATACGACCAACACGCTGAGCCAGATGTGTGGCTGTTTGATTTGAAGGGGACAGCAATGACACAAAAATAATGAGGTTGTCGGTGTAACTGGGTTTTCCCCAGGATTTTCACCGTTTTTGTTTCTGGAGTGGCTTTTCCCAACTATTTTAAGTCTTACCAGCGGTTGATGTTATTGTTATATTAGTAGACAATCTGATCTGTTGGGTCATTGTTTCAGAGATATTTCCTTACTAGTTTCCTTCATGCTTTCCACAATGGCTGAGCTTCTATTGTACTTCACTGGAAAAGTTCTTTTAAAAAAAAAATCAAGATATTCTGGGATGGATCTGCCTTGAAAATAGCCCATGATGAACTGTTTAGTAAAGCATCAGGACCACAGGAGAGATTTTGTCACATTTTGTATAAAGTCATACAATGTTTTATGATTGGTTTATATCATTAAATATTTTGTCAAATTTCAATCCTGTGGGAGTCATGGGTCCCAGATTCTGGATACGTTCTATACGTTAGCCCATTTGAGGTATCTCGCTTCAAAAATTGTTGCCCTATATGCACCATTTTGCACAGTTAAAGGTTACACACAGGCAGAGGGTTCAGTGGTATATAGATGGATTATAATAATAGGTTTTGTTTGTCTTGCTGCACAAATAAATGTTGAGAAACACTTTGGCCCACAAACAATGCAGTTGTTCCTCCAAAGTTTCCAGTGGGTGTTTCTCGTGTGGAGTGGTTGGTCTTTCAGTTTGAAACTTCCTGCCTGCAAAGCACATAGGAACCCCGTATCTTAACGTTTTTGTTACCTTTTTTTTTGTTTTGCTTGTGACTGATCTTCTCTCAACCTACAGATGGAAGATGGCCACTCCCTCTTCGACTACAGCGTGAATCTGAACGACATCGTCCAGCTGTTAGTGAGGCAAAGCCCCACTCTCCTGCCCCTGGGGAGCAAGGAGAAAGACTCTGAACTTTCGGACACGGACTCTGGCTGTTGCTCAGGCCAGAGCGAATCGGACAAAAGCTCCAATAACGGGGAAGGGGCTGTGGAGATGGAGGCCCAGTGCAGTAGCACCATCGGGACCGACTTGGTGGATCCCGGCTTCGGATTCTATAAGGTGCGGCTGCTTTCCACGGAAGGCTGAGATGCAAAGAACCTTTTGAAGCAGGAGAGCCCGTTGTGCTTAAGTTCGGGGAAACTGCACAGAGACATAGCATATCTGCATCGTACATTAAGCCAGGATTAACCTTAGTCACTCGAGGGATTCCGACAACGAATGCCTCCCTGGCGATTGAACAAGCCACAGCCAGCCAGTGGTTTGGCAATCGCTCTTTCATGTGTCTGAAATCCTAGCAAACTGGACCATCTAATACAGCGGTTCTCAACCTGTGGGTCGCGACCCCATTTGGGGTCGAACGACCATTTCACGGGGGTCGCCAAACACCGCAGTCCGCCATTTTTTTTTTTTTTTTGGGTCGGCCATTTTTTTGGGGGGTCGGCCATTTTTTCCCCCCTTTGCGATGCGGGCCGTCGCGCATGCGCAATGCGGGCCCGCCATTTATTTATTTTTTTTGGGTTGGCCATTTTTTTTCCCTTTGCGATGTGGGCCGCCGCGCATGCGCGATGCGGGCCCGCCAATTTTTTTTTATTTTGGTCGGCCATATTTTGTTTTTTGTTTTTTTTGGTCAGCCATTTTTTCCCCCTTTGCGATGCGGGCCGTCGCGCCGCACATGCGCGATGCGCCCCGGGGTCGAGCCCCGGAAAAGGTTGAGAACCGCTGATCTAATACAGGCAGTCCTTGATTTCGCAGCGACCGTTTGAATTGACAACGGCACTGAAAAACGTGACGTGCTTTTTCCACACTAATGACCCTTTTGGCAACCCAAGGGCTAACAGGATCAAAATTCACATTTTGCCTCCTCTTTATGACGGTTGCCGTGTCCCGGGGGGGGGGATCATATGATTACCTTTTATGACCTTCCCCAGCTGGCTTCCAACAAAGTTAGTGGGGAAAGCCAGGTTCGCTTAACAACCGCACGATCCACGGAACGGCTTCTGCGATTTGCTTAACAGCTCTGGCCGGCAAGATTGTAAAACTGGGCAAAATTCACTTACCAACCGTCTGGCTGAGCAGTGGAAAACTTTTGGCTCCGTTGTCACAAGTCAAGGACTATCTGTATGTGCTGATGGTCCCCCCGTGAGGGGTGCTGAGGAGCGAAGCGGCCTGCTCTTCGTTAATTTGATCTTTGAAGCTTTGGAGGTCACGCTGGGGAAGGGGAGGCGGCCCTTCTCCGTGGCCTGCGTGCAGGCCACGTGGCTCTATTCTGGAAGCGGGTGCCATCTTGGGAGCTGTTGCCATTGATAGTAGCCTCTCCAAAATTGGTGCCTGCTTCTAGGACGGAGCCACGTGGCCTCTACTGTGTAGGAACGTTGCATAATGCAACAGCTAGTTCCAAAGAAGGTGATGTATAATGCCCAAAAGGTAGGGCACCAGTTGGTGGCGGGGCGATGGAAAGCAGGCAGGAATTCTGGGAGTTGAAGTCCACGAGTCATAGAAGAGCCAAGGTTGCCTACCCCTGGCCTATGTATGCTAACAGCCCCCTCCCTGCAGACCTTCCCTGAGACCCCACGCTCCGTGTAATGGCTACATCAGGGAGAGCAAAGATGAGCATCGTTAAACAAGGCGATGCTGTGTGCCTTGCTTAATGACCATGATGACATGGGACCCTAATGGGCAGACTCCATCATGGTCATTGGTTCAGCATAAAGTAAGCAGAGAGATATGCTAAATTTTTACCGCAATCGTTTTTTTTGGGGGGGGGGGAATCCTCCCATTTTTGCACTAATTGGGATGGGAAACTGGAAGGCTACATGAGGAATCTTATCCATTTTAACTAAATTATCAATCTGAACAAACTGATCCAGGTTTGGATACGTCAAGTCCAAGAACGGCATAGCTTACTTAAAAGTGAAGCCTAGCTTAACTTAAGACAAGATAGTTAAAATGGATTCAAATAGGCAGCAGAGATCTTTGGGTATAAAGTCTGAAACCTAGCACTTTAGGAACAGTCATCAAATACTTAGCAGCCAGCCCTGTGCAGTAATAAGAAGATGTTTTCATAACTGCTGGTACCTAGAAGATAAATAAGGCTAAAATTGGGGGGGGGAGGGTTTCAGACCCTGAAAACAGGTAGACTATATATATAAAAGCTGTATTCACATAAAAGCTGTACTTTGAAGTCGTGACTTTCCTATTAGCTAATTAAAAATCAGCATTTTGCTTTGGGGCTTCTGGTTTAGATTAATGAGTTGGTAGACGCTCGGGACACAAGCATGGGAGCCTGGTTTGAAGCGCAAGTTGTGAACGTGACTCGGAAAGGGAGGAAGGCGAGCGAAAGTGACGAAGAATCCAATCTGGAAGAAGCCATTCCTGACGAGGACATTACGTATCACGTGAAATATGAAGAGTGAGTATTTTGATTGATTTCCCCCCCCCCCAGCGTCTGGGGAGTGGCAGCATTTGTTCAGAAAGCAGCTGTACCTTTGAAAATGGTGTGGACGTTGCAGAAATTATTTGGGTCTGGATTCATCCAGGCTCCCACAGTCCTGTCTGCAAACCATTGGCATTAAAAAAAAAAATCTTCATTGGTCAATTGATCAACTGAGAGGGATCTTGGGAGTCCTAGTGGACAGTCACTTTAATATGAGCCAGTCCTGTGCGGCAGCTGCCAAAAAAGCCAACACAGTCCTAGGCTGCATTAACAGGGATAGAATCAAGACCGCGTGAAGCGTTAATACCACTTTACAAGGCCTTGGTAAGGCCACACTTGGAATACTGCATGCAGTTTTGGTCACCACGATGTAAAAAAGAGGTTGAGACTCTAGAAAGAGTGCAGAGAAGAGCAACAAAGATGATCAGGGGACTGGAGGCTAAAACATATAAGGAAAGGTTGATGGAATTGGGTGTGTCTAGTTCAGCGGTTCTCAACCTGTGGGTCGCGACCCCATTTGGGGTCGAACAACCATGTCCCGGGGGTCGCCAAACACCGCAGTCTGCCATTTTTTAATTTTTTTTGGGTCGGCCATTTTTTTCCCTTTGCGATGTGGGCCGTTGCGCCGCGCATGCGCGATGCGGGCCGGGGTCGAGCCCCGGAAAAGGTTGAGAACCACTGGTCTAGTTTAATGAAGAAAAGGACGAGGGGGGACAGGATAGCATTGTTCCAATATCTCAGGGGCTGCCACAAAGAAGAGGGAGTCAAGCTCTTCTCCAAAGTGCCTGAAGGCAGGACAAGAAGCAACGGATGGAAACTATCCAAGGAGAGAAGCAACCTAGAACTAAGGAGAAATTTCCTGACAGTTAGAACAATTAACCAGTGGAACTACCTGCCTCTAGAGGACCTCCAAGGTCCCTTCCATCTCTTATTCTATTCTAATTTCAAAAGGTGGCTTGACTTTGAATATTGTTATGTCCTGCAACAATATCTTTAACAACCATCTCACCTCTGCCTATCCCAGGTATTTGAGAAGGACTTTTGATAGATGGACGAAAATGCCAAATCCAGTCTGAACTGGATTGATTGCAATGAACCATAATATAGGTAGTCATCGGCTTACAACCGTTCATTTAGTGACTGTTCAAAGTTACAACACCCCTGAAAAAAGTGACCTGACTGTTTCTCACACTCAACAACCGTCGCAGAATCCCTATCATCCCGTGATCAAAATTCAGACGCTTGGGACCTGGCTCATATTTACGACGGTTGAAGTGTTTTGGGATTAAGTGATCCCCTCTTGAGACCTTCTGACAAGCAAAGTTCATGGGCAAGCCAGGTTTGCTTAACAAACTGGGTTACTAAACCCATCAGCTGCAGTGATTCACTTCACAAGGGAAAGTCGTTAAAATGGAGCAAAACTCACTTATCCAACGTCTCACTTAACAGTCGCACGTTTGGGCTCGATGGTGGTTGTTGGTTGAGGGCTACCTGAAATTGTCTGGTAAAGATGGAAGGGCTTATGTTATTTTATTTTATTTTGTTTTATTTTCTTCTCCCCAATAAAGTTACCCAGAGAACGGCGTCATCCAGTTGAGTTCCAAAAATGTCCGTGCTCGTGCCAGGACGGTTTTAAAATGGGAAGACATAGAAATTGGAGACGTCGTCATGTTGAATTATAACCCGGACGATCCAAAAGAGAGAGGCTTCTGGTACGACGCCGAGATCCTCCAGAAGCGGGAAACGAGGACTTACAAAGAGTTATACGCCAAGATCGTGCTTGGGTAAGTGAGCCTGCGTGGGGGGTGCCTGCCTGGGGGGTGGTGATGGGGGGGAGTGAACTATCATTCAGTAGTTTATCCAACTTTTTGCAGTCCAGGAAAATGCAACCTGGATCTATTTTCTTCCCTTTTCTTCCTTTGTTAGTTGCTTTTAAAATAAGGAGAACAAGAAGAACGCAAAGATAATTTACGATAGAAATATATCCATTACACTCCCACCATCTGGATTATTGTGCACCTCAAGATAAGATCTATGGTTTAGTGTAGCTGTCCCCAAGCTTTACGCCTTGGCCCGGGGTGGGAGGGGCAGGAGAGAAAGGAACATCGTGTAAGTCAAGATGTGTGCACCGGCCAGCTGCTTGCACTGCCCGGTTCTGAGCAGGCCATGGCCCAGGAGTTGGGGACCCATGATTGATTTATTTATTTATTTATTTATTTATTTATTTATTTATTTAATCAAATTTATATGCCGCCCTTCTCCCAAGACCCAGGGCGGCTCACAACAACAATACAACAATACAATAAAAATTTAAAAATTGATTGCATTCACACCACATACAAACACAATCAGCTGACAGTCGCTGATGGAGGGACACTCCTAGGGCCCAGGGGCAGAGCACAGCTCATACGCCCGAAGCCTGTCGGCATAGATACGTCTTCAGCAGTTTCCAGAAAGCTAGGAGGGAAGGAGCAGTACGAACCTCTGAAGGAAGCTGGTTCCAGAGGGCTGGGGCAGCAACAGAGAAGGCCCTAACCCTAGGCCCCGCCAGACGACATTGTCTAACAGACGGGACCCGTAGGAGGCCAACCCTGTGTGCCCTAACCGGTCGCTGGGATTCATGAGGCAGAAGACGGTCCCGCAAGTAACCTGGTCCATTGCCATAAAGGGCTTTATAGGTCATAACCAACACTTTGAATTGTGTCCGGAGACCAATAGGTAGCCAGTGCAGCTCACGGAGAGCTGGAGTGATATGAGCATGTCTTGGGAGACCCAAGACGGCTCACGCGGCCGCATTCTGGACTACTTGCAGTCTCAGGACATTCTTCAAAGGTTGCCCCATGTAGAGAGCATTACAGTAGTCGAATCTCGAGGTGACAAGGGCATGGGTGACTGTGAGGAGTGACTCCCGGTCCAAATAGGGCCGCAACTTAATATACTGAGAAGATCCTGCATCCACCTTGTTCGTGTATTGGTTCCTATTTTATCCAGGTTTTTGTCCTCTTTCAGTGTTTCGATTTTTTAATATTTTATATTACTGTTTTTATGATATTGTAAGCCACTCAGCTCAACATTAAGAAAAACAAGATCATGGCATCCGGCCCTCTCAATTCCTGGCAAATAGATGGGGAAGAAATGGAGGTAGTGACAGATCTTATCTGCCTGGGCTCCAAGATCACCGCAGTTGGGGACTGCAGCCAAGAAATTAAAAGATGCTTGCTCCTGGGGAGGAAAGCTATGGCAAATCTAGACAGCATACTAAAAAGCAGAGACATCACCCTGCCAACAAAAGTACGTATAGTCAAGACCATGGTTTTCCAAGTTGCAATGTATGGCTGTGAAAGTTGAACCCTAAGAAAGGCTGAGCGCCAAAGAATGGAAGCCTTTGAACTCTGGTGCTGGAGAAGACTCCTGCGAGTCCCCTGGACTGCAAGGCGATCAAACGGGTCAGTCCTGGAGGAGATCAACCCTGACTGCTCTTTAGAAGGCCAGATCCTGAAGTTGAAACTCAAATCCTTTGGCCACCTAATGAGAAGAAAGGACTCACTGGAGAAGAGCTGGATGCTGGGAAAGATGGAGGGCAAGAGCAGAAGGGGAGGACAGAGAAGGAGGTGGCTGGATGGGGTCCCTGAAGCAGGAGGCATGAGCTTAAATGGACTCCAGAAGATGGCAGAGGACAAGAAGGCCTGGAGGAAAGTTGTCCATGGGGTCGCGATGGGTCATACACAACTTCGCAACTAACAAAAAGCCGCTCAGAATCACTCAACAGTGAAATGGGTTATACATACATACACATACATATACATACATACATATATACATTAACAAAGAGGAAACAGAAGAAATCCAGAAATGTTCTCACCTAGACGTTGAAAGGGAAGGATTACAGCATTAATGTAAACATTTGCGGGATTGGCAGGAAGGAATTAAGCCCAGAGAAACCGCCATTGTTCCTGCCTCTTGCACAGCTGTTTCTAATCCCTGTTTTGCAGCGACGGTGGAGATATCTTGACCGATTGCCGAATTGCTCTGGTGGATGAGATTTACAAGATCGAAGAACCAGGCTGTGCTGTTCCTTTGACTGCAGAAAGTCCCCTAAAAAGTGAGTTGCCTTCCCGTTGACTTGTCCTGCTTTGCAGTGAGTAGTAGTTTTTTTGCTGCAAATATATTTGCGGCGGGGCGGTTCAGGACAAAATGATCTTTGGACCTCAGTGGATAGAGGCTGCCTGCAAAAAATAATTTTTTAATGTATTTATATCCCATCTTTATTACCCTTGTCATAAATAATTTAAGGCAGGGAACATACCTGACACTCTGACCTCCTATTTTCCCCACCATAACAACCCTGTGAGGTAGGTTGGGCTGAGAGAGAGGGAATGGGCCAAAGTCACCCAGCTGGCTTTCATGGCTAAGGCAAGAGTAGTCAACAATAATAATAATAATAATAATACAGCTGGAGCACCACTTGAACACCATTGGCATTGACAAATTCGCCATTAATCAATTGCAAAATGCAGCCTTACTAGGAACTGCTTCCATCCTGTGACGATATCTGTAATACCATCAAACATCCACGTCTGCCCGTCCCAGGTCCATGGGAAGGACTCGATAGGTAGACAAAAATCCCAAATCCAGTCTGAGCATCTGGCTGACTGCGATGATCCATAATAATAATGTTGGAAGGGACCTTTGAGGTCATCTAGTCCAACCCCCCTGCTCGGGCAGGAAAGCCTATACCATTTCAGACAAATGGCTGTCCAGTCTCTTAAAAACTTCCAGTGTTGGAGCATTCACTGCTTCTGGAGGCAGGCAGTTCCACTGGTTAACTGTTCTCACTGTCAGGAATTTTTTCCTTAATTCCAGGTTGCTTCTCTCCTTGGTTAGTTTCCACCCGTTGCTTCTTGTCCTGCCTTCTGGCGCTTTGGAGAATAGCTTGACTCCCTCTTCTTTGGGGCAGCCCCTGAGATATTGGAAGGCTGCTATCATGTCCCCCCTGGTCCTTCTCTTCATTAAACTAGACATTCATTAAACTAGAACTCAGGTCTTCTGATGATTGGCCCAAAGTCACTCAGCCTAAGGTGGGACTAGAACTCACTGGTTCCCTGGTGCTAGCCTGGTGCCTTAGTCATTAAACATCACACATGATACATGTTAATCATTTCCCCCACCACCACCTTTTAAAATACACGCCGAGCTAGTGCCATCGCCATAATTAATATTAGCGAATGTCATAATTTGCGTGTCTCGTGGATGTGATTCAGAACCCACATTCGTTTTGACTCTCTGTCTTTTGCTCGTTCTTTCTGAGGTGCTTCATACTGTGTATGCTTTTCTTAAAATTCAGGGCAGAGCGGTCCTGTGTGCAAGCACTGCAAAGACAACCCGAACAAAACCTGCCGGATGTGCGCCTGCCACATATGCGGCGGGAAGCAACATCCCGAAAAACAGCTGATGTGCGATGAGTGTGACATGGCTTTTCACATTTATTGTCTTAGCCCTCCTCTTAGCAGGATACCCGACGACGAGGATTGGTAAGCCACAACGAATCACTGCAAGCCATGCTTAAGGATTGCAACAGGATCTATGACAGTGATGGCGAACCGAGTGTCCAAACTGCAACCCAACTTATGCGTTGTCGGGTGCTGGGTGGGTGTGGCCCATTGGGTGGCTGTGGCCGCGGTGGTAACGGCAGACTGGGTGGGACTAAAAAGTTCAATCAATCAATTCCAACTTTGCAAGATTTTTTTTCCCTGCGAGAAGTTGAAATTGACTGATTGATTGAACCTTTTTTTTTTTTTTGCATACGATGGCGGAGGCCTAAAGCGAAAAGATTTTATAAAACCCAGCTGAAGGGCTAGGACTGGGGCAACGACACGCGTGCCCACAGAGAGGGCTCTGAGTGCCGCCTCTGGCACCCCTGCCATAGGTTCGCCACCACTGATCTATGATAAGGCAGCCAGAATGATTGGATAGAAAAGAAATATTATATTGATGTGATTATTATTTTTAGGACTATTGGGAATATATAGATATATATTTAATTGCTATCTATCAAGACAATAAGAATTGTATTAACTCAGTGTTTGCAAAAGAGGATATTTTGGGAAAAAGAGGAAATGAACTAAAACTATTATGTGGATTATAGATTATAGAAATCTATAATGTTAGTGATTGTTTTTACAAATGTAACCCAGACAACACAATGGTGACCAATTATTAAGTGATTTATTTATTTTTTTAAATTTTTTATAAAAAATATGGGAAATTGGCAAGATTGTGGCCTCCTAAGGTTTGGCATAAGATGGGCAAACTATATAGGCAGTTCTTGACTGACAAGCATAACTGAGCCTGGAATTATGGTCGTAAGTTGCGCCGATAATGAAGTGGGGTCCCCGTGTGCTTATACCAGATTTTGCAACTTTTGTGTAGCTAACATTAAGCGAACCTGGAAGGTTTGAATCAACCTGGTCTCCAATGTGTGGTGGTTTTTTTGGATTTTTTTACACCAGAAATGGAGGTAAAAACTTGGGTATTAGTTTATTTATGATTTTTAGCTTACACAATTTTTACCTTTACAATTGTAAACCGCCCCAAATTACCCTGAGGTAAGATGGCTGGCCGATAAATTTCATAAACAAAAAAATGTGACTGCAGGATGCCGCAAACGGCCAAAACGTGGGTTGGTTGCTGAGTGCCCGAAATGCAATCTCACAACCCCCCCCCCAGGCCATTGGAATCTGGGGGTGTGACTACCTTTTTTGGGGGTCCATCATAAGTCCGAATGGTACCTATTTTAAATAATTAAAACATTTTTTTCTGAAAGGAAAGTTATCTTTATTGGGAATTAAGGTTGATTCTCTTCAAGATGCAGTCCTGTTTGGCATGGTTTGGGGCAGGGGTAGGCAACCTTGGCTCTTTTATGACTCGTGGACTTCAACTCCCAGAATTCCTGAGCCAGCCACGCTGAGGGGAAAGGGAGAGGTTTCCAAGCTGAGCCAGGCTGGCTCAGGAATTCTGAGAGCTGAAGTCCATGAGTCATAAAAGAGCCAAGGTTGCCTACCTCTGAACTAAACAAATGGTTTGGGAAGTCTTGGAAAGCTGTAACCTTCTATAACTGCACCGTTTGGAATTGCAAAAGTAGCTCTTCATATATACCTCTCTAGTATTGCAGATAAATAAAAATTTGAAAAATGAATGCTTCCGTTTAGGTATTGTCCCGAATGCCGAAATGATGCGAGTGAGGTGGTTTTGGCTGGTGAGAAGCTGAAAGAAAGCAAAAAGAAATCTAAGATGGCGTCTGCTAACTCGTCTTCTCAGCGGGACTGGGGCAAGGTAATTGGAATCCGGTTGTCCTTTTTAGTTGCTGACCAAAAGATGCCCTTCACATGGCTCAACACGCTTCTAATTTATTAAACTACTGGGAAGCTTGTGGATAGGAGGAGGAATTGCTGGGTGTAGCGGCTAAGGCACCAGACTAAGAAGTGGCAGATTGCGAGTTCAAGTCTCACCTGAGCCGTGAAAGGCAAGTGGGTGATTTGGGGCTAATTATCAGCAGAGAGTGAATTCTAGTCCCACCTTAGGCATGAGAACCGACTGGGTGATTTGGGCCAATCACCAGGAGACGGTGAGTTCTAGTCCTGCCTTAAGCATGAAAGCCAGCTGAGTGATTTTGGGCCAATCACCAGGAGACTGAGTTCTAGTTCCACCTTAGGCATAAAAGCCAGCTGGATGACTTTGGAAGTCACTCTCTCTTAGGCCAACCCATCTCATAGGGTTGCTGCTTTGGAGGAAAAAATAGGAGGAGGAAGATGTATTGCGTATTATAATAATAATAATAATAATAATAATAATAATAATGTTGGAAGGGACTCTGGAGGTCATCGAGTCCAACCCTTGAGTTAATTTTAAAACTAATTAAGGTGAGATGTAAATAACACTGATGAAAGTAGCTAATCAGAGCAACCTTACAAGCTGCATGCAGTTTTATTGAGAGGAAGTCCTATAGCACCGTGGTTCTCAACCTTTTTCAGCTTGAGACCCCACTTGCCCCGCCCATGCGCGGCGCGACCCCGGTGCGACCCTGGCGCGCGCGTGCCGGGCTGATCCACGCATGCGTGGCGCGCGCGTGACGAAAAAAAACACAAAATGGCGGACCACAACGGGCCCATGCGCGCATGCGCGGTGCGCGTGTGACCAAAACAAAAAACAAAATGGCGGACCGCGACGGGCCGATGCGCGCACGCACGCGTGCAACAGCCTGAACCGCGCATGCGCGGCGTGCGCGCGACCGGAAAAAAATGGCAGACCGCGACAGGCCGATGCGTGCATGCGTGGCGCGCGCGCGACGGCCCAAACTGCGCATGCGCAGCGCGCGACTGAAAAAAAAAATAAAAAAATGGCGGACCGCGGTGTCCAGCGACCCCCGCGAAACGGTCGTTCGACCCCAAATGGGGTCGCGACCCATAGGTTGAGAACCGCTGCTATAGCACATTAATTAATTAATAAAATGTATAGGCGGTCAGTCTCACCTATAAGGTGACTCTGGGCAGCTTACAAACATTTGTAAGCAAAAAAACCAGCAACTAAATATAAAACAAATGACAACTAAACATTACATTAAACTAAAACCAAGGGGGTGGGTGGCATGGAGTTCGCCCCGTTTCCTGGAGGCAATGCCATGCACAGGGGCAGATCCATTTCTCCCACCCAAGACTGTGCAGCTGAAAGGCCCGATGGGCTAATTCTGGTGATTTTGAGCAACATGTGTGCGCGTGTGCTTTATTAGAAGATTGGAAAAGTGCAGGCAGATTTTAGCCAATTTTTGATTCAACTGTTTGATTTGTGTTGATTATGTTTAAAATGTGGACCCCTTTTCTCCCCCTTTACTTTTTAAGGGCATGGCGTGTGTGGGACGCACGAGGGAATGTACCATTGTGCCATCCAACCATTATGGGCCCATCCCTGGAGTTCCAGTGGGAACCATGTGGAAATTCAGAGTCCAGGTGAGAGGCTGCTATGAGTAAGCCTTAAGAACGTACAGAAGATCTTAACTGGGTGTCAGTGGGTGAAGTGTTCGAGTTTGAAGGAAAAGGGAATAGAAGGGAAAAACTGAACCTTGTTGGCCAGCACTGTGATGTTTAAAGCAGGGGTCTGCAACCTTGACAACTTTAAGACTTGTGGACTTTAGCTCCCAGAATTCCTCAGCCAGCATGGGGGAACTATTGCCCCTTCATGACTTGTGGGCTTCCACTCCCAGAATTCCTGACACGGGAGCTTGAGGGTCTTCCCTGACCTCCCCTTCTAGAGGCAGGCCTCGACTTGCAGGTATTTATTTAGCAACCCTTCAAACTTACAACACTGAGAGAAGTGACTTACAACCAGCACCCAGTCACTCCAGTCATATTATAATGCGGTATTATCAAGTGAAAATACCACATTATAATGCCGTGGTAAGGCCACACTGGGAATATTGCATCGTTTTGATTCCCATGATATAAAGAAAGAGGTTGAGACTCTAGAACAGTGTTTCTCAACCTTGACAATTTTAAGGCATGTGGACTTCAACTCCCAGAATTCCACAGCCAGCATTGCTGGCTGTGGAATTCTGGGAGTTGAAGTCCACATGCCTTAAAATTGTCAAGGTTGAGAAACACTGCTCTAGAAAGAGTACACAGAAGAGCAACTAGGATGATTAATGTTCTGGACACATAAAGAACAGTTGCTAGAAATGGGTATGTCTAGTCCAGGGGTAGGCAACCTTGGCTCTTTTACGACTCATGGACTTCAACTCCCAGAATTCCTGAGCCAGCCATACTGAGGGGACAGGGAGAGGTTTCCAAGCTGAGCCATGCTGGCTCAGGAATTCTGGGAGTTGAAGTCCATGAGTCGTAAAAGAGGCGAGGATGCCCATCCCTAGTCTAGTCTAATGAAAAGAAGGACCAGGGGTGACATGATAGCAGTGTTCCAATATCTGAGAAGCTGCCACAAAGAAGAGGGGGGGTCAACCTATTCTCCAAGGCGCCTGAAGGCAGAACAAGAAGCAACGGATGGAGACTAATCAAGGAGAGAAGCAACCTAGAACTAAGGAGAAACTTCCTGACAGTGAGAACAATCAACCAGTGGAATAGAGTACCTTCAGACATTGTGGGTGCTCCAACACTGGAAGTTTTTAAGAAGAAATTGGACAACCGTTTGTCTGAAATAGTATACAGCAGGGGTCTTCAAACTTGGCCCTTTTATGACTTGTGGACTTCAACTCCCAGAATTCCTCAGCCAGTGTGCCTGGCGGAGGAATTCTGGGAGTTGAAGTTCACACGTCATAAAAGGGTCAGGTTTGAAGACTCCTGCAGTTAAGCGAGGACTACCTGTATTCTCTGGGCTTGTTGCCACTGTACAGTTTTATTTGGATGGAAAATTGTACTCTTTTTTTTTTTTGTACATTTGTATAAAATGTACAAATTTTACCGTTATACGGGTCGTCCTCAACTTACAACCATTCATTTAGTGACCGTTCAAAATCACAACGGCACTAAAAAGTGATTTTAAAGGCCATTTTTCCCACTTAACAACCACGGCGGCATCCCTGCGGTCACGTGATCAAAATTGGGATGCTTGGCATCTGGCCCGTATTTATGACCGTTGCAGTGTTAGGATGTCATGTGATCCGTTTTTGTGACCACCTGACAAGCCAAGTCAGTGGGGAGAAGCTCGGTTCGCTTCACAGCTGTGTTAACTGCAGCAATTCGCTTAAGAGCTGTGGGAAGAAAAGTTGTAAAATGAGGCAAAACTCACTTAGCAACTGTCTCACTTAGCAGCAGAAATTTGGGGCTCGATTGTGGTTGTAAGCTGAGGACTTACCAGTCTTGCTGAAATGCTGCTTCAGATTTCTAAAATGTAAATGGGTGTGGGGAGTGGCTCTCTCTTTATTCTTGTAATTATGACAATTATGGTGGCCTGCTCATGCGCTGAAGCTTTGACCTGTGATGTCAGAGCATGCGCAGCCTTATTGTCCTGAGGTAACCCAGGAGTAAATACAGTAAACAGTGGTTTATGTTAAATGGTGGTTTATATTACACTACAATATACACTAGAAACAAGATACATACAGTAGTAGCCAAAATTGTGCAAACCTTTTGGAAAAAGTGTACAGTAGAAATGCCACCTTTGGTTAAGTTTCCATCATTTTTTTTCTTCTAATTTCTTTATAACTGTAGCCTTGTTCACTTAATAATACTATTTTACATCGCTTTCTGGGCGACCAGTCAACTCTTTGCACCATTACTTTGATTTTGTTACGCTTTACAAGCTCACTAAGTGAAAGAACACAAAAAAACCCAACCAACTTAATAGCGATCACATAACACACAGACAAATGCTCTCCTCAGCTTCAATACATGACATCAATCACTGAATCCTACTGTGATCTGATTGACTCATTGCCAAAACAAGATGACACCCAATTGGCTCTCTAAGCATTCATGCTCATTGGCTAAAATCAGATGAAGGAAAACTACCTGATATCAACCTAAGCAAGTTGGGCTTCCTTTACTGGTTATTTGGCTATACCTTTTCACAGAATACAGTACAGATAATTGAATAAACTTTGTTGCATTACATTCTTGATTAAATTATGTTTCCATTGATATATAATTTTATGGTACTGCTCCCCCCAAAAAGTGGTGTTATTAGACAGCAAACCTAAACAATACACTTTTCGTAAAAGGTTTCCACAATTTTGGCCACTACTGTACACGTAATATAGCAAACTCCCAACATACAGCAGTTACAGCAGAAAACAGGCTGTTAAAGGGATACAGACTCTGCTTGCTCTTAAAGGGATACAGACACCTGCTGAGTCATTCCTATCATTGCATCATCCACCTTATGTTACATTACATCCTTACATCAGCTGTTTAGCTATTAAATTAATACCTTGACCTGTGACCTTGCCTTTATCCCATCAGGTGAGCGAGTCGGGGGTCCACCGGCCTCACGTGGCAGGGATTCACGGCCGGAGCAATGATGGCGCCTATTCTTTGGTCCTGGCGGGCGGATACGAAGACGATGTAGTAAGTGCCATTGTTGCGTCTCTCAGTGCTGCCCTCCTTGTTATTCGAAGTCCCGGCGCCAATGAGATGTTTGTATTTCAGCTAAATTAACTTAGTTGAATTTAATTACTTAGTTTGAACAATTAATTGGTTATTACAGAACTGAATTATTTGCCTCTGAGCCATCTCGAGAGCCCCTACCATAGGTAACTGCCAAGATAACCTGGTCTGTGATTCTTCTGCTGACATTTCTTCCCTTCATCACCCCTTAAATTAGCGGCTGATGCCATTTCCCCGGAGCTTCTGCTTAGTGCACAGTCAAACTCTGAAATTGGTTCTTTGGGTTCAAGAAAATTGATTTAATAACTAAAGGCTAGGGTGGGCTCCTTTGCAAGGGAGGGCTGCTCAGCTCTGCATTAGTTGGAATTAAATTGTCAAGTTTCTGTTCTAGTACTAAGCTGAAGCAGAATTGCCTGATCATGGACTAAGATGGTTTGTTTGTTTACTGGGCTTAGATGTTGCTCCAGTCTTAACACCCTCTGAGCTGTGGACATAGGTGATAACGCTGTTTGAACGAAAATAAATGTAAGAAACGACGTTAAAGAGAATACCAGGGCTTGGCTTACTTGCTTAAGAGCAAGTTTGAAACAATGGTCCCTCACAGTTGCTGCTGTTGCCCAGTCCACACGTCTTAAAAGTTGTTGAGGTTGAGAAACATTGATCTAGCTTAGTTACCTCTGATTTGGGGGGAGTTGGATCAGAGCAACTTGGAGTCTTCCAAAGTGGGAAGAGGTGCTGTTTCTTCTTCTTTTCTTTCTTTTTAAAAAAGCCATTCAGTGCAAAAGGAATGTGTCGTGGTGCTGTTGCATCTTTTTGGTTTTGTAGGTGTATAATAAAATTGATCGTCTGGGCTGGCCCTAAAATATAGAAATCAGTGCTCAGGCCAAAGGCTACTCATTTGTATTGATATAAAAAGAAGAAATAATTTTATGTACAGGTAGTCTTCGAGTTCAGACCGTAATTAAGCCTGGCAATTACGGTCATAGAATCATGACAGTTGTAAAGCAGACCAGCATGGACCTGGACTCTCCTTTGTTATATATATATATATATATATATTGCAAAAACTGTTAAGTGAACCAATTGTTTGCCGTGGGCTTGTTTTTGCCAGAAACCAGAAGTAAAAGCTGGTTTCAAGAAAACCACTATAAACATAAACCTCAGTCATGTGACCATGGGGCAGAGCAAATGGGCATAATCCCATTTGCTGACCATCAAAAATGTGGTTGGGATCTTGGGAAGGAACCAACACCAGAATTTTGAAACGGCCATCTGTAGCTTTGGGGATATCTGTTGTAACTTGGAATAGTTGGTAAGTGACTGATTGAAAGTTGAGGACTATATGTATTGATTCAGCTGTGGTGTAGCAAAGCTAGAACTCGGGGTTTAAACCTTCTTTGCAAATGTTCACAATTGGAGAAACTCAGAGCACTTTGCCAAACGAATTCTGAATTACGCCAAGTTGGAGAAATATTTCAATGTTCCACAGGCACCATGATAAAAGCATGGCCTGCCAATTAAGAAGCAAATATCCAAACCAAAATCAGCGTCAAGTGCCAAAATCCAATGTATTCGTGTGCTCGAGTGACCAGCTGAGTGGCATTTTTCCACCCCTGGGTTGAACCATCTGAATGTATTTCAGGATCATGGAAATTCTTTCACTTACACGGGGAGTGGTGGCCGTGACCTTTCGGGAAACAAACGGACAGCTGAACAGTCTTGCGATCAAAAACTTACAAAAATGAACAGGTGAGGAGAAACCCCCCCAAGGAATTCTGCAAAAGACGGGGAGCAAACGGAGCTTAAACCTGTCTGATACCTCCGAGCAGTTTTTAGAATTGCATTTATAATTCAGCGGCCGCTTAGCAGCTTGTCTGTAGCAGGGAAAGACTTCTGGTTTGCTGCGCGGCTGCCATGGACGCCTGGGAGACTAGCTCCGTCTCTCCCGTCCAGTTTCGCTTCGCTGGGGGACCCTGAAAAGGGTCAAAAGCCGCCCCATAGAGACGACCAGCAAGGAGGGGCTCTCGCTGAATCACGGAAATATTTTTGTAGTTTCTATTCTCATGCGATTATTCTCATGTGCTCATGTACCTGATACTGTGCCATTGCACACCTATTTTGTATTATTGGAATCACGTTCTTTGCTCACGAACATCCACCAATGTAAGATACAGCTCTCCAATAAAGCTGTGCAGCTGGATGGAAAGTAACTCAATTCATCAAGAGCTGATGAATGATATATCCAATGCTTACAAATGTTCACCTTAGACCTAAATCAGTATCTCTCAATCATGACAACTTTTAAGACTAGTGGACTTCAATTCCCAGAATTCTCCGCCAGTCATGGTGGCTGTGGAATTCTGGGTGTTGAAGTCCACGTGTCTTAAAATGGCTAAGGTTGAGGAACACCGATTTAGGATATACCAACATCTGTAAATGCATGGCGGTTGCCAGACACCCATATTTTCTTCATAAAAGAGTTGGAAAGGACCTTGGTCTTCTAGACCAACTATGCACAAGCAGGAGACCCTATATAGTAGGGATCTTCAAACCTGGCCCTTTTATGACGTGTGGACTTCAACTCCCAGAATTCCTCCGCCAGACACACTGGCTGAGGAATTCTGGGAGTTGAAGTCCACAAGTCATAAAAGGGCCAAGTTTGAAGACCCCTGCTATATACTATTTCAGACAAACGGTTGTCCAATTTCTTCTTAAAATCTTCCAGTGTTTGAGCACCCACAATGTCTGAAGGCAATCTATTCCTCTGGTTGTTCTCAAACTAAATTCTCCTTAGTTCTAGGTTGCTTCTCTTCTTGATTAGTTTCCATCCGTTGCTTCTTGTTCTGCCTTCAGGCGCTTTGAAGAATAGCTTGACGCCCCTCTTCTTTGTGGCAGCTTCTCAGATATTGGAACATTGCTATCATGTCCCCCCTCGTCCTTCTCTTCATTAGACTAGACCAGGGGTAGGCAACCTTGGCTCTTTTACGACTCGTAGACTTCAACTCCCAGAATTCCTGAGCCAGCATGGCTCAGCTTGGAAACCTCCCTTTCCCCTCAGCATGGCTGGCTCAGGAATTCTGGGAGTTGAAGTCCACGAGTCATAAAAGAGCCAAGGTTGCCTACCCCTGGACTAGATATACCCATTTCTAGCAACTGTTCTTTATGTGTTTTAGTCTCCAGAACGTTAATCATCCTAGTTGCTCTTCTGTGTAGTCTTTCTAGAGTCTCAACCTCTTTTTTTTATATCGTGGGAACCAAAATGATGCAATATTCCCAGTGTGGCCTTACCACGGCATTATAATGTGGTATCTTCACTTTATAATACCGCATTATAATATGACTGGAGTGACTGGGTGCTGGTTGTAAGTCACTTCTCTCAGTGTTGTAAGTTTGAAGGGTTGCTAAATAAATACCTGCAAGTCGAGGCCTGCCTCTAGAGGGGGAGGTCAGGGAAGACCCTCAAGTCCCTGTGTCTGTTCATGCTTGGCAGAGCCCTGGCCCTGAACTGCAGCGCACCGATTAACGATAAAGAGGGTGCCGAAGCCAAGGACTGGCGAGCCGGGAAACCTGTCCGGGTGGTACGGAATATGAAGGGAGGCCGATACAGCAAATACGCCCCCACAGATGGAAATCGCTACGATGGGATCTATAAGGTACCATTTGGTTGGTTTGCAAATGGGGCCCCAAAGTTTGGGGATAGCAGGCGTTGTGCCTGGCCATTTCATTTCAGCGTTTATCTTTACTTCACTCTCCTCTACTTTTATTTTTACTTTACTCTTACCTTTACTTTACCCTTATCTTTTCTTTACTTTTACTTTACCCTTGCCTTTACTTTACCCTTACCTTCACTTTACTTTACATTTTTGTTATTTTTTTATGTCCCACCTTTATTTTTGCAAATAACTCAAGGCGGTGCACAAACCTAATCATCCTTTCTTCTTTGCTCCATAGCAACTATCCTACGAGGTGGGTTGGGCTAAGATAGAGGGGCCCAAAGTCCCCCAGCTGGCTTTCATGCCTAAGGCAGAACTAGAACTCACTCTCTTCTGGTGATTGGTCCAAAGTCCCCCAGCTTGCTTTCATGCCTTAGGCAGGACTAGAACTCACCGTCTCCTGGTGATGGGCCCAAAGTCCCTCAACCAGCTTTCATGCCTTAGGCAGGACTAGAACTCACCGTCTCCTGGTGATGGGCCCAAAGTCCCCGAGCTTGCTTTCATGCTTAAGGCGGGACTAGAACTCACCCTCTCCTGGTGATGGGCCCAAAGTCAACGAGCATGGTTTCGTGCCTAAGGCAGAACTAGAACTCACTGTCTCCTGATTTCTAGCTTGGTGCTTTAACCACGACACCAACTGGTCTTTATAGAACTGAAACCCGTTTCTCTGGTTCCCTTTTAAAGGTAGTTAAATATTGGCCCGAAACGGGGAAATCTGGTTTTTTGGTCTGGCGTTACATGCTCAGGAGAGACGACGAAGAGCCAGCCCCTTGGACCCGAGAAGGCAAAGAGAGGATGAAGAAGCTTGGTCTGACAATGCAGGTACACAGCGTCGTCTTGTGAAGGGCGGCCAGGAGCCGCCATCCACCATTTTTGACAGGCGGCGGTTATGTCCCAACTAACCTTTTCCTTACCCCTGATCTAGTATCCCGAAGGGTACCTGGAAGCTGTTGCAAACAAAGATAAAGAGAACAGCAAGAAAATAGAAGAAGAAACCCCAGGGCAAGGGAAGAGAAAAAGGAAATCTGGTAAGTGATCTTCTGGAATTGAGTTGCCCCCACACCTCTTTTTTTGAAGTCTCTCTTTGATGGATGAAGAAATTGAACGAGTGAATGAATGAAATAAATCCTGTTCGGTTGTGGGCTTTCCAGGAAACGATTCGGACCTCTGTGTCTCTCCTGCCACTACCCCAAAGAAGACTAAAGTCGAAGTCTACAAACTCACTCCCCAGCAGAAGGCTCTTATCAAAGACGATGAAGCCAACCTCAAGTTGTGGAATGAAGCACTAGAAGCCTTGAAGGAGGGACCGGTACGTAGGAAGGGCATCACTGAGGGTCCCTGATGATGGGTGTTGTGGTGGGCTTTGGGGATGACACGGTTTTCGAGTGCCACCGTGGAATGAAGTTACAGGATCGTATAGATGAGAGGAAATGATTTTGAAAGTATTGTTGCAAAAGCCCATCGGAACCTGAACTGCCTGTCAATAAATTTACCACACAGGGAGAAAAACCAACGGAAGAGAATATGTGTAGCTCAAGGTTGAACTGTGAGGTCCTTGGTGCTCTCTGAGCTGGGCTGGTTTTTTTTTGCAAACGTTTCAGGACCCAATTAGGCAATGTCATCAGTGCTAGAAGGGAGTGGGATTGTGGGGGGGGGGAGGAGGAGGAGGAGGAAAAGAAGGAAGAGGTGGGGTCCTTGGTGGTCTCTGAGCTTGGTTGTTTTCTTGCAGACGTTTCATGACCCAACTAGGTAACATCATCAGTCCTAGAAGGGAGAAGGTTTGCTCTTGTTTATGTATAGTAGCTTTCCCTGCCAGGATTGGTGGGATTGTGGTTTTTTCCTTTGTAGTTTCTCGACTGGGATATTGTTTCCTCCCGAATGTTTGTCTAGGGTTAATCCCTGCTTCTCTGGGTGTTGAATTTTAATTATGCTTCCTTTTAGACTTTGCTTTAAATGCCAAGTTTGACAGATTGCTCATCAAGCCATCGTCTGTGGGCTTCTTGTGCTCTCTGAGCTTGGTGGTTTTCTTGCAGATGTTTCATGAACCAACCAAATAACACTATCAGTTGTCAAGATATTGATTTAACAGCTAACCAGCTTATGTAATGTAGGATGTAGTCTTCGGAGAGGAGCGGCATACAAATCCGAATAAAATAAAATAAAATAAAATAAATGTAACATGTAATGAATGGAAATACCTCAGCAGGGTCTGCGTCTCTTTAAGAGTCTTTGTATAAAGGGAAGGCTCGGCAGATGTGTTCTCTCTCTTCCATTTCCTGCTGAAATTGTGGTTTGTTGGATCCTGCTGTATTAGCACATGTATGTATATCAGTGATGGCGAACCTTTTAGAGACCAAGTGCTCAAAATCCAGCCCCGCCCCCACCTTGCGCCCCCGCACCATCCCCTGCCCCACTCCACCCCCTGCTCTGCCCACCCGCAGGGCCATCCACAGCCTGCCAATCGGCCAGGTGGCCCAGCAGCACCATGGCAGCTACACCCCCGCCCCGCAGCATCAACTGCGCGCGACAGGGTGCAAGGGTGGAGTCTTGTCCCCGCTGCCTGGCTGCCATGTCCTTGGCTGCGCTGCTTTGTGCGGGCTGCGCTCGGGGGCGACTCTCCTCCGGGGGGGCTACTGATGAAGGGGCCGCGGGGGGAGGCGGGGCTGAGACGATGGCACATGTGCCCACAGAGAGGGCTCTGAGCGTCGCCTTTGGCACACGTGCCATAGGTTCGCCACCACTGATATATATTTTATTGAAGAGAACATGATTAGGCTCTGAGCCAAGAAAACAGCCAAGCTCAGACAGCACCAAGGACCCCTCAGTCCTTCTCCAGTTCACAAACCCCACTCCTTCTAGCACTGATGTTGTTATCTAGTTGGGTAACAACCGTCTGCAAGAAAACAGACAAACTTGCAGAGCAACAAGGATATTCCCTCCCCCCCCCCCAGGAAAAACAGTGCCAGGTTTTTAGTTCAGGCTGATCTTTTGCTTTGGTGAGATGGCTCTGCTTGCTTGCCTTCTCTTGTTTTTTTCTCCCATGTTGAAATAGCTCTTGGCTCTCTTTAGTCCAACTCACTCAAACCCTTTTAAGTGCCAAAAGACTCTGGAATGGGATACTCAGGTTGCATCATCAGTACAGGAAGTCCTTGACTTACAACCGTTGGGTTAGTCCACTGTTCGAAGTTAACGACGGCACTGGGGAAAAGCGACTTATGACCGTTTTTCACACTTAATGACTTTGCAACGTTCCCACGGTCACATGATCCAAATTCAGACATTTGGTCATTGGCACGTATTTATGACAGCTGCAGTGTCCCCAGGATGTGTGTGTGTGTGTGTGTGTGTGTGTGTGTCACGTAGTCCCCTTTTGTGAACTTCTGACAAGCAAAGTTGATGGGGGAGTCATATTCACTTAACAACCATGGGACTAATTTAACAACTGCAGCGATTCGCTTCACAACTACAGCAAGAAAGATTGTAAAATGGGGCAAAACTCACGATAATAATAATATTTATTTATTAATTAATTATTTTGACTTATATGCCGCCCTTCTCCCCAGACTCAGGGCGGCTCACAGCAAATAATAATAATAATAATAATAATAATAATAATAATAATAGTTGGAAGGGACCTTGGAGGCTGGAAACTACACCATTTCAGACAAATGGCCGTCCAGTCTCTTCTTAAAAACTTCCAGTGTTGGAGCATTCACCGCTTCTGGAGGCAGGCTGTTCCACTGGTTAATTGTTCTAACTGTCAGGAAGTTTCTCCTTAGTTCCAGGTTGCTTCTCTCCTTGGTTAGGTTCCATCCGTTGCTTCTTGTCCTGCCTTCAGGTGCTTTGGAGAAGAGCTTGACTCCCTCTTCTTTGGGGCAGCCCCTGAGATATTAGAACACTGTTATCATGTCTCCCCTCATCGTTCTCTTCATTAAACTAGACATACCCAATTCCAACAACTGTTCCTTGTATGTTTTAGCCTCCAGCCCCCTGATCCTCTTTGTTGCTGTTCTCTTTACTATGAATGACCTTCCTTCCTGGCAGAAATTCCTGAACAAAGTGGAGGAAACCTTTCTGTGCATTTGCTGTCAAGAGGTGGTTTTCCGACCGATCACCACGGTGTGCCAGCACAACGTATGCAAGGTGAGCAGTTGTCGTGTTTCGCGTTGATCTGCAAAGGGGGTCCAGGGCTTTGCTTAAGCGGCTTCAGGTAGGCAGGGCATCAGTGGGGCAGGGCGACAATGGAAAGGACAGGCAGTCCTCAACGTACGGCCACAATTCCCTCCATAACTTTCCTTATTGAGGGATGTGGCCATTAAGCGAGTCGCGCCTGATATTATAATTTCTTCTTTTTTTTGTGGGGGTCGTTAACCAAATCTGGGTTTCCCTGTTGAGTTTGCTAGTCTTTTCCATTGCATAGTAGATCTGCCCTTTATAGTTGTGTTTCGATCGGGAGAACGTGTGCCTGCCCTCGGGTTTCTTAATGAGATGCGAGAGGAAGTGTCAGGGGTGAAGGATTGTGACCACACACCAAGTTCCAGTTAAAATGGTATATTGCTCAAGCTTTTACACAAGAATCTATCAACCAACGGTCAGCACTAACTTGGGGTTGAATAAGAGTCAACCGAATTCAAGGAGAGCTGGGCTCGCATCACCTGGGGCAGGGGTAGGGAACCTGGGCTCTTGTATGACCTGTGGACTTCAATCTCCAGAGTTCCTGAACCATCCAGCCTGACTCAGGAATTCTGGGAGTTGAAGTCCCTCTTCTTTGGGGCAGCCCCTGAGATATTGAAACACTGCTATCATGTCCCCCCTTCTCCTTCTCTTCATTAGATTAGACATGCCCAGTTCCAGCAACCGTGTTATATTAATTAGTTACCTTATTAGATTAATTGTTCTCACTGTCAAACGTCTCATCAGTACAGGTTTCAGAGATTGTTTGCTGCCCCTGTCTCCCCAGAGATGGATATTGTAGCATTTTGTTTTATTGTTATGGCGGTCACAGATGTTTAGATTAAATTTGGCCAAGGATCTGCAAGGCAGTCTTGGCTCCTGATCAACGCCTGTGCTAGCTCTTGCCGTTTTTCTTGACAAGATTTCAGAAGTGGTTTGCCATTGCCTGCTTCCTCAGGCTGAGAGAAAGTGACTGGCTCCCAGATTCACCCAGCTGGCTTTGTGCCTAGGGTGAGACTAGAAATCACTGTCTCCCAGTTTCTAGACTGCTGCCTTCGCCACAACTGCCTTTGAGTACTAGTATTTTCTTACTTAGGTCAGGGGTAGGCAACCTTGGCTCTTTTATGACTTGTGGACTTCAACTCCCAGAATTCCTGAGCCAGCATGGCTCAGCTTGGAAACCTCTCCCTTTCCCCTCAGTGTGGCTGGCTCAGGAATTCTGGGAGTTGAAGTCCACGAGTCATAAAAGAGCCAAGGTTGCCTATATCTATCTATCTATCTATCTATCTATCTATCTATCTATCTATCTATCTATCTATCTATCATCTAGTCAGGGGTAGGCAACCTTGGCTCTTTTATGACTCGTGGACTTCAACTCCCAGAATTCCTGAGCCAGCATGGCTCAACTTGGAAGTCTCTCCCTTTCCCCTCAGCATGGCTGGCTCAGGAATTCTGGGAGTTGAAGTCCATGAGTCATAAAAGGCCCAAGTTTGAAGACCCCTGACTTAGGTCCTGTTCCTGTTGACCAGAAGTTAGATTAGGAAGATTTGGAGTGGGTTAAAATGGAAAGGAGAGAGAGGGCACCTTTACTTCTAGCCGTGTTCCAGGAAGTAATAAAAAGGCTTAACAGAACCATTTCACAAGTACTCCAGCCGTACAACTTATTCCAGTGTTGCTTTATTTAAGGAATTAATCACCCTAGGAGCTGAATAAAGCTTGAAAGACCAGTTGTCCAGGGATTTGGTTTATGGCTGTTTATCTTGGGATGGCTGAGCACCATAAAGAGTCACAAGATGAATATGTCTCATTGAAAGGAGAGTTGCAGGAGAGCTTGGCTAAGGTGCTGTTACACATAATGATGATGAAGTTGGAAGGGACCTTGAAGGTCTTCTAGTCCAACCCCTGCTCAGGCAGGAATCCCTATACCATTTCAGACAAATGGCCGTCCAGTCTCTTCTTAAAAACTTCTAGTGTTGGAGCATTCACCACTTCTGGAGGCAGGTTGTTCCACTGGTTAATTGTTCTCACTGTCAGGAAGTTTCTCCTTAGTTCCAGGTTGCTTCTCTCCTTGATTGTTGTCTCTCTGCTCCTCGTTTGCTTCAGGGTCCCGTGAAGAACGGCTATATGCCAACTAAGTTGAGAGTCGGCCTGATAGAACTTGAACCCATGCTCTGTTTATCCCCTTACGTTTCGCTGAACAAGCAGTGAATCCCAACGGTGTCCCAGACCCCCTTCTCGTTCTGGCTCGTTTTGCTAGAATAAAAACCTGAACACATTTTACAGGTGGTCCTCAAATTGTGACAGGTCCTCACTCTTGTGACGGTTGCAGCATCCCCAGGGTCAAGCGATCAACATTTTGAGCGTGTGGCAACCGGCACGCATTTGCGACAGTCGAAGCATCCTGCGGCCTTCCCCGGGGGCTTGCAAGAAGCAAAGCCAACGGGGGAAGCCACGTTCACTTGACGACTGTGGTGGTTCCACTTAATGACGATAATGGAATGTATGGATGACTTGGGGGTATGAGAGGAAGAGAGGCGGGCTAGGAAACCAATCAGACACGAGAGGCAGGAGGTCCCGATGGCAATGGGGAAAGCAGGATTCACTTAACTACTGGAGCACAACAGGTTGTAAAAATTGGGTGCTACCCATCTAGCAGCTGCCTCACTTAGCAACGGAAGTTCCCGTCCCAATGATGGTGGTAAGCTGAGGACCACCTGTACGCGGAACTAATTTGACACCCGAATTAGAAATATTTGTTACAGAAAGTGTTGGAATCTAAACAGAACAACAAAAAGGTTTAGATTATAACTCTTCCGCCCAAAACACATAATTTGTGGGTACCTTTTTTTTTTACTTTTCACCCAATATCTATTTTATGCTTTTTTTAAAATAATAATAATAATAATAATAATAATTAAATGCTTTGCAGAAGCAGTGCTTGAATCTTAATCCTGCTCTCCTCCATCCAGGCTTCTTCAGCTTATGTAAAACCTCCACAATTAAAATTTAAAGAGATTTGTTCCACTGGATTTATATTTTTAATCTGCTTTGGACCAAATCTTCTCTGGGAAGGATTAGGTTGATCGAAGTTGTTGTTTAAGCAGAAGTCCCGTTGTTAGCTTTTGTCTGTTTTCTTCTAGGACTGCCTGGATCGATCTTTTCGAGCAAAAGTGTACAGCTGCCCAGCCTGCCGCTATGATCTCGGCACAAACTATACGATGGAAGTCAATCAACCACTGCAGGATCTTCTAAATCAGCTCTTCCCAGGTTACGGCAGCGGGCGGTGATTCCGTAAAGCACTTCTCATTTCCGTTTTTTTTTTTTAAAGTTTTGTTCTGTTTTTGTCTTGCCCCTTCGGGAAAACAAAAAAACAAAAAACCTTGTGTGATTTTGGTGGGGTTTTATTTAAATAAATAACCTTTTGGAAAAACTTCTGTCTCCGTTCCCCCTTCCCAAGCCCCTGAAAGCTAAAATAGAGGAACTTGCTTATATAAATATATATAAATAAAATTATTATTTTGGTAGCATTTTCATTGTCGGTTAGCATATAAACGGATCAGAGCATAGGTCGAAGGGAACCTTTGCTTGTCACAAATCTGCTATTAAATTGGGGCAAAGCATTCTCGTGAAACAAATCTTGTGTGTAGCTCGATTGCTAGAACAATCTTCTGAAGCACTGGATCCAGGGCCATGAATCTGAAGTGTTTTAATTGTTTTTAAGGCAGCATTTTTGGTGCTTGTGTGTAACGCGGCTTGGGCTTCAGCATTTTCCCTCGGTTGCGTTGAGACTCCCATTCTATTTGCGTGTATTTTTTTTTTTTTTAAAAACCAAGTTCTTCCTTATCAACTGTTTGTCTTAAGAGCCTTTATGCAAAATGGCTACCTCTGCCTTTATATCCGCCAGCCGGGTGCTGCTTTCTATTTTTATGGTGTCTTATGGGAACATATAAAAAGCCATTTAAAAGGACAATTTAATGGTCCTCTTTTGCTGATCAGACTGATCCCTGAACCCTTAAAAAAAAAAATAGACCGAACTCCAAGCTGCCAGAGAAAAGGTTTTGTTCTTGGAATTATCGATTGTAATATTATCACTCTGTATCACTAGTTTTAGATAATCATCTTGCAGTCGGCATGCATGTTTCTTTTCCTGCTAATTCTGAATCTTCTCTACTTTTGCTTAGGATGGGAAACTAGATATGTAACTAGTTTTTGAATGGAAAATCTTGACTTATATATTCAATGGTCAGTTGTTTCTCACCTCAACGGTCACAATACTCTACAGTGAATACCTCAGCATAAGATAATAAGTAAACCAGGGTTGCTTAATAAATCACTCTTCACGTTGAACAGACTGGAACAAATGTACTTGTTTTGTTTTTGGTTTTTTGCATTTTTATAAGTATATAATAATGTTCGGAAAAAAGCAACTTGTTTTTTTACCTTTCTGAATTATGCTAATTTTGTACAAACGGAAGTTCTCAAAATAAAATACATTTCATATCAAAAAGAGCACGTGCCTTCTTGAATGCTGAAATAGTCCAGCGTTAGTGTGTGTCATCCCATTCCTATCAGTACATTTTATACATCTAGCCCAGGGGTAGGTGAAAAATGGTCCTAATTCACTTTTTTTCAGCGCTGTTGTAACTTCGAATGCTCGCTAAATAAATGACTTTCAGTCAAGGGCCGCCTGTATTACATTCTTGCAAGTCATTACATTGCCCAGATCCCAGCCACTAGATCAGAGCTAGGCAACCCTGGCTCTTTTATGACTGGTGGACTTCAACTCCCAGAATTCCTGAGCCGGCATGGCTCAGCTTGGAAACCTCTCCCTTTCCCCTCAGCATGGCTGGCTCAGGAATTCTGGGAGTTGAAGTCCACCAGTCATAAAAGAGCCAAGGTTGCCTAGCTCTGATCTAGTGGCTGGGATCTGGGCAATGTAATGACTTGCAAGAATGTAATACAGGCGGCCCTTGACTGAAAGTCATTTATTTAGCGAGCATTCGAAGTTACAACAGCGCTGAAAAAAAGTGAATTAGGACCATTTTTCACACAATTGTTGCAGCATCCCCACGGTCATATGATCAAAATTTGGACACTTGGCCAACTGGCTCTCATTTATGATGGCTGCAGTGTCCCGGAGTCACGCGATCACCTTTTGCAACTTTTTGATCAAGCAAAATCAATGGGAGAAGCCAGATTCACTTAACAATTGGGTTACTAAGTGTTGTGGGTGTCTCTAGACCAGCTGGGGAGGTGTCAGAGGATGAGGAGGAGCAGCCGGGCCCCTCTGGGTGTTTTCCCCTCCCGGCAGCAGAGACAGACAGGGAGGACATTTGCATGCAGTCTGGGTCAGACTCTCAAAGCGGAGAGTCAGACTTGGAACAGGATAATATATGGCTTGATCCGAGATTCCGAAGGTTTGATAGGAGGAGGTTTCAGTTACGTGGCAAAAGGAAGCCAAGGGGGAAGTGACGTATCGGAAACTATATTAGAAGGAAGGAGGGACTAATTCTTTGTCACGAGCAACGTTAATATCAAGCATTAGCCTGATACCTCGAGGAGTTCGTTTGAACTCAGTTTTCTGGTGTTTTTTGAATGTACGGAAGATTAATGAGGTCTTCGACAACCTGAGAGATAAAGAGTGAGTAATTGGAAGGGAGGGAGAGCATGTTTAAGCTGAATGTAAATAAATCAGACTTGGCCGTTCTGCAAACAAAATGCCAGCATCTTGCTTTGAAGTGAATCTATTGTACTGTGTTAAATAAAACTCTTAAAGAAATATGTCTGTGGAATTTACTAAGCTGAGAAGGGCCAGATACAACACTAAGTGAACGGCCGCAGCGGTTCACTTCACAGCTGGCAAGGAAGGATGCAAAACGGGGCAAAACTCACTTAACAACTGTCTCGAATGAGCAACAGAAACTTTGGGCTCAGCTGTGATCATAAATTAAGGATTGCTTGTCATTTTTTCGGAGTCTTGCAACTTTTGAACCATCACAAAGCGGCCAGTTGTAAGCTGAAGACTACCTATACACCTTTATGCTATTAATTGCCAAAGATTTCTACGCAATATAACTTAGATCAGTGTTTTCCAAACTTGGCAGTGTGGAACTTCAACTGCCCAGCATGGTGCCTGAAGAATTCTGGGAATTGAAGTCCACGTGTCTTATTAAAGTGGCCCAGTTTGAAAAACGGGCTTAGGTAATTGGGCGAGAATCAGTTTTCTGTAATAGTTACAAGAGATCAGATGAAAAACTGGAAGGCCTGAGGCACCAACTCAGTGGGGCAACTAAGCTAGTCCAGGGGTAGGCAACCGTGGTTCTTTTGTGACTCGTGGACTTCAACTCCCAGAATTCCTGAGCCAGCATGTCTCAGCTTGGAAACCTCCATTTCTCCTCAGCATGGCTGGCTCGGGAATTCTGGGAGTTGAAGTCCACCCCTCTTAAAGAGTGACCAAGGTTGAGAAACATTGAAGTAGATGATGATGCTGCCCATGCCATTAGAACGGATGATGCTGGAATTGGGTCTGTCTAGAGCATGGGTAGGCAACCTTGGCTCTTTTATGACTGGTGGACTTCAACTCCCAGAATTCCTGAGCCAGCATGGCTCAGCTTGGAAACCTCTCCCTTTCCCCTCAGCGTGGCTGGCTGAGGAATTCTGGGAGTTGTAGTCCACAAGTCATAAAAGAGCCAAGATTGCCTACCCCTGAGTTTCTTCACCCTCAGAAGAAGACAAAGGCAATTTATTTCCAAAAATCTTCCCTGGAAAACTTTAGGGACTGGTCCAGGAGTCGAAATCAACTCAGGCCTACGAAAACAGAGAGATGGCTGATTTTAGGATTTGGAGACATTCAAAATCATAAGACAATCACAGCCAGTATATGAACTTTTGAAACTATCTGATGCCCCAAACACGGAGCCTAACACCGAGACTTCAAAATTTAGTAGCTTTCCCAGTCTCTGCCCATGAATTCTTCCAGCTGCCTTTTCAAGTCGGACACAAGTTTTCTTTCGAAATTTTGACATTTAAATTTTAAAGCCGCATTTCTTTCTCTTTCCCCCCAAAGCACAGGACAGGATCCCTTCACAAAATGACAAGGCAACCTTCCTACCGCCTTCACAGAACTCCATAATTAACTAAAAGTCTCCTTTAATTAGTAAAATTGTTTCTGGAGGATGGGCAGCGGGAAAGGGGGCATATGCTGGAAACCAATGTGCCTTGTATGTTTTTGCTTTCTAACTGGTTTTGTGTACCCTGGTTCATAAGCAAATTTAAAAAAAACACACACATTTCTCCCACCTAAATTGTCCAATTCTTTGCCTGAGTTTTACAAACCTGTCAGTGCTCTTGTCTCTTTAAATAAAGGTGCTTTCTGATTAAACTTTACCTGCTTACCAGAAACCAAATTGGGTACAGGTAGTCCTTGTCATAAATTTTGACAAGGACTACCTTTAACTTTAACTTTATTTAAGTTTCTATGCCGCCCTTCTCCTGAGACCCAGGGCGGCTTACAACAATAATACAATAAAATAATTTACCAATGACAATCAACCATCCAATCCAAACACATTCATTCAATCCAAAACACATTCATACAGCCCTGATGGAGGCACATTCCTAGGCCCAGGGGCAGAGTACAGTTCATATGCCCCAAGCCTGTCGGCATAAATGAGTCTTCAATAATTTCTGGAAAACTAGGAGGGAGGAAGCAGTGCGAACCTCTGTGGGAAGCTGGTTCCAGAGGGCTGGGGCAGCGACGGAGAAGGCCCTTGCCCTAGGCCCCGCCAGATGACATTGCCTGACAGACGGGACCCGTAGGAGGCCAACCCTATGTACCCTAAATGGTCGCTGGGATTCATGAGGCAGAAGACGGTCCCGCAAGTAACCTGGTTCATTGCCATAAAGGGCTTTATTGGTCATAACCAACACTTTGAATTGTGTTCGGAGACCGATTGGTAGCCAGTGCAGCTCACGGAGAGCTGGAGTGATATGAGCATGTCTTGGGAGACCCAAGACGGCTCACGCGGCCGCATTCTGGACTACCTGCAGTCTCCAGACATTCTTCAAATGTAGAGAGCATTACAGTAGTACCTGTCATGTTATGACTACCTGTTATGACTATTAAGTCATAAATTTCCATTGTTAAGCAAGGCATTGTTTTAAGACTCAGGTGTCCTCAAACCTGGCCCTTTTATGACTTGTGGACTTCAACTCCCAGAATTCCTCAGCCAGACATTTTAGAAGGAATGCACTTCTTTCAGAATGGGAAAAAATAAAAGAAAAAAAATTATATTAAGATACCTGAATGGCTTTCAACAATGGAAGCTTTTGCTTACCCAAATTTAATTAACTACGATAAAGTTGTGACTTATAAAGATATTTTGGACAACGAAGGAAAATTGAAAGACAGACAAGATTTACAAGAACAAGGTATTGATCTAGGTCATATCTGCAAATTCAAATGAGATATGAAAAAGATGTTAAAACAATGGGATTTTATAAAGGACAGAATTTGATCAGATACTGCTAAAAACATGAAAAGTTGATTAAGACACTATATTCTGTTAAACTTAAAGATGGAGAAAGAACAAGTAAAAGGAACTGACAACATGGGCAAAGAACTTTGGATATAATATAGAATTAGAAGATTGGCAAAAGTTATGAGAAAGATATTAAATTAACTAAAGCAGTGGCACATAAAGAACACTTATATAAAATGTTTTACAGATGGCATATGACACCAATGAGATTAGCAAAAATGTTTCAAAATGCCTCAAACAACTGTTGGAAATGCTAACAAAGACCAGGTACTTATTATCATATCTGGTGGACATGCCCTAGAGCAGGGGTAGGCAACCTTGCCTTTTATGAGTGGACTTCAACTCCCAGAATTCCTGAGCCAGCTGTTGGCTCAGGAATTCTGGGAGTTGAAGTCCACAAATCATAAAAGAGCCAAGGTTATCTACCCCTGCCCTAGAGCAAAAAGATTTTGGGTTAAAATACATTTACGGTTGGAGAGAACATCCAAAAAACAAATAGATTTTTAAACCAGAATTATTTTTGTTAGGAATAACAGGAGCCAATTATGAAAAAAGATTGCAGATATTTAATACTTAGACGTCCTAAATGGCAGCAAGAATTGTTATCTGCCCAACATTGGAATAATGAAAATTTATGAGCTGAAGAAATGCTAATTAAGAAAATTCTAGAGTGTGCAGAAATGGATAGCTTGGCTTTAAAGATAAAAAGAGAAAGGTTCGGTGTACTTTAGACTGGGTTTCCTGCCTGAGCAGGGGGTTGGACTAGATGACCTCCAATTCCCTTCCAACTTTATTATTGTTGTTGTTGTTATTCCTAACCCTATAAAACAGTGTTTCTCAACCTTGACAATTTTAAGGCATGTAAATTTAAGGCATGTAAGTCAAATAAATAAATAATAATGTGGACTTCAACTCCCAGAATTCCACAGCCAGCAATGCTGGCTGTGGAATTCTGGGAGTTGAAGTCCACATGCCTTAAAATTGTCAAGGTTGAGAAACCCTGCTATAAAAACTAATAAAATCTATACAAAAAAAATGTCTACTCAGCTGTTCTCACATGGAGGAGAGTCCCAATGGGCGGTGTGGAAGTTGAACCCCCATCTTTGACCCAGAAAGGGGACAGGGCTATACACGCCCCAATTCCCACCCGAGGATCTGCTCCCCTATTAGGGTCTCCTCCTTTTTCGCCCACCAGGATTCCCGAGCAACGTGTGTAAGCAAACTCGCGTGGGGGCTAGAAGAAGAGAGGCGGGGAAAAAAGCTTGTGAGGGCGTGGCCTGCGGGAAAGACACCGCCCGCCCCTTCCCCGATTGGTGCGCGAGGCCCCGCAAACCCCGCCCACCCCCGCGCGGCTGCTGCTGTGCACGTCCTCACGTAGGCCGCCCCGCGTCGCTTCACCATCCCTTCCCAAGAGGGGGCCGAAAGGGCGTGGCCGGGCCTCGCCTGGCCCGGCCCATCTTTTCTTCCTCGTCCCGCCGCCAATCCGAGCGGCGCTGCCATCCGGCGCTTCCCGATCGGGGGCGGGAGGGGACGCCTTTACCCTCTCCCTCAGGCGACTCTTCATTGGTCGCGGCCCGACCAATGAGGAGCGCCGGAGCGGAAGAAAAGAAAGACGACGTGAGCCCCCGGAGCTCTTTAACCAGCGGGGAGGCGGGGTCGGCGCGCGGGTGAAAGCCATTGGCGGAAACGCCCGAGGGCCCCGCTGCGGTTGGGTGGGCCGGCTGTCCCTCCGCGCGAGGCAGCAGCCAATCGGCGGCCGGTGGCGGGGGCTGCTCAGCCGTTGGAGGCGGAGGAGAGGTAAACGGCTGTTTTCTGAGGCGCCCCTCCCCCCCTCCGCTTCGCTCCCCTCAGCGGCCACTCGGAGAGGCGACGACGCGACGGGAGCCGCTGCCGACCGGTGAGGCGAGCGTTGTCCTCGTCCAGGGCTGGGCGGTTTGCCTCAGGGGAGGGGGCGGGAAAGCCAGTGGGCCGTCCGCCGCCGCCGCCTCCCGGCCTGGGCCGCGGCTCCTGAGGGTCGCCGAGGCCTTTCCCTCCTCACGCGGGGGGGGCGCGAGGGGGGGGAGGCTGAAAAACCGTGTAGGGAGTCACGTCGCTGTGGGGTTTGCAGCCCTGGAGCTTCCGACGGAGGCGTGGAAGGCCGCTTGGTCAAGAGCGCCGGGATTGAGGGGTGGGGGTAGGGGGTCCTGCATGCCGGCTCGGTCCCCCCCCTCAAGAGACGCCACCTTGTTCCCTTGAGGTTCCTTTCCTGGAGCTGGGAAGACCCCGGGATTCCGGAGAGGTGCTTTTAAGGTCATCTAGTCCACCCCCCCTCCACCGTCCCGTCCCTCAGCATTTCCACTCGGGAGGCCCCGACCTCCGCTTGGAAACGGTCCTCTCGCTCTGGAGGTTCCTGCCATTCGCTTTGGTGGCTATTTATTACGCGTAGTCCTCGGGCTTACGACCGCCATGGAGCCCTGACATTTCTGTGGCTAAGTTGAGACAGTTGTGAAGTGAGTTTTGGCCCCCCTTTGAGGACCTGGGTTGCCACGGCCGTTAAGCGAATTGCTGCATTTCAGTGAGAAAGGTGGTTGTTAAGTGAATCCGACTTTCTCCCCCCTCCCCCATTGACTTTGCTTGTCAGAAGATCCCAAAGGGGTGGGGGATCACGTGCCCCCAGGATACTTGTGACCGTCATAAATACAAGTCAGTTGCCCACGGTCGGAATTTGGATCAGGTGACACTGGGGATGCTGCAGGGGCCACAGTTGTGGAAAACGGTCCTAAGTCACTTTTTCCAGTGCAGTTGTAACTTTGATCGGTCATTAAATGAACTGTTGGAAGTCAAGGACTACCTGTATTGTGCAGCGGTCTCAGCCTTGGTGGCAGCTTTGGGATGTGTGGACTTCAACTCCCAGAATTCCTTAGCTTCAGTTGCCAGAATTCTTCACTCCCGTATATCTGAAATTTGCAGAGGTTGAGAGACCTAGTTGTGCAGTATTGTGCTTGCGGTCCTCTAATGGCAGGTTGTAGGTATGTCCTTGTGGGGCTTTGAAGGCGTTTAATGTATTCCCCATCCACCGCTTAGTTTAATCTGTCTAGCTAGCGTTTCTCAATCTTGGCAGGTTGAAGATAGGTGGACTTCGACTCCCAGAATTCCCCAGCCAGTATACTTTAAGATAGTTGGACTTCAACAATGCTGGCTGGGGAATTCTGGGAGTCGAAGTCCATACATCTTCAACCTGCCAGGGTTGAGAAACACTGCTCTAGGGTATTGTTTCTGGACTCCCCTGTGGTTCTCACCCTTGTTTGCACCCCTACCCTGAAATGGCTCTCATACTAGAATGGAGGTCTGCCAATACTAAACACAATTTTATGATTTCAAAAGTATTCTTTTATGCAACCTGAAACCTCCATTTTATTTTTTAGTAGCCAAGTTGCATGCTTCACACTGAGCCAACTTGTTAGCAATCAGCTTTCTACACTATTTTCACACGTGCTGTTTATTTATTTATTTCCTGTCTGTGACTTAAACATTGTTTTTTTCTTACGTGTTTTTTTTTTAATTTTCAACCCACTTCTATGTCTTTACTAAGTTAATTTTGAATGTTTTTCACTTTCTGGAGTTCCCAAGTCCTGCTGAATTTTACAGATTTATAATTTTTCCTGTTCCTTTTCTGTGGTATTAATAGAATGTTGTCATGTAGGCAGAGCAAGATTCATTTAAGTTGAATGGAGAGGTGTTTTCTATGGTATTCAGGGGTTGGGTCCACCTACCTAATAAACTTGCAAACTATACATCCAGCTTGCTAATGAGAATTTCATGGGGGTTTTATTGGGTGCTTGGCTGAAATCAAGATATAAGTAGATCTGCAGCTTTCTCACAATTTGTTGAGGAATTAATAGATTAAAGGAATGGAATGAGTTTAGCCAGAGTTTGTTTTAAGCTAACATCTAGATGTCACTACATTATTTTCATTTTAAGATTTGCTCTGAATCCTTCCAAGGGATTCATATGGATTGATCTTTGGGTTCTTTTCCTTTTGCTCTTTTTGGCTCATTTTTGAAGACTCATATGTGATCTTTGTATTTCAACATTGTTTAATCTTCCCAATTTTGATGAGGTGCAACTCTGTGTTGGTCATGCTGGCTGGAAGTTTTGATCAAATTGATATCAGGCTGATGTATTGTCCTCCCTTTCTCCAATAATGGGGTGTGTTATAAATGGAAAGAGATGATCATGGGGATGAGAATGAAATACATTCTTCTAAGGAAGATGGGTCGAATAAGTTTTGCTGAATAAGTTTTGCACTGAATTGAAGTGCATTTTAGCTTAACAAGATATGCAAATCAAGCCTCTGGTTGATGGTTTAATGTCATTTATTTTGTACGCATTGCAAACCCAGAAAATTAAAGTGTCACCTGTTAGAATATTACTTTGTAATATTGTGCACTGGCCTGAGTGGTTATTATTTAGTCAAGCAGCCTTAGAAATTTGGTAAATATTGAATAAGGGCTGAATAAGGTAATGGGTAAGCATGTTGTGGAAATAAAACATAGTATACTTTTTAAAACCAAAATTTTGTTTGATTGAAAGGAATCTGAGTTTCATGTGAAGGCATATAAGATACTTCAAGCACTCCTCTCTCATTTAACAGGTCTCGGGCAAGAGAGAGAGAAACAAGTTGATAAGTGAAATTTTGTTGGAGGATTAAGTCTAGGTCAGATTTGCTTTTATTTTTATTTTATTTGTTTTACTTTCCCATGTCTGAATTCATGAAAGAGAATTTTCTTCCTGAGAGAAGGAGTGTATATTGGGGAGAACATAGCCATGCAGACATGTGCAATAGAGTAATTTTCATCCCTTCCTCTCAGTTAGTTACCTAAAGAAGGGAATGATAGCATGTTCACAAACCAATGTCTTGGCTGGATGGAGACTAAAACCTGCTGCCACTTCAGGAGCAGATTACTGCTATTAACTATTAAATGCAGGATTAAGTACCATAGTGGTGGAAGTGACTCAATGTTAAGAGCAAAAGTTGCACTTCCACCCTTCAGAATGAATTATAGCAAGAACATGATTGCTGTTGGCCACTCTGAGAACAGACTGCTGGACTAGAGGGATCAGGAATCTGATCCAGCAAGACACATATTATGTTCTGATATCTCCTCAGGGACCCTTGAAATTGTAGTGACTATTTCCATTCAGCTATAAAAAAATGATTTCAGTATAAAGATGTATTTATTAATGCTGTTTATGTATTCTTTGTTATTCAGATAAAATGTGGAATTATGGAATATTATAATTAGCATATGGAGAGCTAGTGAGGTGTAGTGGTTAATTGTGCCAGATTAGAAACCAGCAGAAGAATGTGAGATCCTCATTTATTGAATTGGATACTTTATTTGGCCGAGTGTGGTTAAACACACAAGGAATTTGTCTCTGGTACTATAGAAGCATTCAATGTACGTGCAAAGCAAGGGAGAGAATCACCATCGTAAAACCAACAAAAGGAAGAAGTGTAGAAGATAACAAGGTTAAATAATACTATGGCTACACTATATGGGTTAATATACATAGACATTAGACAGAACTGCAAGAATTCAGTGTTCAGCAGAGTGATGGCAAGAGGGAAAAAACTGTGCCTGTATCTAGTTGTCTTGGTATACAACTATGGTACATAGACACAGGGACAGGGTTGTTGTTTTTTTTCTCCTTGTGCCACTTGTTTAACTAGCACTTGTTCAGTGACCATTCAGACTTACAACAATGCTGCACAAGTAGTTAGGACAAAGTCTTCATACTTGTGTCATTCGCAACACCCTGCGATCACAATCCGGGGATCTTGGCACAAAGTTGGTCCATCTCTCTCAGCCCTAGGAAAAAGGCAACGGCAGACAATTTCCAAAACGTGTTGCCCAGGAAACTCTGGAAAGTCATGCGTTGAGACTGACTTGAAGCCTTGGCCTGCTTCCCCCTCCCCATATATAGTTACTGGTTTTTCATGGAAATTTGCATCCATTTTATAACAAATCGCTGTAACGCCTCGCTTGATCAGACAGTGCTATTTCCCCAACCTGAATGAGCTTGCAAGTTATTCTTTCCCTTTCTCTCATGCTTGGAGACGAAGACAATATCATCCGGGTTGTTAGGAAATGTTCCTGGACTCTGATCATGATTTTTCCACTTTTTTCTACTTCTCACATGGAGAGGAGGTCCTGGCTTCTGTCAGTCTAAAACAAGGCTCTCCAATCTTGGCAACTTTAAGACTTGTGGATTTCAACTTCAAGAATTCCCCAGCTGGCACATGCCGGCTGGGGAATTCTGGGGGTTGAAGTCCACAAGTCTTATTTCATGAATGGCTCCTTTGATGGGCAGAAAAGAAGCAACAGGCATAGCTTGGCCCCTGTGGGCAGTTTCTGTCTCTGAGAGAGATGCATCATTTAAATAATGCTTGAGGAAAACAGGAACTCCCCCCCCCAATTTGTTGTCCCTCCTTCCCAATTGTTCCGTCCCAACATGTTTTCTTATCTCTGTTAACAATAGAAAACAATAGATTCTTTGGAATGCAGGGTGGGAATTTATCATTAATTGGAGGATGTGTATTTTTGGTGTATTGTGTGTAAAGGATGTTTGGATGTATATACTGTACAGCAGGGATGTCAAATTCAATTTCATTGAGGGCCGCATCAGCATTGCGGTTGCCCTCGGGGGGGGGGCTACTGGGTGGGTGTGGACAGAGTGGGTGTGGCCTATTGGGTGGGCATGACCAGCTCTACATCATTCGCGGCAAGGGTGCCTGTGGGGGCCTGGGCAGGAGTGGAACAGATCTGAGGGTCTCTGACAGGAGGGGGCGGGGACCGGGGCAAGTGCAAGGCATGATCCACTGGAGGAGTCTCACTGCCTGCTGAAACCCCTTTGCCGGAGCCCATCAAGCCGGATATGTGAAGTAGGTGAGGGCCATTTGCTGGCCACTTCTAGGCGATGGTGCATTTCTTCATTCCTCACAAAGGGTGACACCTCCCCAGCATGCACCCAGGGGCCAGGGCCGACACGGCAGAGGCTGGTTCCTTGCTGTTTCCAGATGGCCTTGTGGAGCTAAGACTGAATGCGTTTCAGCATAGATGGCCACCACAAAATTGTACATTGGCTCCCGGCCGGCCAGGGCCAAGGCAGCGGGGGCCGTTCCCTCACTGTTTCCAGGATGGCTTCGCGGGCCACATCTGGCCCCCAGGCCTTGTGTTTGACATGTCTGCTATACAGATATGTATGTGATACGTATATTTTCAGGAAGGGGAGGTGACTGGACCCTAAGTCAGAAATACTGTGACTGCTTCCTGCTGGTGGATGTTTTGTGATAGGTAGTATAGTTCTTCCTTAGTTCATGACTTGGGTTCTCTGGGCTGTTTTACAAAGGACCATTTTTTTCTTCCTCGTTTTTGCGTTGTATGTAAAGGATGGAGAAAAATACTTGTGCCTCATATTATGTCGTAGGTAAAGAGCAGGATTTTAAGGAATCCCTTTAAATTAAATGGAGGAAAGGCATTTGCTCAACTTCCAGGACAGTAGAGAAATAGTTTTATCCTTGAATACGTTTTATTCAATCTAAGCTTTTGCTCTGAGATTAATTGTATTGCGTATACCATAATACAGTAGTTTTTAGTCTTTTAGGCTGGAGAAGTTTCTCCTTGTAAACATGTTATTTATGTCATTACATAATGGCTCATTATGCTAGAATTGGGATTCTGCAGACTATCCGGTTCATAGAAAGTCAGACTGTTGGAGCTCAGTGACAAATAACTTTTGCAAGAACCTGAATTCAAGGCAGAGGGGACAGTTTCAGAACACAAAACGGCTCCGTTTTTCTACTCCTCCAGGAATAGCCATTTTTAAAATTCTGTCTATTAAACGCCACCGCCTGTCTGTAAATATGGCACAGATGAACTTAAGTTCCTGATTTCCATCTTTAAAAACCACAGTTTTCAGATTAAGCAGAAACCCATTTTACAGAAAGGTGGTTTGGTGACGGTAACATATGAAGGAAACAAAATTTTTTTTCAAGAGTCCAGCTTAAAAGCAGAAGTGGTTTCTGAATCTCAAAATACACTGCATACATTAACTTTGCTGCCTAATGCCTGGTGGGCTCATTATAATTTCATCTGCATTCACCATTTTGCTCATTCTACCTGGATTCATTTGCTTTCTTCTAGAGCAGTCTTAGCGCTAGCCTTAGCAACTTGAAGAGGCATGGAGTTCAATTTTGGGGAATTTGAGTTGAAGTCCAAATATCTAAAAGTTCCTATGGTTGAGAAGCACTTACCTAGAATCTTAGTGATTGTGAGAAGCTGTTTTAATTCACCTGGAGGGAGCCAGATATAGGTCTGATGTATGCCTTGAAAACAAGAGCTGTGTTTAAATTAGACTGTGAAAAAAAGGGTGTTTGAAATACTGACATTATTATACTGGATGGCTACTAAGGCATCAAGTAAAATTATCAATTAGATATGTGTTCATAGAGTTCCTCTTTCTGCTTGATGCTTTTTGGTCATCTGTTGTTGTTGTTGTTAGTTGCAAAGTCCTGTCCGACCCATCATGACCCCATGGACAACGTTCCTCCAGGCCCTCCTGTCCTCTACCATCTTTTGGAGTCCATTGAAGCTCACGCCTCCTGCTTCAGTGACTCCATCCAGCCACCTCATTCTCTGTCGTCCCCTTCTTCTCTTGCCCTCCATCTTTCCCAGCATCAGGCTCTTCTCCAGGGGGTCCTTCCTTCTCATTAGGTGGCCAAAGTACTTGAGTTTCAACTTCAGGATCTGGCCTTCTAAAGAGCAGTCAGGGTTGATCTCCTCTAGGACTGACCGGTTGGATCGCCTTGCAGTCCAGGGGACTCGCAGGAGTCTTCTCCAGCACCAGAGTTCAAAGGCCTCCATTCTTTGGCGCTCAGCCTTTCTTAGGGTCCAACTTTCACAGCCATACATTGCAACTTGGAAAACCATGGCCTTGACTAAACGCACTTTTGTTGGCAGGGTGATGTCTCTGTTTTTTAGGATGCTGTCTAGATTTGCCATAGCTTTCCTCCCCAGGAGCAAGCGTCTTTTAATTTCTTGGCTGCAGTCCCCATCTGCGTTGATCTTGGAACCCAGGAAGATAAAATCTGTCACTATCTCCATTTCTTCCCCATCTATTTTCCAGGAATTGAGAGGGCCGGATGCCATGATCTTGGTTTTCTTAATGTTGAGTTTCAAGCCAACTTTTGCACTCTCCTCCTTCACCCGCCTCAAGAGGCTCTTTGGGTCCTCTTCACTTTCTGCCATTAGAGTGGTATCATCTGCATATCTTAGGTCAGGGCTTTTCAACCAGTGGTACAGGTACCACCTGTGGTCCATTGGCACCTGGCAGGTGGTACGCGACCATCCTAGAAAAGGGATAGTGGGGGAGGGGAATGAGCTGAACTGGTGGCAGCACCGCACAAGCCTGAGCAAGAGACTGCTGGAGCTGCAGGGCTGTCAGGGCTTAGCAGAAGTGCCAGGATCAGCACCAGGCTCCAGCTGGAAAGTGGCACTGATCCTGGCACTTCTGCTGAGCCCAGAAGAAGCGCTGATCAGCTGGAATGTTGCAGCCTCTCCAGGGTCTTATGATTTACATTCAGATGCTTGGCAACTGATTCATATTTATGACGGTCACCGTGTCCCAGGGTCATGTGAAGTGACCAAAACCTGCTGCAACCACCCAGCAGACGGGGGGAATAAAAGCCAAACACCCCCCACCCCACCCCCACTGCCAATCCTCAACAGAAATGCTCACACCAATGAAAACCTCAGACAGGAGGAAGAGCGCTGGTGGGCAGGCAGGCAGGCATCTTGCTCGGCTGTGGCTTGGGGGGCACTTTTTTCAGTGCCATTGTAATTTTGAACAGTCACTAAGTGAACTGTTGTAAGTCGAGGACTACATGTATTTTATCATTTTTTTCCTTTTTTTTGTCATCAAGTTTTTGACACCTTGCTAAACGACTGGTGGTACTTGGATATTGCCATATACTAAAAGTGGTACAATGGGTGAAAAGGTTGAAAAGCCCTGTCTTAGGTTGTTGATATTTCTTCCGGCAATCTTAATTCCAACTTTTGATTCATCTAGCTCTGCTTTTCTCATGATGTGCTCTGCATATAAATTAAATAGGCAGGGCGACAGAATACACCCTTGCCGGACTCCTTTCCCAATTTTGAACCAGTTGATCATCTGAGATGACCCAAATTGATCATCTGGGCTCTTAGGTTGGGAGTTAATGCTGTGAGTAGCTACATTCCTTCTTATGATTTTAAACAGAGCTTGGCCTTTAACGCTCAAAGGGGTATAAGGATTGGACCAAAGATAGCTATTTTCCCCTAGTCATCTTGCAATTTTGTTTGTTAAGGGGAGAGAAGAAAACACCTCTGATGCCTGGGCACCAAGCAGTGTGAAGGTGTGGACTTCGCTAAGTGCAAGAGGATCTAAATCAGCGGTTCTCAACCTGTGGGTCGCGACCCCATTTGGGGTCGAACGACCATTTCACGGGGGTCGCCAAACACCGCAGTCCGCCATTTTTTATTTATTTTTTTTGTCGGCCATTTTTTTCCTCCTTTGCGATGCGGGCCGTCACGCCGCGCATGTGCAATGCGGGCCCGCCATTATTTTTTTTGGGTCGGCCATTTTTTCCCCTTTGCGATGCGGGCTGTCGTCCCGCGCATGCGCGATGCGGGCCCGCCATTTTTTTTGGGTCGGCCATTTTTTTCCCCTTTGCGATGCGGGCCGGGGCCGGGGTCGAGCCCCGGGAAAGGTTGAGAACCGCTGATCTAAATGCTGCATATATACATACGTTTGCTTTTCTTCGACCAACATTTCCACATGTAGTATGTGCTTGAGAAGTTCCACTTTTTTTTTCAGTCAGTGTAATTTGTGTATGATCCCTTAGCTTGTTTTTATTAGATCAACATGGTGATACTCTGCCAGATATGTTGTAGTATAGTGTGATGTTTATAAAATTTACAGTAAGGAAGTAAGCATGTTTGAGAGTCATCATTGGCTAAGATTCATATAAATGTGCATTTTTTGGAGATTTTTTTTTCCAGCCAGATTTCTAACCCTGAATATTTAAAAAAAAAACCAAAAACTTGGAAGATACGAAAGTAGGGATCAGGATACATGGTGGTCTTTATATAATGCCATACAAATTAAAATATGCTCGTGGGAGTCCCAAATATTTCTGATCTGTAGAAAATCTTTATAAAGAAAAAAGATACTATCAAGCATTCCCAAGGAAGAAAAAACTGGAACCATTTTGCAGTTCTACATTATATGTAAATTAGTGCCGCACTATATATTATTTCTAGCATCATATTTGCATGGCTTTTACGAAGAAGGGTCAACATTTTGTCAATATTTACTTATTCAGCAGTATGGTGTTTTGAACAAAACTAAACAAAAGACATACTTACAAAGTTTGGGATAACTTCAAAGCCAGAAAAAAACCAAATTCTTACATTAAATATTCTACATTAATATCAAAATTATAACAGTTTGGTATAAAATCAGGAAGGAAGAATTTAAATCTGCATGGTGTCTTCAGTGACAAAAAAAAAAAAAACGTTTTACAGCAATTTTCCCAGGCTTCAAAGTAATCTTTCGTCTTTGGGGAGAAAATTGTACAAACCACATCATGTAATAATAAAAAAAACCCTTTTCTCATCCAGCCTTGCTTTTGAAAATAATGGGGCTCCTATGATGAACACAGTTATGATTACTCCTCAAGGAGGCAGCTCTTCCCTTGCACAAGTAGCTAGGCAACTGCCTGTGTATAGCCCTCCTTTAATATACACTTTAACACTTTGGCGCCAGACATACCTAGTGCTAACTTTCCTTCTCCCAATGGGTACTTATTTATGCAGTATAGTTTATGTTCCTTCCTTACAGAAGTTTATTCAGAATAGAAATAGGAATAGGAATAGGAATAGAATAGAATAACAGAGTGGGATGGGACCTTGGAGGTCTTCTAGTCCAGCCCCCTGCTCAAGCAGGAGAACCTATGCCACGCGTGCCAGAGGCAGCACTCTGAGCCCTCTCTGTGGGCACATGTGCCATTGCCCCAGCCTCGCCTCCCCCCCGTGACCCCCTCCTCACCAGCAGCCCCTCTGGAGGAGAGTCGCTCCTGAGCGTGGCCCACACGGAGCAGCGCAGCCAGGGTCATGGCAGCCAGGCAGTGTGGACAAGACTCTGTCCTCATACTCCATCACACACAGTTGATGCTGCGGGGCACGGGCAGAGAGCATGGCCGCCATGGTGCTGCTGGGCTGCCTGGGCAATCTCTGGTGGGCCCTGGAGGCGGAGTAAGTTTTTGGGCACTCGGTCTCTGAAAGGTTCCCCATCACTGACCTATACCATTTCGGACAAATGGCTGTCCAGTCTCTTCTTAAAAACTTCCAGTGTTGGAGCACCCACAACTTCTGGAGGCAGGTTGTTCCGCTGGTTAATTGTTCTCACTGTCAGGAAGTTTCTTCTTAGTTCTAGGTTGCTTTTCTCCTTGATTAGTTTCCATCCCTTGCTTCTTGTCCTGCCTTCAGGTGCTTTGGAGAACAGCTTGACTCCCTCTTCTTTGGGGGCAGCTCCTGAGATATTTATCCAATTGCCTTGTCTACACTGAATGCTATCTCATATTTTTAGGAAATGGAGATATATGGGATAATACAAGTTGGTGCCTTTCAGATTTGTTAGTATGCATTTTGTAATTAGGTGGGCATTGCTAGCTGGGCATGATGGGATCTGTACCTGCAAAACCGATATGTATCTTCTCCAAAAACTCATGCTTTGCCATTGGACAAATTAAAAATATAATCCATACAGTAGGATCCCCGTGGCCTATATAGGGAGCTGGTTAATTATTAATGTGCAGGCTAGCTGGAACTGACTTTCCATTATGGAGGCTGCGCCCGGGACCTTGTTATGTGTTTCAATACTTGTATGACCTTAAGATCTAATTAGGATTGATGATTGAACCTTCTGAACTTAATTACATATGGTAGCCCAAATGTTGTATCATTAAAATTATTTAAGTATTGTCAATCTTAGCAGTTTTTACTTTTTCCCCTGATTTGAGCTGAATAAAGTAAGGAAAGCTTGCCATTGCTGGTGGATCTTCCTTTTGCCTATAGTTCTATTTGTTGTTGTTGTTGTTTTGATTGTTCAGTAAAAAGTTGCAGCAGCTGTGCAATTAATGATGTTTTTCTGGAAGGTTGCTCAGCTGTGATGCTGTATACTAGATGATGGCGTTTATTTAGTAGGTCATAATTAGAGTCAAAGTATATACCTCATTTAAGGCAGCGAAGCTCACGTGGAATGCTTCCATTTCAGCCCAATTTTAAGGCTGTGAATATGTGAAGCAAGACACTGTGGGAGTAGATTCTCACCTTATGCCGAGTAATAGTGTGGCTTGTTTTGGCTTCAGCTTACAGATATGGAATAACAATTATTAAAATTTAACACATGTGCCCTAGAATGATCTAGGCCAGCTATTGATTTGATTTCTGTATTTTTTTTTCCTTGTTACATTAGCAGGCTGTTGGTCAGTGACCTTTTTAAGGGCTGCTTCTTGAGGAAGAGCAAGCAGTTCGGTCTGGCTGCAATAGCAATAGCACTTAGACTCATATCCTGCTTCAAGGTGCTTTACAGCCCTCTTCTCTAAGTGGTTTACACTTTACAGAGTCAGCACCTTGCCCCCAACAACAACAACAACAATAATAATAAAAGTTGGAAGGGACCTTGGAGTCATCTAGAATAGAACTGAACAAAACAAAACAGAATAGAATAGACCTTAGAGGTCATCTAGTCCAACCCCCTGCTCAGGCAGGAAACCCTATACCATTTCGGACAAATGGCTGTCCAGTCTCTTCTAGAAAACTTCCAGTTCTCCAGCATGGTGGATGTAGAATCCACTGATTGGGTTATTTCAGCCTTTCTGCTCAGAGAGACTAAGACAGAGCTTTAGCCACGCCTCCCTTTGGGTGTGTCTCCCAGTTTTGTCTTAGTCTTGGCTCAGCAGCAGACTGGTTTTTTCTGGCTCCATTGAACTTTGATTTGAACCTTTTAATTCGATTCTAACTTTTCCAAATTTTCTTTTCTAAATTGACAAATTTATTGCCCTTTTAGATTTGGCTCTTTGATTAAGGACTTTGTCCTTACAGAGCCGAGCCTCTTGGCTCTAGCAGGGCTTCTATTCCCCCTTCTGAGCTACAGGCCTTACCCACGCAGGCTTTTTGGGCAGGTCTTACCTGCTTTTTCAGGCACGCCTGCAGGGCGAGCGGGCAAACAGCGGACGCCTTTCGGGCATCGGATCCAGGCGAACGGGGCTCTGCCGTCGGTGGAATCGCGGACTGGCCGTTTTCGGGGGAAAATCGCAAGTGTCCGGTCGGAGGGGGAGGGTAGCGGGGAGTGTGGCTTCGCTCCGGACTCATTTCTGGCTTTTGGCTTTGCGGTTGGTTTTTTTCCCTCACAAAGGGCTAGAAAGTCACGGCCGCCATTTTGGCCGCATGGTCACCAGGCGGCCGCCTTCTTCATGCTTGTTGATGGCCGCCATCTTGGATTTGGGCCTACTAGGCCTCTTTAAGGAGTTGTTTCGTCTTGGCCTGGGTTGCCAGGTCCGAACGAGGGACAGCCTTTAGGAGCGTTTTCATAGCGCTCGGAGGCTTATTGGCGGCTGCCTTTTCTCGCTCCAGACTGCGTTTCTGTCGGCTCAGCCGGTCCTTAGGCCGTCCTTCGGGGCCGCGTGGCAGGCCATAAGGAGGCATTTCTGGTATCTAGGGTGTTTGCCCTTGGATTTGTATTACCTGTTCTCAATTAATTGTCATTGTAACTCTGGTGTAGGAGGTAGTCCCAGGGGAAGGAACATTTCTTTCTGTGGGCCCCGGTTAACCTAGGCCGGTACAGGAGTGAGAGTTTACCTGGCCGCCTGTTATTGCTAGCCATGGCCTTTAGCCACTGGGCCTATCAGACAGGCTTACATCCTGTCTGGCTGTTCTGCCCTTGAGTGTCTGTAGTTCAGTGTTAGGAGCGGCTGCGTTCCATCTCTGACTACTGATCTGCGTCCTTAGTTCCCAATTTTTTTCTCACTAGTTATCCTATTGCAGGCTCTGTCTAGTGGCAATGGCAGACAGTTCCTCGTCGCCGGCTTCACAGGTCTCTGGTGCGCCCCCTGCGCAATAAAAGCTCAGATCAACAGAATTGGAAGCAGGGGGTAAGAAAAAGGCTAAAACTAAGCACCTAACTTCCAAGGAGACCTCTAAGTCAGCAGAATGAGAGGCCTCGAGGAGACACCAGGTACTGGAGAGGGAATTCTCCAAAGCACGGCGGCTCCTATCCAGTGGGGTTGATCCGGTTCCCCCCGCCCCACTGGATACTGATACCTTGGAGCCGCCTCTGGCACTTGTGCAGGAAGTCACCTGGATTGGTTCTCCTCTGGGGGCAACCGAACAGGCAGGTCCCTCTCACTCCTCTCCTCTCCAGCAAGGTCCCCAAGTGGTTCATGCTTCAGCGGTGGTTGGGGCTGCCCTTGGGGGCCAGGGCGCTGCGTGGTCCCAGAGCCAATTCCCGGCGTTCATGCAACACGCCTTTGTCCAATTTATGTCCTCCTCTAAGAGCCCACAGGGTTCCTCTCAGGTCCCACCTCCCCCCACTAGTCCTTCCTCTCTGCAGGGTTGTACCATGACACCTGGTTCGGATGTCTCTGAATCTTCCTCTCAAGTGGGAGGGGGGAGTCTGTGGATTTGGATGTAGCTGACACCCCCATGTCAGAGGATGAGGAGACAATGCCCGATCAGGCTTCTGCCTCGTGTCTGTTTGACCCCTCTGTCTTCACGTCTCTCTGTTGAAGGCCTGCGCTACTACCAATTTGACCTCTGTTCAGGAGGAAAAACCTTCTACTTCAAAGGATAAGGAGTCTAATCCTTTATTTGCTGTAAAGGTAGTAGACCACAAACAAATACCCTGTCCCTTTGTGTTTCGGGATGCGGTTGAGGCCCAGTGGTCTTCCCTGTCCACTACTCCCAAGGAGAGCAGTTTGGAAAAGAAGCTGTATAACGTCTCTCCGTCTTTTGCGTCCTTGTTAGACGTTCCTCCTGTTGACTCTCCTTTAATTTCCCTATTTTCTAATTCCGCTGTCTCAGGTGACATGGCAGAGGTCTTGACAGCGGAGGACAAGAAATTTGAGTTCGCCTACAGAAGAGCTCACCAAGCTTCTGGACAGGCCATTAAGGGTGCTACCTCAGCTTCCTTCTTCGCCAGGGTGTCCATCATGTGGCTCTGTGAGCTTCAAACGTTGGTTCCCCCCCCCCCCCGATCAGGTCAGAGTGCACCAGACACTTGTCAAGCTGGTGGGGGCCTCACAATATATGGCAGACGCCTCCCTTCACTCGGCTAAGTGTTTGGCCCATTCCATCGGTGCCACGGTGGCCCCCCGTAGGTTCCTGTGGTTAAAACAGTGGAGAGGGGATTTAAAGGCCAAATGGCGTCTCTCCACATCCAGGTACGTAGGCACGGATCTGTTTGGCTCTATCTTTGACCCACATGTGATCGAGGGTAAGGACAAGCGTAAGGTCATAGTTCATCCCTCCAAGAAATCTAACAGGCGGCCGCAGCAGGACTCCCGCAGACAGTCTTTCCGTCCCTCGGGCTCTTGGGAGTGGCGGCAGCCCTTTTGGGCAGGGCAGTCCTGGGATTGGCCCAGAGGTTCACGTTCCTTCCCGCAGAGGCAGGATCGTCAGCAGGACCGCCCAAATACCGGACCCAGGGGTCAGTTTCAGGCAAAACGTCCCTTCAGGAGTTCAGGGGGTCGTCCCTACTGGCGCTCCAAGTGACGCCATTGGGGATGTCCCAATAGGAGGGCGCCTGGAACGGTTTTCTCAGGTCTGGGAGCAGACCACCACCGACTCTTGGGTCAGGGACACCGTCAGACATGGCCTGGCACTGGAGTTTTATGCGATCCCGCACGATCACTTCCTTCAGTGCCCGGTGTCACGAAATCCCTCAAAGGCACGTCTTGTATCCATTGCCATCAAACATCTCCTGGACATCAAGGCCATAGAGCCTGTACCAAGGGATCAAGTTGGAACAGGTTTTTACTCCATCCTATTTGTGGTCCCCAAGGCATCAGGTGGTTGGAGGGCGATACTGGATTTAAAGGGTCTGAACCGTTTCTTAGTGTACAGACGGTTCAAGATGCAGACCCTAAAGTCAATTCTGGCCGGTATCAGAAAGGGGAATTTTCCCTCTTCCATAGACCTCGCAGAGACTTACCTCCACATTCCAATCTCCCAGGAGCACCGCAGGTTCCTGCGTTTCTGTTACGCACGCCGACATTATCAGTACCGGGCCCTCCCGTTCGGCCTATCTTCGGCCTCAAGGGTATTCACGAAGGTCCTAGCGGTACTGGCCGCCCACCTTCGGATGAGCCGCCCTGAGTTCTTTGGAATAGGGCGGCATAGAAATTAAATAAATAATAAATAATAAAAAAATAATGATGCCGGTGCACATGCAGTGCTACCTGGACGACATTCTCGTCCAGTCCAGATCCCTTCGGTCAGCACAATCAGACCTGTTGACCACCATTCAGGTACTTCAGACCCACGGGTTCTCAGTGAATTTCGGGAAGAGTCACACTTCTCCCACAAAACGTCTACTTCACCTGGGGGCCCTGATAGACTCAGAACTTTGCAGGGTCTACCTTTCCCAGGAGCGACGGCTGAGCATCCGGAAATTGGTATCCCAGATTCGTAGTGCGAGGAGGGTTCCTCTGGTGCAGCTGTCCCAGCTCCTGGGAAAGATGGTATCTTGCATGGGGATAGTCCCGTGGGCAAGGCTTCACTCGAGGACCCTCCAGTGGTTCCTCCTCCCCTTTCAGAAGCAGAACCTCAGCGCCTCTCCCCGGAAGGTCCAGGTTCCGTTTCACGTCCTCTCATCCCTCCAGTGGTGGTCTTCCACGGCCATGTCCAAGGGGACCGTATTCAAGGAACCCCTCAGGATCGTCCTGACCACAGACGCCAGTCTGTTCGGTTAGGGTGCCCACCTCCAAACCCAGTTGGCCTAGGGGCATTGGTCCAGGGCGGACCTCAGGCAGAACATAAACTGGTTAGAGCTATGGGCAATTCATCTGGCCCTCCGTCATTTCTCTTCCATAGTGTTGGAGAAGCATGTCCTAGTTCTGATGGACAACGTGGCGGCCAAGGCTCATGTCAACAAGCAGGGGGGAACACATTCCTGGCCCCTTCTCCAGGAGGCCATGGAGCTGGGGCTGTGGGTGGAGACACACTTGAGTTCGATCAGGGCGGAACACATTTTGGGGGAGGCCAACCGACAGGCAGACTCCCTGAGCAGGGTGACTGTGGACCACTCAGAGTGGTGGCTGGACATGAGATTATTCGATTTGATAGAAAACAGGTTCGGCAGGCCATGCCTGGATCTCTTTGCCTCCCCGTCCAATGCCCAACTCCCCAGGTTTTTCACCAGGTTTCCGACCAGGGGGGCCGAGGGGACGGATGCCCTCCGGTGCAGGTGGCCCGGGGGGCTGCTGTATGCTTTCCCTCCCCTTCCGCTGATCCAGGCCACCATCCGCAAGCTGTTACTGGAGCGAGCGGAAGTAATATTGGTTGCTCCATATTGGCCTCGGTGCCCGTGATTTGCAGATCTAGTGGATCTGTCCCAGTCTCCACCGTGGAGGCTCCCTCCGAACCAAGTGGCTCTCACTCAGGGGGAGCTCCGCCATCCGGACCCTCAGTGGCTGCAATTAGCCGCTTGGCACTTGAATGGGAGTGTCTAGCTAGGCAAGCTTATTCCTCAGAGGCGATCTCCATGATCCAAGCCTCTAGACGTCCCTCAACAAATCGGATTTACGATGCAACTTGGAAAAATTTCTGTCAGTGGTGCACTTCCCGTAATTTGGATCCTCTTTGAGTAATTGTCCCTAACATCTTAGATTATCTGCTAGACGGCATTTCCAAGGGTTTGTCCACTAACACCATCCGCAGACAGGTGGCGGCCTTGTCTACAGTTCTCACCTGTGATAATTTGGGTCCCCTTTCTCATCACTCAGCGTTCTCCAGCATGTGGATGAAGAATCCACAAGGATGGGTTCTTTTCCGTCCTCCTGCCCATAGACTAGGACCAAATCTCTTAGCTCCGCCTCCAACCGGGGCTTCCTGTCCTCTGACCGGACTTCCTGTCTCCCAGTTTTTTCCTAGTCTTCAGCCCGTCAACAGCTCCATGAGTAGGCTCCAGAGTAGGATTTAATTTTAAAATACCAAAGTTAGAGTTTTTGTTTTCAGTTGAAAAATTCAAACGTTAGGTTAGTGTTTCTTTAGTTTGAAACAAGACAGCAAGCAGAGGAAGGAGGATTCGAAGGCAAGCAGGCCCAGAGGGCCTCTCCGGGCCTCTTGGGAGACCCGCGGCCTGAATCCTCTCAGCGAAAGAAGATTTCCTCCCCGGAAGGCACCCCAGGCTCCAGCGGAGGCGAGGACTCCAGCGGAGGACGAGCGCAGCGACGGACGAAGCTCCCGGCGCAGCAGAATCGCAAGTGGGGTTTGCGTGGGGGGGAGGAAGGCGCCGCTGAGCCATTAGGCCGGCACTCGGCGCGGGGCCCCATAGCGACCGCGAGGGCGGCGAATCGGGGTTCTCCGGCGGCCACTAAGGACCGCGTGGAAGGAGGCGGCCGCCATTTTGGGCCTTCCACCTCCGGATTTTTGGCACGAGGGGCCATCTTGGAAAGGGGCGGTTCCCCAGGAGAGGCAGAGACGGCCATCTTCCGCAGGCCCGAGTCACGGGAGAGGCCGGAGCGCCGAACTAAGGTGGGGGGCTTCAGACACTGCGTTTAATTCGCAGAAGAGGTAGCCGGTTGGGGCGGCATTCGCGGCTGTAGGCGACCACGAGCCCAACCACCACAGCGCCTGCTGTGCAGGCCGACGGGGGGAGTATCTGTTTTAAGGGGGTGTGGTCTGGGGGTGCTTCAACCCCTAGGGGTAATCAGCCTCGCAGACATCACCGGGTTAAGTCTGCCTGCCTGTCTTCGCCAGTGCTTCTGTGCAGAAGAGGGCCCTGCCCCACCTGCCTGTGGAGCTAGATCTCCCTTTTCTCCCCGCTTGTCTGGAGAAATCGGTTGTATCCCAGACGCACTATGGCAGACAGCGCGTCGCTTCAGGTGTACCAAGGCTCAAGCCCCCCCCCTCCCTCCCCAAAACGCAAGGCCATGGATTTGGAACCGGGGGGGCAAGAAGAAGGCAAAGACAAAGCACCTAAACAAAGAGCCATCGAAGGCAGCCGAGCGACAGGCCTTAAGGAGGCACCAGGTGCTAGAGAGAGAGTGTGCCAAGGCCCAGAGACTTCAGTCCAGAGAGACTGAACAGGCTGATTTTCCCCAATCCACGCCTTCCACACCAGAGCATGCTGAGCCCGCGGACACGCAGGCGGAAGCAGAACTGGAAACCACAGGCCTACCAAGAGGGTGGCCTGAACAATTACAAAAATATATGCAAAAAGCATTTGATAACTTTATGACTTCCAAGTTCTCTTCTATCCCTCAGGAACACACCAAGCAGCCAGCGCCCCCGCTTCGCAGGGGACACACATCCACCCAAGCCTCCGAGGAATCGGAGTCCTCCTCACAGATCGCAGAGGAGGAGACGGAGGACTGGGAGACATCTGAACGTCAGCTGTCTGAAGATGAGGATGAGACACCGGAACAGGCCTCAACTTCAGGCCTTTTCGATGCGGTTCACTTCCGTTCGCTCATGCTCAAAACCTGTGCCACCCTTAGCCTGCCAGCAAGGGACAAGGAAACAAAACCCGCCTCCACCGAGGAGGAGGGAGGTAAGGTCCACCCGGTGCTAATTCCACCTGCACCGGAGGGGATAAAGGTACCGTGCCCGTTAGTGTTCCGCACCACGCTGGAATCACAGTGGGCCTCTTTGGCATCCACACCATCTCCAAGTAGTACGGAGAAAAAGATATTAAATGTATGCAGTGCCTTGTCTTCCCTCATAGAGGTACCAACGGTGGATGAACCACTAATTTCTCTCTTTGCATCATCCGCCATTCCAGGAGACATGGCGGAATCCATGAAGGCCGAGGACAAGAAATTTGAGTTTGCGCTCCGCAGGACGCACCACTCCTCAGCCTGGGCGATCAGATCTGCGGTCTCAGCCTCCCTGGTGTCCAGGGCGTCGATCTTGTGGCTGCAGGAACTACAGGCAAGTGTACCACCAGATCAGGTACGTGCACAACACACATTAAACAAACTGTTGTTGGCGACAGAGTATATGGCGGACACCACCTTGTCGGCCTGCAAATTTTCAGGCAGGGCCATAGGAACAACAATAGCCGCTAGAAGGCTCCTTTGGCTCAAAACGTGGAAGACGGACCTTAAGTCCAAATGGCGTCTAGCCACCGCCAAATACTCAGGATCCAAGCTGTTCGGTCCCATTCTGGAACCGTACGTTATCGAGGACAAAAACAAGAGAAAGATTCTCGCCCATCCGTCCAAGGGAACAGATAAGCGAGGCCAGGAGTTCCGCAGGCAGGGGTCCCGTCAGAGCGGGGCCGGAGAGTGGAGACAGCCCTTTCGGGGGGGCAGTCCTGGGATTGGCCCAGAAATCAGCGCACCTTTCCCTCAGGGCAGGAGCGCTTCCAGGACCGCTCGGCCGCAGGTAGGGGCCAGTTCCCAAAGCGCAACTCCAGAGGAGGAGCGAGTCGACCTTACAGGCGCTCCAAGTGACGCCTGGGACAGCCCCATAGGGGGTCGCCTGGCGCTGTTCAGCCAAGTGTGGCAAAATACCACAACAGACGCCTGGGTACGGGACACGGTGACTCAGGGCCTAGCATTAGAGTTCCAGGCCCCACCCCCGAGTCAATTTATAAGATGTCCGGAGTCCCGAAAGCCATCAAAAGCCAAGCTGCTAAACCTGGCCATAAACCACCTGATAGAAATCAGGGCCGTAGAACCGGTCCCGGCAGGACAGGAAAGACAGGGGTTCTACTCCATCCTGTTCGTCGTACCCAAGCCATCGGGGGGTTGGAGAGCAATTCTAGATCTCAAGAGGCTCAATCGCTTCATAATATACAAAAGGTTCAAAATGCAATCCCTCAGATCCATTCTGGCCAGCATCCGAAAGGGGGATCAGATGTCATCCATAGACCTCACAGAGGCCTACCTACACATACCCATAAGGCAGGAGCATCGACGATTCCTGAGGTTCTGCCACAAAAACAGACACTACCAGTACAGGGCACTGCCATTCGGTCTTTCATCGGCACCCAGGGTGTTCACAAAGGTGCTGGCCGTATTGGCAGCGCACCTGCGCATGCTGCCGGTGTGCGTCTTCTGTTACCTAGACGATATCCTGATCCTATCAAGGTCACAACAAACGGCCCACTCAGACCTGCGGGTCACGCTAAGCACACTACAAAAACACGGCTTCTCTGTAAATTACAAGAAGAGCCACCTCACACCATCAACACGCCTTCTACACCTAGGGGCGATCATAGATTCAGAGACAGGATTAGTACACCTGTCGCAGGAAAGGCGGGACAGTTTGAGAAAGCTTGCACGCCTCGTCCAGGGGAAGGGCTCAACCACAATAGCGCAACTGTCCCAACTCTTGGGGAAGATGATCTCATGTCTGGGCATCGTCCCATGGGCCAGACTCCACTCCAGAAGGCTCCAATGGTTCCTTCTTCCCTACCAAAGACTAAACCAGGGCGCATCCCTCCGGAAGGTCAGACTCCCCCCCCAGGTTCTGTCATCTCTCCGTTGGTGGACGTCGGCCGCCACGGCCAGGGGAACTCTGTTCAGGGAACCAGACAGGCTAACGGTGACCACCGATGCCAGCCAGTTCGGCTGGGGAGCTCACTTCCAAGATCAGATAGCGCAGGGCAGATGGTCACCCCGGGACCTGACCCACAGCATCAACTGGCTCGAGCTAAGGGCGATCCACCTAGCTCTCCGCCAATTCTCTCCCAGCCTGAAGGGAGGTCACGTGCTGGTCCTAACGGACAACGTGACAGCCAAGGCGCACGTGAACAAGCAGGGGGGAACGAGGTCAACAGTTCTCATGCAGGAGGCCCGAGAGCTGGGTCTCTGGGCAGAGTCGCACCTAGGGTCAATAAGAGCAGAACATATTTCAGGGGAGGCGAACAGCCAAGCGGATTCCCTGAGCAGAGCCACGGTGAATCACGCAGAGTGGAAGCTGGACCCGGCCCTGTTCGAGGCAATCTCGAACAGGTTCGGTCGTCCACTAGTGGATCTCTTCGCCTCCCCAAAGAACAAACAGCTCCCTCGCTTCATAGCCAGGTTTCCGACCTGGGGAGCGGAGGGGATGGATGCCCTCAGGTGCAGGTGGCCCCTGGGGCTGATGTACGCATTTCCTCCCCCTCCATTGATACAGGCAACCATTTGCAAGGTCATCCTGGAAGGAGCGGAGGTGATCTTGATTGCCCCACATTGGCCGAGACAGCCATGGTTTGCAGACCTCGTAGACCTTTCAATCTCGCCAGTCTGGGTAATCCCCCCGCATCAGGTGTCGCTCACCCAGGGGAACCTCCATCACCCAGACCCACAGTGGCTACAACTAGCCGCCTGGCACTTGAAAGGGAGGGCCTAACCAGTCAGGCCTTTTCAGAGGACGCCATAGAGATCATCCAGGCCGCCCGTCGCCCTTCCACTAACTGGGTGTACGAGGCCACGTGGAGGAGTTTTGTCAGCTGGTGCGGCAAACAGGGATTAGATCCCTTGGCCGTTACCATTCCCAAGGTCATTGATTTCCTTGTAGAGGGTTTTAAAAAGGGCCTGGCTCTTAATACTATTCGCAGGCAGGTGGCAGCCATACAAACGGTGATCTCCTGCGACAACAGGGAGTCACTATCACAGCACCCGGCTGTAAAGGCCTTCATGAAGGGGGCAGCCGCAGTACGACCTCCGGTCGTACATCGCTACCCGTCTTGGGATCTTCCCAAGGTGCTCCAGGCCTTAACATCCCCTCCGTTCGAACCCCTGAGACTCTGCTCACTCCGGCATCTGACATGGAAGGTAGCCTTCCTGGTAGCCATCACATCGGCTAGGCGGATCTTGGAGTTGGCGGCTCTCTCGGCTCGAGCGGACCTGATGATCTTCGCAGAGGACACGGTCACCTTACGTCTAGATCCATCCTTCATTCCGAAGGTCAATTCCTGGTTCCACAGAGCCCAGGAAATAGTATTACCAAGTTTCTGTCCGAATCCATCTGACCCACGCGAACGGCGATGGCACACCTTAGATGTGCGCCGGGCCTTACTCCTTTACATAAAGAGGACTTCAGCCTTCCGGAAATCGGAAACGTTATTTGTTTCATTCCAACCAGCAACCAGGGGTCACAGGGTTTCCTCATCGACCATTGGCAGGTGGATCAGGGCATGCATAGCAGAGGCTTACGGGGCACAGTCACTACAGGCCCCGGCGGGAATAACGGCGCACTCCACCAGGAGTGCGGCGACTTCAGCAGCCTGGTACACGCAGGCGCCGGTGGAAGAGATTTGTAGGGCGGCGACATGGGCGTCCCCGACCTCCTTTATAAAAAGCTACAGGATAGATCGCTTCGCTGCGGCAGAGGCCTCCTTCGGGAGACGATCACTGCAGCAGATTATTGCCTCACACGACACTCTAGCCTAGACTCCCACCCGAGGGGACATGGGAGGGCTTGGGTATGTCCCATCCTTGTGGATTCGTAATCCACATGCTGGAGAAAGGGCGTTGTCTTACCTGAACGCCTATTCTCAGCATGGGGATGAAGAATCCACACACCCTCCTCTAACAGTCTAGGCAGATTTTGAGTTACAGGATTGTGAGCAGGAGCCATGAGGACCAAACTACGTTGAAGGAGCTTCGCCGGAAGAAAAAACTGGGAGACAGGAAGTCCGGTCGGAGGACAGGAAGCCCCGGTTGGAGGCGGAGCTAAGAGATTTGGTCCTAGTCTATGGGCAGGAGGACGGAAAAGAACCCATCCTTGTGGATTCTTCATCCCCATGCTGAGAATAGGCGTTCAGGTAAGACAACGCCCTATCTCTGCTTTCTTTAAAGGGGCGGCAAATTCCAGTCCTCCTACAGTACATAGATACCCGTCTTGGGACTTGCCTACAGTTTTACAGGCCTTAACCACGGCTCCCTTCGAGCCCCTACAATCTTGTTCTCTACATTTCCTCTCCTTGAAGGTGGCCTTCTTGATTGCTATTACCTCGGCCAGAAGGATTTCGGAGTTGGCCGCCCTCTCAGTCAGGGAAGATCTCTGTATCTTCCATCAGGACAGAGTGGTCCTTAGATTAGACCCCTCATTTATCCCCAAAGTTAACACCACCTTTCACAGAGCTTTGGATCTCGTATTACCTAGTTTCTGCCCTACTCCTTCTCATAGGCTAGAACGCCAGTGGCACAAGCTGGACGTGCGCAGGGCTCTGCGCATTTATATAAAGCGCACTGGGCCTTTTCGCAAGTCGGAGGCCTTGTTTGTCTCCTTCCAGCCATCTGTCATGGGCTGGAAGGTATCTTCTTCCACCATTGGCAGGTGGATCAGGGCTTGCATTGCTAGGGCTTATGCCTCCCAGTCGCTTCCTGTCTCAGCCTGTATCACGGCTCACTCCACGTGTAGTGCAGCGACCTCTGCGGCCTGGTCTACCCAGGCCTCTGTAGAGGAGATCTGTAGGGCAGCGTCCTGGTCGTCCCCGTCTTCATTACATATTACAAAATTGATAGGTTTGCCGTGGCGGACGCCGTGTTTGGCAGACGGGTTCTTCAACAGGTTGTTTCCTCTAGGGAGACGCCAGCCTAGACCTTTCCAGCCCTAAGGGACATGGGGAGCTTTGGTATGTCCCAATCAGTGGATTCTACATCCACCATGCTGGAGAAGGGGCGTTGTCTCACCTGAACGCCTTTTCTCAGCATGGTGGTGTAGAATCCACACCCTCCCTTGGACAGGTGTCTAGGCTCGCATGTTATCACCTTTTTTGGTATTTTTTTGGATTCATGGTGTCAGAGCTTTTCGGTTTCCCTCACCTCGTCAAAACTGGGAGACACACCCAAAGGGAGGCGTGGCTAAAGCTCTGTCTTAGTCTCTCTGAGCAGGAAGGCTGAAATAACCCAATCAGGATTATCTGGCTGATAAGGAAGGACTCCCTGGAGAAGAGCCTGATGCTGGGAAAGATTGAGGGCAAGAGAAGAAGGGGACGACAGAGAAGGAGGTGGCTGGATGGAGTCATTGAAGCAGTAAGCGTGAGCTTAAATGAACTCCAGAAGATGATAGAGGACAGGAAGGCCTGGAGGAACATTGTCCATAGGGTCGCGATGGGTCGGACACAACTTCACAACTACAATAACAACAATAAGTGCAGCTACGTTTAGTTGTCTTCCCCCTTTATTTAATATCTACATGAAAACATGTGTGAGTGCTTATCCGGTATGTTTGTATCAGTAAGCTGATGACTATATTTTACATTTGAGCTGACTTGTTATTCTATTGAAATCTTGCTCCAGTATATGATGATCAAAGTGGGGCAACTGAAAACTCCAAAATGATTGTGTGTTCGCATCAGATATTCTACAAACCTTTGAGAATGCCCGTAGAAAAAACAACTTACTTTTTATTAACCTAGATATTGTGTCCTAATTATTATTATTTCCCCACGACATTTAGCACTATAACCTATCAGCCATCTTCTCTTCTGCAAGAGGAGTTTCGACTGTGTTGAGAAACACCAATTTATTTTGCAAGATAAATTATTAAATGCACACCTATTTAGTTTCATGTAATTATACAGTGGTCAAATATTGAGAACTAAGCCCTGACAGCCCTGCAGCTCCAGCCATCTCTCGCTCAGGCTTGGTGGTGCTGCTACCAGTTCAGCTCATTCCCCTCCCCCGCTACCACCTTTCTAGGATGGTCGCATACCACCTGCCAGGTGCCAATGTACCACAGGTGGTACCTGTACCACTGGCCTACCCCTGTGCTAGGTGAAGTCATCTTCTGGCATGGGGTGAATTCTGTTAACTAGGTGATGCAGTCTTAGAGCGTAGCAATATAACATGATCACATTGCGTAACAATGGCTGTCTCTCTAGTCCCTGGTGCCATTGTTAAGTGAGGTTTATAGTTGTGAAGTGAGGACTTTCGCACAACTTCCTGCCAGCTTTGAACAACCAGTCAGTGGTGAAGCTATCAGGAGGTTGCAAACTCCAGGTTGCAGACTGCTGGGGGAGGGTTTGTAAGGGTGTGCAGGTAGCCGGCATGAGTGCAGTGGGGCATGGAGTGGTGGCTGCCACTTCTGGGAAGCTGGCAGGAAAATTGCGAACATAGACTGTTGCAACCATAATAAATGTGAGCCAGTTGCCAAGTTCCTGGATCATGATCACCTGAATGCTGGGATAGCTGGAACTTTGAGGACTACTTGTTCTTTCTTGAAATCTTCCCTCTGTGGGGGTGTGGAGGGGATGAAAGGGGAGACAAAGAGGAGATTGCCTACAGAAATTGATTTTTTGTATACTGCAGAATGGAGAGATTGAAGAGGAAGGGATTTCAAGAGAGTAAGCTATTTGCTTAGTGCACCTGCAGCTTCTCAACCCAGGGTTGCTGGCGCTTATCCCATGGTGTTCAATGTGTACAAGAACTCTTAAGGCACCAGAGCAGTGTTTCTCAACATCCACATCTTCAAGATGTGTGGACATCAACACCCATAATTCTCCAGCTAGCATGCTCATGACCTTACATCCTAAATGCATCATAAATTACAATTTTATTTCTTCATTCTGCATTAACTCTGCTTCTTGCAAGCTAATTGGGAAGCGTGCAGATGGTGATCACGTATTGGCAGGCCACTGCAGTGGTCATCAGTACGGAAACTAGAGTCAGAGTGGCAATTATACAAAATGTTGGGTTCAGGGTTTTGTTTTGCTTTTACCTAGCCCAACTAGATAGCAGCTCTAATCTTTTTTTTTTTTGTATAGATTTTATTAGTTTTTATAGGGTTAGGGATAAGGTGGGGTCGGGATTAGGGTTGGGATTGGGGTTGGGGTTTTTCCAAATAATATTTTCAATATTTAGCAAACAGCATAATGTCTGGGTACATGTATTTAACTAACAATAATTTATTTTTTGTTAGTTGCGAAGTCGTGTCCGACCCATCATGACCCCATGGACAACGTTCCTCCAGGCCTTCCTGTCCTCTACCATCTTCTGGAGTCCATTTAAGCTCACACCTACTGCTTCAGTGACTCCATCCAGCCACCTCATTCTCTGTCGTCCCTTTCTTCTCTTGCCCTCCATCTTTCCCAGCATCAGGCTCTTCTCCAGGGAGTCCTTCCTTCTCATTAGGTGGCCAAAGTACTTGAGTTTCAACTTCAGGATCTGGCCTTCTAAAGAGTAGTCAGGGTTGATCTCCTCCAGGTTTGATTGCCTTGCAGTCCAGGGGACTCGCAGGAGTCTTAGATATAATTAATTATCATAAACAATATGTTAATTCATCACTCAATAGCCTTCTTCTTACTAATATATATTCAAAATTACATATCGCATTCCTTTCTCTGTGACTCGTTTTTCTAGCCATTGATAAAAATTATCCCATGTTCCAAAGTACACTGAGTCTTCTTTCTCTTTTCTCTTTAAAGTCAATCTATCATTTCTGCACACTCTAGAATTTTCTTGATTAGTACTTCTTCAGCTGGTAAATTTTCATTTCTCCAACGTTGGGCAAATACAATTCTTGCTGCCATTAATAGGTGTTGTATTAGATATCTGCAATCTTTCTCATAATAAGTCTGGCTAATCTTGAAGAGAAATAGGATAGGAACTGTTTGGTACATGAATGGGAGACACCCAGGAAAAGTTAGGCCTTTAGGCTAAACTAGGAAGTGAAACAAACCATATTGGAAGACGATCATGACCGAACAGGTAGTCCTTGACTTATGACTGCAGTTGAGCTTAACGTTTCTGTTTCTGAGCAAGACAGTTGTTAAGTGAGTTTTGCCCCATTTTACAATCTTCCTTGCCATAGTTGTTAAGTGAATCACGGCAGTCGTTAAGTTAGTAACAAGGTTGTTAAAGTTAACCAGTGGAACAACCTGCCTCTAGAAGTGGTGAATGCTCCAACACTGGAAGTTTTTAAGAAGAGACTAGACAGCCATTGGTCTGAAATGTATAGGGTTTCCTGCCTGAGCAGTGGGTTGGACAAGATGACCTCCAAGGTCCCTTTCTTCTTCTTCTTCTTCTTCTTCTTCTTCTTCTTCTTCTTCTTCTTCTTCTTCTTCTTCTTCTTCTTCTTCTTCTTCTTCTTCTTCTTCTTCTTCTTCTTCTTCTTCTTCTTCTTCTTCTTCTTCTATTATTATTATTATTATTATTATTATTATTATTATTATTATGAATCTGGCTTTCCTCATTGACTTTGCTTGTCAGAAAGTGGTAAAAGGGGATATCACATGACCCTGGGATACTGCGACTGTCATAATTGGGAGTCCACGGCCAAGCATCCAGATTCTGAAAATGTGACCATGGGGATGCTGCAACGCTCATAAGTGTGGAAAAGTGGACCCAAGTCACTTCTGTGCCGTTTTAACTTCAAATAGTCACTAAGCAAATGGTTGTAAGTCAAGGACTACTTGTATTGTTCCCCAGAAAACTGCTGAGTATTAGATGCATGCAAAATGTTTTGAATTTGAAATATTTGAAACTTGAAATGCCTTCTTTCCAGTTAGAAATTGCTTTTTCAGGTTCACAATTTAGACAAAATTGGCTGTTCTCACTGTGATAACCTATGACGTATACAACCAGAATAATATTTATAATGTATTGCAATCCATCACATTTCTATAGAAAAAGGGTTGTCCAGGGCACCATTCTGTTGGAGATGTAATAAGGACAATGTCAATGGAGATTCTCAGTCATCCAAGTCATGGTGGTCCCAGAGGTGCTTTTTCAAAAGGCAACTGGACTGACTTTCTTGGTTTTTCCTTGAACTGAAGACGCTTCCTGGCTGGGAAGCAAAATGTTGTCAAGAAAAAACCAAGAAAGTCCAGTTCCCTTTTGAAAAAGCACCTGTGAAATGACTACGGTCAAGCAAAAATAGCAGTGGGAGCAGCAGCGACTTCTGACTTCCTGCTGGCTTTCACACTGAGTTTCCATACGGGAATCTGGCAGAGAATATTGGAAATCCTTCTTTCCTTCCTTCCTTCCTTCCTTCCTTCCTTCCTTCCTTCCTTCCTTCCTTCCTTCCTTCCTTCCTTCCTTCCTTCCTTCCTTCCTTCCTTCCTTCCTTCCTTCCTTCCTTCCTTCCTTCCTTCCTTCCTTCCTGCCTCTCCTTCCTGCCTCTCCTTCCTGCCTCTCCTTCCTTCTCCAGCATGATGCCTATAGAATCCACTGGTGGGTAATCTTAGCCTTCCTGCTCAGAAGAGACTAAGTCAGAACTTTAGCCACGCCTCCCTCTGGGAGTGTCCTCCAGTTTTTGACTTAGTCTCAGTTCAGTAGGATGCAATTCCTTTGGCTCCTTAGTTATACTAGGTTAAAGATTTAAATTGGATTATTTTTAATTGGTTTCAAATTTAAAACGTTTTAATTCGGTGTTTTAAGAATTTTTTCTTGCTATTTGGACCCAAAATTACTGAATTTGGCTGCATTCCTTCAGGGATTATTTAGGCCTTGGGCCTCAAGAGCCTAACAGGCTCCGTCTGGACGAACTGCAGGCTGACTGCTAGTGGAGCGTTTTTTCGTTCCCATTCAGCCAATCACTGAAGTGGATCGGCGAAACAGCCTTTCTCACAGCTGTCTCCCTTCCTTCCTTCCTTCCTTCCTTCCTTCCTTCCTTCCTTCCTTCCCCTCCTTCCTTTTCTCCCTTTCCTCCCTTTCCTTCAGCAGGCAGTTGACTGCCTGCTACTGGGTGGGGGAGTGAGAAGGGATTGCAAGACTGGCTGGGAAACTTGTGAAATGTTGAAAATGAAGATTGTGTGACCATAAAAGCAGCTCAGTAGGAGCAACCAGTAGCACTGAAGCAGCCACAAACTTTCCTAAATTTCATTCCCTCAGGAATCAAAGGTCCCGTATTTTGGACACATTCTGTAAGTTAGTCCCATTGATGTACTGTGGTTCAAAAATTATTGCCCTTCTTTAGAGCACATATTTTTACAGTATCTTATAGTTGCTGAGTTTTGCAGAAAGTAGTGGACTATATAAACGTGACAAAAGCTACAGTTTTCAGAGTGTAATAGTCTCTGGAATTATATACGAAGCACATAGAATTTCACAACTGCACAACCTAAATGGATTCTCCATGCCCTTATTACCGGTATAGCTGAAAGACAAATATTGCCATATTGGAAAGATAAAAGTGTGGCCCCATTTAACTCAGTGGATTGAAGACCTGATTACACTTGCTACCTATGAGCGGATTGCCTCTCGATGTAGGCTTTGTATGGATAAATATAAGGAAAGATCATTTATCATTTATACTACAGTAGGTTAAAAAAAGCATGATACTGATATAAGTGTACTATCTCTGTGTGCATATATAAAATATTTTTATTAGATAGTTAAATGTAAAATTGTTTAACAATATATACTCTAGATCAGTGGTGACGAACCTATGGCATGCACGCCAGAGACGGCACTCAGAGCCCTCTCTGTGGGCACACGTGCTGTTATCCCAGCCTTGCCTCCCCCCACGACCCCCTCCTCACCAGCGCCCCCCCTGGACAGTTACCCCTGAGTGTGGCCCACGCGGAGCAGCACAGCCAAGGGCATGGCAGCCAGGCACTGTAGACAAGACTCTGCCCTCATGCCCCATCGTGCACAGTTGATGCTGCGGGGTGTGGGCAGAGGGCATGGGGCTGCTGGGCTGCCTGGGCGATCTGCAGCGGCCCCTGGAGGCGGTGAGTGGCCTTGCGGGTAGGCAGGGTGGGGGCGGGGCAGGGGGTAGAGCAGAGGCGGGGGCAGTTTTGGGGCACTCGGTCTCTAAAAGGTTCGCCATCACTGCTCTAGAACTTTTTGTTGTAATTTTCATTTATTTGCAAAGCATTTCTTAGGCATTTTCTCACAATGTAGATGTGTTTTTGTATTTTGTTTGTTTTGCTTTTGCTCTTAACTTTAAAAGGGATGCAAAATGTATACACACCCACCCACCTTGAATCTAACAAATCCATGCAGTGCTGTGCAGATGTGTATAGAGGATCTTTCCCTCTGCTCCTTTTTTGAACTGGTGTAACTACAAAAAATGTGTACTCACAGATGGTCTGTGCTCACTCATTCACTGCAGCATGCTCCCCCCCAAAAAAAGTATATGTAGAAATGGTAGTAGCTGCCTCTTCCAAATGAAGGTGATAACTGGCAGTTTCTCCCGTGTTGTTTTTTTTTTTTTTAATTATTAGCTTTGGTCTCTGTCTGCTCACTCCCCTAGGATGTGTTTTTTTCTAAAAAGAAAATGAAACCATCAGACTCTTCTGCAAAAGAAGGCAACCACTGTTTTTCTTTTCCTTTAACTTTCAGATGAGATGTTCAGCACTGTGTGATCATCTGATAATTCCTAGAAGAGGAAGAATTTGCTGCATGTGGAGGAAAATTTCCTGTTGTTAAAAAACGTAAGTCAACCCCTCTTCCCGTCATCCATTTGATTTCCCTTCCCTGCAAATAGCCATCGAGATATGCCAAATAAGTTATTCAGTTCTCAGTTTTTGCAAAACATAGAATGGCATGCACCCCATTTAGTTTAGGTATTGGTAGGTTTACTTTTTCATTCGCAGGGATGTGCCTCACCCTTCCTTTTGTGGTCTGGGATGGTTGGGGCCAAAAATTGAGAATCTTCTTGGATTTGGGGGGGGGGATTTAAGAGGCACTGTAACTTTTGGCAATGCTGAAAGCATCAATTCACCCTGAAACTACTACTTAAGACAAGCTCCTTTAAATATGTAAGTTTAAATATGCAATCTGTGGCATTCCAATAGAAGAGAATATGTAGAGTTCAGTTGTGAAGTCCTTGGTGCTCTCTGAGTTTTGTAGTTTGTTGATGTTTTATTACCCAACTAGGTTCCATCATCAGTGTGAGGAAATGTAGGGTTTGATCCCTGTTTATATACAGTACCAGCGTTGGTGGGGATGTGGTTTTCTTCTGGGTAGTTCCTTCATTAGGATATTGATTTCTGATTGATTGTTTGTCTAGTGTTAATCCCTGTTTATCTGGGCGTAGATTGCTAGGGAAGATCTGTTCTGTTCTTTTTGTTTTCATTTTAGGGTGGGGTTGGTTTTTTTTGTCTTTTTTTGAGTTGTGTATAAATATGGTTTATGGGTCTGTTGTTGACTAATTGGACTGAATACTGTGTTTTCAGGAATTCCCTTGCATTTTTGGATTTGGGTTGGTCAATTTCCTGTTAATGCTATAGATGAGTCTGTCCATGTCTTGTGAAATTAATACTTTATTGTGTCTTCTGACTCCTAGTTGGCAGGCTCCTGACTCTGCTAATTTGCCTAACTCATCCCTTACAGCAGCGGTTCTCAACCTATGGGTCGCGACCCCATTTGGGGTCGAACGACCGTTTCGCGGGGGTCACCGGACACCGTGGTCCGCCATTTTTGTTTTTTTGTTTTTTCGTTGCGTGCGCGCTGCGCATGCGCGGGTTGGGCCGTCACGTGCCGCACATGCGCGGATCGGGCCGGCGCGGTCCGACATTTTGTTATTTTTTTTTGTCGCTCGCGCGCGCAGCCTCGCATGAACAGTTCGGGCCGTCGCGCGCGCGCCGCGCATGCGCGGATTGGCCCATCGCAGTCCGCCATTTTGTTTTTGCTTTTTTTTCTGTCGCGCGCGCCGGGGTTGCACCGCGCATGGGCGGGGCAAGTGGGGTCTCAACCTGAAAAAGGTTGAGAACCACTGCCTTACAGTATGTGTGTGTATATATATATATATATATACACACACACACACACACACACACACATATATACATATACATATACATATACATATACATATACATATACATATACATATACATATACATATACATATACATATACATATACATATTGTTCTGTCTGGCCCCTCTCAGCTTAGTAAAATCCACATGAATATTTCTTTAAGAGTTTTATTTAACACAGTTCAAGAAATACATTTCAAAGTAAGATGCTGGCAGTATGTACATTCAGCTTAACACTGCGATCCCCCCGTCCAAATAACTCACTCTTTATCTCTTAAGTTGTCCAAGACATCATTAATCTTCCGTACATTCCAAAAACCACAGAAAACTGAGTTCAAACTAACTCGGTGATGCATCAGGCTGCGTCTTGATATAAACGTTGCTCGTGACAAAGAATTAGTCCCGCCTTCACCTTCTAATATAGTTTTCAATACGTCACTTCCTTTTTCCACGTAACTGACACCTCCGCCTATCAAACCTTCGGAATCTCGGATCAATCCATCTATCTTCCTGTTCCAAATCTGACCCCTCACTTTGAGAATCCGACCCAGACTGCCTGTAAATCTCCTCCCTGTCAGTGTCAACTGCCGGGAGGGGAAAATACCCAGAGGGGCCCGGCTGTTCTTCGTCATCCTCTGAAATGTCCCCAGCCGGTCTAGAGACACCCACAACACATATACATATACATATACATATACATATACATATACATATACATATACATATACATATACATATACATACACACACACACATATATATATATATATATATATATACACATACTGTAAGGCAGTGGTTCTCAACCTTTTTCAGGTTGAGACCCCACTTGCCCCGCCCATGTGCCCCCGCCCATATATATATATAGTGTCTGTTACAGTCTTTACACTCTATACTGTTTTCTCCAGCATGGTGGATGTAGAATCCACTGATTGGGTTATTTCAGCCTTCCTGCTCAGAGAGACTAAGTCAGAGCTTTAGTCACGCCTCCCTCTAGGCGTGGCTCCCCAGTTTTGACTTAGTCTCAGGCTCAGCAGTATGCAAGTATTTGACTCCATAGATAGTATATTTTTTAATTTGGATATTAATTGGATATTTTTTTCTAAATTTATTTGAATTCTTTATCAATTGATTTATATTCAAAAATTGGCTTTTTTATAAGGACTCTGTCCTTCATTTGAGGGCTCGAGCCTCTGGCTCTGGGAGTCCCATCCCCCCCATTGCAGTGGGCTGTTGGTTCCTTGGGTGAGTTAAGACCACCCGTGGCAATTGCGGGAGACCGCAATTGCAGAGCAGCTTTTGGCATATCTGAGACTTCCTCTCAATTGGGGGAGGAGGGATCTGTAGCTCTGGGCATTGCTGACAGGAGATATGGACGAGGCCCTGAAAGCAGAGGACAAGAAGTTTGAATTCTCTCTTAGACGAGCTTACCAGTCATCGGGTTGGGCCATAAGAGCAGCGACTTCGTCCTCGTTCTTTGCGAGGGCTGCAATTATGTGGCTACGCGACCTCCAGGCGCTTGTTCCACCTGACCAGGTTAGAGTACATCAGACACTAGTGAAATTGGTGGCAGCTTCAGAATACATGGCCGATGCTTCTCTCCATTTGGCCAAGTGTTCAGCCAGATCAATAGCGGCCATAGTAGCCTCTCGCAGACTTCTGTGGCTGAAACAATGGAGGACTGACTTGAAGTCAAAGTGACATCTTTTGACGGCCAAATACAGCGGGACACATCTATTTGGGTCAATTCTCGATCCTCATGTGGTCGAGGGCAAGGACAAACGCAAAGTACTAGTACACCCCTCCAAAAAGTCTGACAGGAGACCCCAGCAGGAGTTCCGCAGACAGACATTCCGCCCCACTGTCTCTTGGCAATGGAGGCAGCCCTTTCGGGCAGGGCAGTCCTGGGATTGGACCAGAGGCTCACGATCCTTTCCCCAGAGGCAGGATCGCCAGCAGGACCGCCAAAACATTGGAGCCACGGGCCAGTCCCAGTCCAAGCGTCCCTTCAGGGAGGCCGTCCCTATCGGCGCTCAAAGTGACGCCATAGGGGATTTTCCCATAGGGGGGCGACTGGCACAGTTCTACGAAGTCTGGGAAAACACCACCACCGACTCTTGGGTCAGAGACACCATCAGACAGGGTCTAGTCCTAGAGTTTCAGTCGTTGCCCCCGGACCGATTCATACAGTGTCCAGTGTCGTGGAACACGACCAAGGCTCAATTAGTCACCTCGGCCATCACACATCTTTTGGAAATCAGGGCCATAGAAGCCGTCCCACAGGATTAGATAGGAACAGGGTTCTATTCCATCCTATTTGTGGTCCCCAAGACATCCGGAGGATGGAGGGCGATACTGGACTTAAAGGGCCTGAATCGTTTTTTAGTGTACAAAAAATTCAAGATGCAGACCCTAAAATCCATCCTGGCCAGCATCAGAAAAGGGGATTTGCTATCCTCCATAGACCTCACAGAGGCATACTTACACATCCCAATATCCCAGGGTCATCGCAGGTTCCTACGCTTCTGCTACGCACGCCGGCATTACCAATACAGAGCTCTGCCATTTGGCCTGTCACCGGCCCCAAGAGTCTTCACAAAGGTTCTGGCGGTATTAGCCGCTCACCTTCGGATGATGCCGGTGCGCGTGCAGTGTTACCTGGACGACATACTGGTGCAGTCCCGATCCTTGCAGTCAGCACAGTCAGACCTGCGAGTCACCATACAGACTCTTCAAGATCACGGATTTTTCATGAACTTCAAAAAGAGTCACACAAACCCCTTGAAGCGTCTGATCCATCTAGGAGCTCTAATAGACTCCGACCTTTGCAGGGTCTATCTTTCCCAGGAACGACAGGAAAGCATTCGAAAGCTAGTCTTCCAAGTACGGAGAGAGAAGTTGGTTCCTCTGGTCCAGCTGTCCCAGCTCTTGGGAAAGATGGTCTCTTGCATGGGTATAGTTCCGTGGACAAGACTCCACTCAAGGGACCTCTAGTGGTTCCTCCTTCCCTTCCAGAAAAGGAATCTCAGTGCCTCCACCAGGAAAGTCAAGGTGCCTCATCACACAATGGCATCCCTACTGTGGTGGGCTTCCTGAGCCATGGCCAAGGGGACCATATTCAAGGAGCCTCTCAGGCTTGCCCTGACCACGGATGCCAGTCTGTTCGGTTGGGGGGGCTCACCTCCAGAGTCAATTGGCCCAGGGACGATGGTCCCGGGCGGATCTCAAACAAAATATAAATTGGCTGGAACTCAGGGCAGTTCACTTAGCTCTCCTTCATTTCTCCTCCCTAGTGTTAGGGAAACATGTGTTGATCCTGACAGACAATGTGGCAGCCAAGGCTCACATCAACAAGCAGGGAGGGACACGTTCTTGGGCTCTCATGCAAGAGGCCCTGAAGCTAGGACTGTGGGCAGAGTCCAACCTGGGCTCAATCAGAGCAGAACACATTTCGGGGGAGGCAAATCGACAGGCAGACTCTTTGAACAGGGCAACCGTGGACCACTCGGAGTGGCGCCTGGATCTGAAGCTGTTCGACATGATCGTGAACAGGTTTGGCAGGCCATGCCTGGATCTGTTTGCCTCCCCGTCCAACACCCAACTTCCCAGGTTCTTCACCAGATTTCCGGCATGGGGAGCCGAGGGGACGGATGCCCTTCGGTGCAAGTGGCTGGAGGATTTGCTTTACGCCTTCCCTCCCCTTCCGTTGTTGCAGGCCACCATTCGCAAGCTGATTCTGGAGCAAGCGGAAGTAATATTGGTTGCTCCACATTGGCCGCGACGTCCATGGTTTGCCGACCTCGTGGATCTGATGCTATCGCCTCCGTGGAGGTTTCCCCCAGACCGAGTCTCTCTGCAGGTCCTCCAGCAGTCTTCCCACTGATGGCTCCTGGAAAAGAACCGGGGAAGCTGAGTGTTCACTGGAGACGCAAATAGATACAGGAGAGGGTGGCTGAACCTGTCTGAGATTTCCTCGAACAGAACCGGATCCAGTCTCCACTCTGAGTGATCTACTCTGACTCTGCTGAGCGAATCCGTTTGGCGATTTGCTTCCCCTGAGATATGTTCCGCTTTGATGGAACCAAGGAATGACTCCGCCCACAGGCCCAGATCCCGGGCCTCCTGCATGAGTGCTGCTGATCTGGTCCCTCCCTGTTTGTTGACGTGGGCCTTGGCTGCCACGTTGTCCGTTAGCACCAGGACGTGGTGACCCGCGAGAAGAGAAGAGAAGAGAAGGAGGGCCAGGTGTATGGCCCTGAGCTCGAGCCAATTTATATTGTGTTTTAAGCCCTGTTTTGACCACCTGCCCTGTGCGAGATGTGTTTGAAAGTGAGCCCCCCAGCCGAACTGGCTGGCGTCCGTGGTCACTGTGATTCTGGTTGGTTCTCTGAAGAGTGTCCCTTGGACATAGCTGACAAGGCCCACCACAGGAGAGATAAGAGGGTGTGCTGAGGGACCCTGACCTTTCTTGAGGATGCGCCAAGATTCTGCCTTTGGAAAGGAAGGAGGACCCATTGGAGACTTCTGGAGTGAAGTCTGGCCCAGGGAACGATCCCCATGCACGAAACCATCTTTCCCAGGAGCCGGGACAGCTGCACGAGAGGGACCAATCTTTGTCTCCGAATGGCTTGTGCGAACTTTTGGATGCTTACCCGACGCTCCTGGGAAAGATAAACCGTGCATGAGTCTGAGTCTATGATCGCTCCTAGATGGAGTAATCTTTTTGTGGGAACGATGTGACTTTTTTTGTAGTTCACGGAAAAGCCGTGATCCTGAAGGGTGCGTAGCGTGACCTGTAAATCTGCTTGGGCGGACTGGAGGGAGCTGGACTGGATTAAAATGTTGTCCAGATAACATTGGACGCGCACCGGCAACGTGCGAAGGTAGGCCGCCAAGATGGCCAACACCTTTATGAATACCCGAGGGCCGAGGATAGGCCGAATGGAAGGGCCCTGTATTGGAAGTGCCGGTGTGCATAGCAGAAGCAGAGAAATTTTCGATGTTCCTGAAGGATTGGTATGTGTAAGTATGCCTCTGTTAAATTGATGGATGAGAGCAAGTCCCCTTTCCTGATGCTGGCCAATATGGATTTGAGGGACTGCATCTTGAACCTTTTGTAGACTACAAAATGATTTAGACTTTTTAGGTCGAGAATGGCTCTTGAACCCCCCAATGCCTTGGCACGACAAACAGGATGGAGTAAAACCCCTGTTTTTCCTGTTCTTGTGGTATCTGTTATATTGCCTCGATTTCTATTAGGTGGTCTATGGCCAATTTTAGCAGCCTTGCTTTGGCTGGGTTGCGTGAGACTGGACATTTTATAAAGCGACTTGGAGGAGGGGAGTAAAATTCTATGGCTAGTCCTTTTCTTATTTATTTATTATTATTTATTAATTAAATTTTTATGCCGCTCCTCTCTGAAGACTCGGAGCGGCTAACAACATAAATAAAACAACATTTCAACATTTCAAAACTAAAACCAAAGCTAAAAAGCGTTTAAAAAGACCCCAGACACATTCATCATTCACACACAATCACAGTCATCTATCCCTCACCCAAATGTCGGTAGTTGTTGCCTGCCACGCGTCGCTGAACCGCGCCAGGAGACCTCCAATGGGAGCGCTGTCTCTGGCGTCACTTGGACCGCCTGTACGGGTGACCCCCCCCCGCACCCCTAAAGGGTCGCTTCGATTGGAATTGGCCCCTGGCTGTGTTCGGGCGGTCCTGGTTGCGATCCTGCCTGGAGGAGAAGGGTCGCGAGCCCCTGGACCAATCCCAGGACTGCCTGCCACGAAAGGATTGCCTCCATTCCCAGGAGCCGCTCGGGTGAAACCCTTGCCTGCGGAACTCCTGCTGCAGCCGTCTGTCAGACTTCTTGGAAGGGTGAGCTAGAAGGTAGGCCGCCAAGAATACCCGAGGGCCGAGGATAGGCCGAATGGAAGGGCCCTCAATGATGTGTGGCTCGAGAATGGGAGCAAACAATTTTGAACCTGTGTACTTGGAGGTGGACAGGCGCCACTTAGACTTTAAGTCTATCCTCCATTGTTTTAGGCAGAGAAACCTCCGTGAGACCACAGTTGCTGCAATTGATCTGGCTGAGTACCTTGTGGCGTATAAGGACGAATCAGCCATGTACCCTGCTGCAGTGAGTAACTTTGTCAGTGTTTGGTGCGTGCGTACCTGTTCGGGTGGAACACTCGATTGGAGCTCCCGGAGCCACATGATAGAGGCCCTTGCGAAGAAGGAGACCGAGGTGGCAGCTCTAATTGACCATGCCGAGGATTGGTGTGCCTGACAAAGGGAAAATTCAAATTTTTTATCCTCCGCTTTCAGGGCCTCAGCCATGTCCCCTGGAATGGCGGAAGTGGAGAAAAGAGAAATTAAGGGATCGTCCACCGACGGCACCTCCAAGAGAGATGCAGAGGAGGAGGAAACGTTAAACAATTTTTTCTCCTATTGTTGGGAGAGGGAACAGTTGCTAAAGACGCCCACTGTGTCTGCACCATGGAGCGAAAAAACATTTGGGCAAGGAATCTGTTTCTCCTCTGCCACCTGAGTGGTAAAGAGAGGATTGGATTCATCCTCCTCGTCGGAAGTGGCGGGTTTAGCCACCTTGGCCGAGGAAAGGTTGACCATAGCACAGGCCTTAAGGAGGAGGGAACGGAATAAGGAGGGGTCGAATAACCCTGAGGTGGATGCCTGTTCCGGGGCTGCTTCCTCATCCTCAGACATCGGGATGTCAGTCATCTCCAGGTCCACGGATCCCTCCTCTGCTACCTGCGAAGAAGTCTCTGAGATGCCAGAAGCCTGGGTTGCGGCCCGTCCCATACGGGGAGGGAGCACAGGTGGAGGCAAGGGGCTTTGAGGAGGAGGATAACCCCTGGAGGAAGACATAAACTGGTCAAATGCCTGCTGCATAAACGAGTGGAATTGTTGAGACCACTGACTATGCTGATCCCTAGAACTGGCCCCTGTCTCAGCGTGGGTGGCTGCAGAACCTGGTTGTTCGGGTGAGGATGAAATTGAACGAGGGGAACCAACCTGCTCAGTTTCCCCCGGAGGAGACCATGCCCTAGGCCGTTGCCCAGATTCCAATTGCGGCTCAAATGGAATAGGAGTGTCCAATGTGGTGGGCGAAACCACTTCAGCCCCCCTGGCCCTGAGCCTCTGGGCCTTGGAGAACTCCCTCTCCAGCGCCTGGTGCCTCCTCGTGGCCTCTCGCTCGGCTGCCTTCGCCGGCTCCTTTGTAACCAGGTGCTTAGTTTTAGCTTTCTTCTTGCCCCCCCCCCGCTTCCAAATCAACAGATCTGCGCTTTTGTGTTGTGGGGGGAGGTGCCCGAGCCTTGGTATGCCTGGGGCGAAGCACTGTCTGCCATGCTGTCTGGATAATCCGGTAAAGGTACACCCAGACAGTAGGGGGAGAACCCAAGGATGCAGATCCTACTGGCAGAGATGGGAAATCGACCCTTGTTCTGCACTGGTGCAATGGCAGTCACAGTCAGACAAATTTCTAAATTCGTCTGCAAGGCCAAGTGACTAAAGGTCACAACTAATTACAACAGGTGGCATGAAAGTCCCCTATGGACAGGTAAGATACTGTAAGGTACACCAGCTAAAGTTCTATACTCTAAATACTGGCAATGAAACACCCTTCAAAGGCAATTAAAAGAGTTTCACACTTCGGAAGATTGATCCTTTTGCTCTCTCTTTCCCCCCGGTAGGGCCTGACTCAGCAGGCACTGCGATGGCAAACCAGGTGCGCATCCTATTCAACTAGGCCTTCGACCGGCCTCCGTGAATGTCCGACCACACCCTGGACAAAATGGCGGCCGCGTCTCTCGAAAAAGGCGGCCGCGCCTCCTAACATGGTGGCCACGCCAGTCAGTAGGCCTCCGCACCTGCCCCCAAAATGGAGGTTGCGCCTGAGCCAATATGGCGGCCGCGACTCTCACACGCGGCCCACAGCGGCTGCAATCTCTGATGCCTTCGAACGGCGAAGAACCGGGAGGGAAGCAGTCGCGGAACCCATCACCCCTTACAGGGCAACCAGGGTCACTTTCCCCCACTCCGAGAGGCACTTGCTTTTCGTTGTAGCAGTGACGCTGCTATCCAGAACGTCGCTTCGTCCGTCTGACTGAGGAGCGAAGAAAAAACCTCCCCAGGGACGCTCCTGTGAGGGAGCGGTTTCGCGATGCTGCTCGGGCGGCAGCTAGCAAGCGAGGGAATATTCCCTCAATTCCCCTGCGGCCCGAGCCTCTCAGGCCTTTGGGCCCAAAGACCTGTACCAACTGCAGCCAATCCTCGCGTTAAATTTGATCAATTTAAAACAAATCAGTCCGAATTGGAATCCAATGGAAATTTAGAGCTGTAAATTTAAAATAAACTAAATAAAGATACAATTCCTGACTAGGCCTAACTAACTAAGGAGCCTCCAAATTTTGCTGCTGCTGAGCTGTAGACTAAGTCAAAACTGGGAGGCACTCCCTGAAGGAGGCGTGGCTAAAGTTCTGACTTAGTCTAGCTGAGCAGGAAGGCTATAATTATCCACAGGTGGATTCTACATCCAATCATGCTGGAGAATGGCCCACTGACTGTGTTTTAGTTAGAATAGTTCTGCTCCTGTGCAAGTAAGTAGGAGACCAGGCCTCCTTGCCTACCTATCTATCCCTTCGCTGCTGTTGTCTGTTTTATGCAGAGCAGAAGTTGCTACAATTCAAAATATCTTTTATAATTCATATATCTTCTCTAATGTATTGCTATAATTCGAGCAGGTTTTAATCATTCATGCTGCAAAGCCAGTGTCTTTTGCTGCCCTCTGGTATTATTTGAAGCTCCTGGCTTTTTAAACTTGGAAATGAAACCCTGTTTGGTGCCAAAATTGTCCTGTCAATTGTGTGTCGGTGTCTGGAGTGACTCTCTTCATGCGATTGCAAAGAGTCAAGGCTAACTTGATTAGTTAATGGAAGCAGGGGTCCTTTTTAAGTTGGAGTGTGGTGTTTAAAGTCCAGAGTGTCTGGTTTTTTTCTTTTAAATCAGGGGGGAAGGTCTAACCTTGGCAACTTTTAAGACCTGTGGACTTCTGGGAATTGAAGTCCACAGGTCTAAAAGTTGCCAAGGTTGGACACCCTTGCTCTCAATTCTCCGCTTTTTTAACTTAACTCTCTGGTTATTTCACATTTAAAGTTTTGCAATTTTTTTTTATTATGTCTGTGAGCGGCTCAGAACCGCTCAACAGTGAAATAGGCAGCATGTCAATTTCACAAATAAATTAATTAAAACAGCAGCTTGGGATGAATCTGATTTGGTGACAGTATTAGGCACGCGTGTTTATTTTAGGAGTCTTAAGTCACGTTCAGACGGTTAAAAGAAATGGATTGTTCACCAATTCGGAGCATCTGTGTGGCTGCCCAGCTCAAACAATGCAACTCTGTGGGAGCCATCAAAACCAGTAAATCAAATCCCCCCCCCCCTTTCCAGCAAACAAAGATGAAACAAACAGAACGATTAGCTGGAAACGAGAGACTCCCAATTTGTTATATGACACCAGATGGGAAGTCTGCTCATCCTGATCCACACCCCTAAGGAATGAACGAGCCAGGGCTGAACTGCCTTTCTAAAGGATTCTGCAGGGGGTTGGTCAGCTGTAAGTGTTTTTGGGGAGGGGGGAAGAAGGGTTCCATACAGCAGGCACCACCACAGGGAAAACCTGCCCCCTAGGGGCAGTGGGGTGACATTGCTTCATGGAAGGCATCGGGAGCATGGCTTCCACCACAGAGCCCCTTTTATCAGTCCTTGCAGCCAATAACCATGGCAGCTATTAAAAATATTGGGAAAAGGTAGGCTATTGAAGTGTATTTAGAATAGAATAGAGTTGGAAGGGACCTTGGAGGCCTTCTAGTCCACCCCCCGCCCCGCTCAAGCAGAAGAACCTATACCATCTCAGACAAAGTGACTGGCTAGCCTCTTTTTAAAAATTTCCAGTGATGGAGCGCGCACGATTTCTGGGGGCAAAGCTGTTCCATTTGTAAAGGCAGCCTAAAGAAAGGAACAAAACTAACTACAGGTAATCCTGGACTTATGACGTTTTTTCGTTTAGTGACCATTCAAAGTTACAATGGCACTGAAAAAAAAAGTGACTTACGACCATTTTTTCACACGTAACAATTGTTGCAGTATTCCCATAGCCACATGATCAAAATTCGGATGCTTGGTAACCTGACTCATATTTATGATGGTTGCATTGTCCCAGGGCCATGTGATCACCTGAACTGCGGCGCGACGGGCTGAACCGCGCATGCGCACCGCGCACGCGACAACCCGAACCGCGCATGCGCGGCGCGACGGGCTGAACCGCGCATGCACAGCATGCGCAATGACCCGAACCGCGCATGCGCGGTGCGATGGGCTGAACCGCGCATGCGCGGTGCATGCAATGGGCCGAACCGTGCATGCGCGGCGCGACGGGCCGAACCGTGCATGCGGGCGCGCGCGCGACGGCCTAGGGGAAATGGGGAAAAATGGCGGACTGCAGTGTCCGGCGACCCCTGCGAAACGGTCGTTCGACCCCAAATGGGGTTGCGACCCACAGGTTGAGAACCGCTGACTTATAACAACCATGTTACTAACTTAACAGTGGCAGTAATTCACTTAAGACAACTAACTTAACAACTGTAGTAATTTACTTAACTGTGGCAGACAAGGTCATAAAATGGGTGAAAATTCACCTAACAGTTTTGGTCGTAAGTTGAGGACTACTTGTATTTCAACGATGAAATTAAGTTCCTTTTCTAATGGAAGCAACAAAACTATTTCAAAGATGTGTGAACAAATCTTTCTAAGTAACCCAATCTAATAGAACCTACCTACCTACCTTCCTTCCTTCCTTTCTTCCTTCTTTTTTTCTTTTTTCTTTTTTCCTTCCTTCCTCTTTCTTTTCTTTCTTTCTTTCTTTCTTTCTTTCTTTCTTTCTTTCTTTCTTTCTTTCTTTTTCTTTCTTTCTTTCTTTCTTTCTTTCTTTCCGTCTGTCCGTCCTTCCTTCCTTCCTTCCTTCCTTCCTTCCTTCCTTCCTTCCTTCCTTCCTTCCTTCCTTCCTTCCTTCCTTTTCCTTCCTTTTCCTTCCTTCACTCACTCACTCACTCAAGGCAGGGAATATACCTAATACTCCTTCCTCCTCTCTTTTCCCTCTAACAGCAACCCTGTGAGGTAGGTTGGGCTGAGACTGAGTGATTGGTTCAAGGTCATCCAGCTGTTTTTCATGCCTAAATTGAGACAAGAACTCACCATTTCTTGCTAATTGGCGCAGTCATCCAGCAGGTTTCATGACTTAAGGCAGGACTAGAACTAGAACTCACAATCTCCTGGATTCTAGGCCAGTGCTTTCAACACAAGAAACAAACTTACAGCAGAAAATGACCTGCTGGTCCATTGAGTGTGCCCTTTGAGGTTTTTTTTCATTATTATTATTATTATTATTGTTAATGTTTGTCAGATGATGATGATTAGTGGCGATGGTCAGGTCCTAGGGAGCAACCACTGGGATGCAGAGCGGCAGATGGCTAAGGTCAAGGAGTGCTAAGTGGCAAGGCCTTGCTGACTGAGATGCCAAATATAGTGCAAGCAGGGAGTTATTTCAGTCCTCCTGCCCAATCAGACTAGGTTGTCAAAGTTGTCACACCCGTCCTTGCCTGGTACCTCTCAGTTTCAGCGACGGCGGAGCCAATGACGATAGTCCGACGTGATGATTCCCAAGAGAAGGAAAAGGAAGCAACCCCCTGACACGTCGCCTAGCTGACCTGTAGAGAGGTGGGCATGGATTCTTCATCATCATGCTGAGAAGAGGCGTTCAGGTAAGCCAACGCTCCTTCTCCAGCATGATGGATGAAGAATCCACCAATGGGACTTACCAAAGCCCCCACTGTCCCTATGGGACGTGTCCCTGGTCCTGGCACTACCTGTTGCAGTATTCGTCTACCAAAGGAAGCCTCAGCCGAGGCATACAAGTCCAATTAATAAATAATAAATAAATAAATTTGTCCGGTCGGTAATGCCTAATAAAATGGGAAGGCGAAGACCATGTCAGCACCCTACAGATATCCTCTATAGATGCTTGTGTTGCCCACGCCGCAGATGTGGCAGCACTGCAGGTGGAATGTGCCGTCACATGACTTGGAACTGGCAGGGATGATGGACACGTGTTTATCCCAAGCATGTTTAAACTCAGTTTGCTAAAGACTGAGCCGCTACCTCCGCTGGAAGTTGGTTTCCAGCTCCCACTAAGCTTTCTGTGAAATAATACTTTCTAATGTTACTTTTACACTTCCCTCCTGTCAGTTTGCAGTTCTTGATTTTTGTGTAATGTTGAAAACACCGCCTTCCAGAATCTTATTCACACCCTTAATATATTTAAAGGTTTCAGTCAGCTCCGCCCTTTCCCTCCTGTTCTCCAGGCTGTTCCTCCAATCTCGGCTGGGAGGTTTTGTCCCTTAGACCAGCGGTTCTCAACCTTTTCCGGGGCTCGACCCCGGCCCGCATCGCGCATGCGCGGCGCGACAGGGCGCATAGCGCATGCATGGGTGGCGGGGCGCATCGCGCATACGGGGTGCAGCGCGCATGCGTGGCGCGACGGCCTGCATCGCAAAGGGGAAAAATGGCCGACAAAAAAAATGGTCGACCCAAAAAAATGGCCGACCCAAAAAAAAATGGCGGACTGCCGTGAAATGGTTGTTCGACCCCAAATGGGGTCGCGACCCACAGGTTAAGAACCGCTGCCTTAGACCTTGTACCATTTTTTGTTGCCCGTCTCTGGACTTGCTCAATGTTGTTTTTTTAAGTGAGGTTTCCAGGACCGGAGACAGTATTTATTCCAAATGGGGTCTGAATAAAGCTCAAGAGTGAGAAACTGGTGAAGCGGGCACAGCATGCCTGCATTTTCTGCGCCGCATGGGAAAAGCACCTCTTCCTTCCCCTGCCCTGACCACTTTCTACAGGGGAACAGATAGAGAGCATTCTGACATACAGCATCACAGTCTGGTTTGGAAGCATCCTTGCTTCGGAGAGGAAGGCGGTGCAGAGAATGGTGAGGACGGCTGAAAAGATCATTATATGTATATGTAGGTCTATACATGCAGTATGTTGTATATAGTATGTTTTTGGTGTGTGTCATGTATGTGTTTCACTTTGAAGTGGGCAACTAAATTTCATTTTTGATGTGTGCCGTTGTGCCCACAGTAAAAAAAATGACAATAAAGCTTATCTTATCTTACATTGGGATTAGGACCTCCTTTTTCCTGCTGGCGATCAACCTATAATTACAAATAGGAACTCATTTGATTTTTATAGTGGGAAGATTCTGTATTGTTTTCATGATATGTATAAAAGACACATCCAACCATTACTGTAACACCTTGCAGTCCGTTAAGTGGCTAAACTGCTCCTACCATTAGGAAATTTTCTGGCTTCCTGGTCATTTAAACCAAGGGGTCCCCATCCTGTGGGCTGCGACCCACTACCGGGCCGTGGCCTATTTCCAATTGGGCCACATGAGTGGCCGGCTGGTGCGCGAGTATGCGCACGTGCACAGCTCCGGATGCGGGCGCTCGAGGCTTCACTCCCATGAGCATAAGGGGCGCTCCAGGCTTCCATCTCACAGGCGCTTGGGGCTTCACTCATGCGAGTGTCACAGACACTCCATCCTCTCTTTCTCTCCTCCCCCCCCCCCACTCTGGGCTTCCAACCCAGAAAGGTTGCAGAACTCTGATTTAAACCATTGTTTTTTACTTCTCTTGTGTGATAATTCTCATAACTCCATTTGCCTTTCAGATCTTTGAATACAGCTGTTTTTTCTGGACAGTCATTTGTCTGAAATGATATAGGGTTTCCTGCCTGAGCAGGGGGTTGGACTAGATGACCTCCAAGGTCCCTTCCAACTTTATTATTATTATTATTGATCATTGCACAGTCAGCCAGATGTTCAGACTGGATTTGGCATTTTTGGCTACCTATTGAGCCCTTCCCAAGGACCTGGGATAGGCAGATGTGGATGTTGATGGTATTATAGATCTTGTCGCAGGATGGAAGCAGTTCCTAGTAAGGCCGCCTTTTGCAATTGACTAATGGCGAATTTGTCAATGCCAATGATGGTGTTCAAGTGGTGCTCCAGTTGTTTTGGGATTGCACCCAAGGCGCCTATTGCTGTTGGTGGTGGTGGTGGTCCTCCTCCTCCTCCTCCTCTTCTTCTTCTTCTTCTTCTTCTTCTTCTTCTTCTTCTTCTTCTTCTTCTTCTTCTTCTTCTCCTCCTCCTCCTCCTCCTCCTCCTCCTCCTCCTCCTCCTCCTAAGATACGAGGTCTCTTGCCATTTCTGCTAGTTTTTCTTTCCAGGCCCCTTTGTTATTTTAGTTACTTCCTTCTAACGCATGTGGGTGTCTTTTGATTTATTTATTTGTTTATTTGATGACCTCCAAGGTCCCTTCCAACTTTATTATTTTTATTTTTAAGAAAGATCACAAAATGGGCCAAAATTCACTTACTGACTTTCTTCCCTTAGCAACAAAAATATTGGGCTCAGAGTCAACTACCTATAGAGTAAAATTAATTTAAAGTCCTGACACTTCCCTCCCTCATATAATTTGGCATCTTCATTTTTTGAACCTGGCAAATGATCAAAGCTGTCATTTATTATCTTATTTTGTTTCCTTCCTTGCTTCTCTCACAGCTACTTATCTGTTGGAATTTGCAGATTCTGTTGCTCTTCTGCCCAACAGATAGGTAAGCCGGTTCCAGAATGGCAAGTTTTTGCTTCTAAACATACTAAAGATTTCCCCCCCACTATATTTCATCATTCTGAGGATACGAAAGGGTGGCAGAAGTATCCAAGATCAGTAAATTTGGAAAGAATTCAGTGTTGACTTTACTTAAAATAAATGTTATTGTTGAATAAGCCAGAATGGCTGGGCTTACAGTCCCAGTAAGTCAAACAAATAACCATTTTTTTTGTGCTGCAAGTGTGACGAATGAATTTGTCTTACAACACTCTCCAATAAAATGAATGGTGAATAATTAGCAATAGCACTTAGACCAGGGGTAGGCAACCTTGGCTCTTTTATGACTCTGTGGACTTCAACTCCCAGAATTCCTGAGCCAGCCATGCTGAGGGGAAAGGGAGAGGTTTTCAAGCTGAGCCATGCTGGCTCAGGAATTCTGGGAGTTGAAGTCCACGAGTCATAAAAGAGCCGAGGTTGCCTACCCCTGACTTAGACTTATATACTGCTTCAGAGTGCTATGCAGCCCTCTCTAAGTGGTTTACAAAGTCAGCCTATTGCCCCCCCCCAACAATCTGGGTCCTCATTTTACCGACCTTGGAAGAACGGAAGGCTGAATCTACCTTGAGCCGGTCAGGATCGAACGCCTGGCAGGGAGCAGAGTCAGCCTGCAATGCTGCATTGTAACCACTGCACCGCTGCGGCTCAAATATGCCATTTTGCAATGATTAAATCTTATGCTTATCAGTAAAACGATAAAAACAATGAAATTTAATACTGTATTTTTAATAGGTAGGACGAACGTGCCTACATGTGCATAATTCCTGACTCATATTTTTTTGCTCCATTTTTGGGGTCAAAAGTTTTTTGTTTTATAACAGCAACTACAATATGGAGCCATGGTTCTCAACCTTTTCTTCACTGTGGACCCCCTTTAAATACCTTTTGTGCCCACAGAACATGGCCACAGACTCCCAAGATTTAACTCAAGACTCAAATCATAACATTTTTTTTCAAGCCTTCACTGTAAGGACATTGCGCTCCCCCCCCCAATTGTCTGCAGACCACAGGCTTAGAACCTCCGATATAGAAAATTCCAGCTGTGTTGTCAGTTTCTGTATAAATAATGGTGTAGGAGCACATTTTTCAGTGATCCCATTCTGTGTGCACAAACCTCCCCCAGATTTGTTAACAGTCCCAGGAGACTTGTAACCCACAGCTGGAGAATTCCTGACTTACTACAGTATGAATTCTTACCAAATGCTTAGTATAGTAAGCTTCTATGCTTTTAATTGTTTTAGAAAAGGAGCTTCTATTGGTCTTTAGAGCAGCCCATTCTAATATTGTGGCCTTCAAATCTTTTGGGATTATACCCTTGCAGAGTTTCTAACAGTTATGTGCCTTGTTAGGAACAACTGGTTTAGTTCCTTCGAAACGTAATATCGAACCAAAAGGCACACCGAGTTTTTGACATTCCCTTATAACAGCGGTTCTCAACCTTTTCCGGGGCTCGACCCCGGCCCGTGCCATGCTTGCGCGGTGCGACGGGGCGCATGCGCGGTGCAACGGGGAGCATGGCGCATGCACGGTGCGACGGGGAGCATGCGCAGCATGACGGGGTGCATGGCGCATGCGTGGCGCGATGGGGCGCATCCCGCATGCGCGGCGCGACAGCCCGCATCGCAATAGGGAAAAAAAATGGCCAACAAAAAAAATGGCCGACCAAAATAAAATAAAAAATGGCGAGCCTGCACCGCGCATGCGTGGCGCGACGGGGCGCATCGCGCATGCGCAGCGCGACGGCCCACATCGCAATAGGGGTAAAAATGGCCGACCCAAAAAAAATGGCCGACATAAAAATAAAAATGGCGCACTGCGGTGCTTGGTGACCCCCGTGAAATGGTCGTTCGACCCCAAATGGGGTCGCGACCCACAGGTTGAGAACCGCTGCCTTATAATGAGAAAAGTTTTCTGCTTCTATAACTCTGTTTTTTTTAAATCATACACAGTCCAGAGCCTCTCGGCGAGTAAGATGGGCAGTCTCTAAATTTGATACGTAAAATAAATATAAATAAACAGAGGGTTTGTTTTAAAAAAATAACTTGCTAGTCTGTTAAGAACCATATGCTAAAAGTGTAAGTATTTCTTCTGCAGCGATTATGATTTTTGTGATGATCAGTGTGATTTTTACAGCACGATTATTAAGGTGACCAATCGTGTCCTCCTTTAGGGAGGACAGTCCTCCTTTTGTGAGTTCTGTCCTCCCTCAAAAAAGTGTCCTCCTTCATGTCCTCCTTTTCGATATTTGAAGACTAATCTGCAGGGCTTTTTTTTTTTCCTCACAGAACGCTCAGAACGGCGTTCCGGCACCTTTTTTTGATGTTTTTTTTTTTCAACTTTTGCATGAGCTGTGCTACTTCGAAAGCCAAGAGGAATTGCTGCTGAGCGCCCCAAAACTTTGCAAACGGCTGGCAAACTTTGCACATGCAAGTTGTCTGCATTATTGTTGCAATGAATAAAATGTTTCTTTTATTTACGATATTTTTTTCTTCAATTTATTTGGGTCCTCCTTTTCATCGTAAAAAAGTTGGTCACCTTACGATTATGCTAATCGGGCGTAGAAATACTGGAGGTACTAAAATAAAAGTTATCCAGTTAAGGTGGACCTCGGTCTTAATAGTACTTTTTTGGGGGTCGGAGGCACTAAAATGGCTTCCACAGCGAAAGGATTTGCTGGGGATATCACCGTTGTCCAGTTGGGGGCTCCTTTTGTGTCTCCGTGAAGTGGTACCCATTAATCTACTCACGGTCGCCTGCTTTCAGTCTGCTGAGTTGGCAGGAGCTGGAGTATGGGACAGGAGTTTACACACACACACACACACACACACACACACACACACACACACACACACACACACACACACACACACACAGTGGCAGCAACAGGTCTCAAATGCCTGCCAATTGGCAGCCCAGCATTCTAATCTCCCAAGCCACCACACTCCCAACAGTACTCAAAATATCCTAGCCTTTATTAATCAGAGATTAATGGTAGATTTTAATGTTTGTTCTCCCTTTCTCTTCCTTTCTGTCTCTTTTGTTGCAGCATAGGTTCCAAACCACCAATATGGGGTCAGAAAACCCAAGCCCGCCAAATCCCAGCTGTAAAATTATGACGTTCCATCCGACGCTAGAAGAATTCCAGGATTTTGGAAAGTACATCGCTTACATCGAATCCCAAGGTGCTCACCGGGCAGGGCTTGCTAAGGTGAGTGTGCTGTGGGTTCCACTTAGAGATCTAGGAAGTTAACCTTAGCTAGCCCGGAGCCAACTTTAAAAGCTGTAAATGCTTCCGTGATCCAGTCTTGATATGCACAAACCCCTCAAAGCTGTCAGGAGGCAATTTGAATGATTCAGTCAGGCCTGCGCATTAAAATATAGACAATTATGTCTCCTACTAAACTGCCATTGTCAGTTTTAAGTATCTGGTGGGGATCTATGTTGTGAATTTTCTTGCAAAAAAAAAAAAGTCTGTTTGAGGGTATCAAGGTAGTCCTTGACCAGGGGTAGGCAACCTTGGCTCTTTTACGACTCATGGACTTCAACTCCCAGAATTCCTCAGCCAGCCATGCTGAGGGGAAAGGGAGAGGTTTCCAAACTCAGCCATGCTGGCTCAGGAATTCTGGGAGTTGAAGTCCAGGCATCATAAAAGAGCCAAGGTTCCCCACCCCTGCTATAGACCAACTCTACATCTGGTGGAACTACTGGTTTGTACCTTTACAGCAGGGGTCTTCAAACTAGGCCCTTTTATGACTGGTGGACTTCAACTCCCAGAATTCCTCAGCCAGCCATGCTGAGGGGAAAGGGAAAGGTTTCCTAGCTGAGCCATGCTGGCTCAGGAATTCTGAGAGTTGAAGTCCACGAGTCATAAAAGAGCCAAGGTTCCCCACCCCTGCTATAGACCAACTCTACATCTGGTGGAACTACTGGTTTGTACCTTTAGAGCAGGGGTCTTCAAACTGGGCTCTTTTATGACTTGTGGACTTCAACTCCCAGAATTCCTCAGCCAGCCATGCTGAGGGGAAAGGGAGAGGTTTCCAAGGTGAGCCATGCTGGCTCAGGAATTCTGGGAGTTGAAGTCCACCAGTCATGAAGGGGCAAGGTTGCCTACCCCTGGTATAGGGTTTCCTGCCTGAGCAGGGGGTTGGACTGGATGACCTCCAAGGTCCCTTGCAACTTTATTATTATTATTATTATTATTATTATTATTATTATTATTATTATTAGTAGTAGTAGTAGTAGTAGTAGTAGTAGTAGTAGTAGTAGTAGCAGCAGCAGCAGCAGCAGCAGCAGCAGCAGCAGTAGTAGCAGCAGCTCCCAGACAATTTTAGACAGCAGATGCAGTCAAACCTACCCCTTCTGGGGCTTTTACTGCCACTAAAAAATTTGGGGTGGGGGGGGAGAAACAAGAATCCTCTTCCCTGCAGAGGGAGTATTTATTCCAGTCTTGTAGGTGAGTAGAAAATAGGAATAGGGAAAAAGTCCCTGGAATTCATGCTACACGTACTCCTCAACTTACAACCACAACTGAGCCCCAGAATTTCCTTTGTTAAGCAAGACAGCTGTTAAGTGAATTTTACCCCGTTTTATAACCTCCTTGCCACAGTTGTGAAGTTAGTAGCACGGTTGTGAAGGGAATCTGGCTTCCCCATTGATTTTGCTTGTCAGAAGGTCACAAAAGGGGATCACGTGATTCCCCCGGGACAGTACAACTGTCATAAATATGAGTCAGTTGCCAAGAGACTGAATTTTGATCATATGACCAAGTGGATGCTGCAACGGTCCTAAGTGTGAAAACTGGTCATAAGTCACTTTTTTTTCAGTGCCGTGGCACTGGGCATTTCTTCAGTCATCTTTCAGGTCAATGCACATATATTTCCAATGATTATCATCATCATAATAGAGTTGGAAGGGGCCTTGGAGGTCATCTAGTCCAACTCCCTGCTCAGGCAGGAAACCCATTGCAGACAAATGGCTGTCCAGTCTCTTCTTAAAGACTTCCAGTGTTGGAGCATTCAGCCCTTCTGGAGGCAGGTAGTTCCACTGATTAATTGTTCTCACTGTCAGGAAATTTCTCCTTACTTCTAGGTTTAGCACAGTTAATTCAGTCTACTTGAGGGAATCATACACTTTTAGTCAGTAATGCCTGGAGAACATGCCTTCTGAATCATAGCAATGACATGGGTATTAGGCTGGATCAGCCATCTATAAAATAAATTGTGTCAGTAAATGTCAACACATTCATTCTATTTCATTTGGAACAATAGCTCCAATTCTGTATAGTTAAGAGGAAAGAATATAGGATCTTCTATCGATCATATTCAAACAGGTATATTAGACACAATTGTTTATAGGTAATTAACAGTTATCTAGTAGTGTAAGATCTGTCAGATCAATATAAGTTAGGTCCTCCCTCCCTCCCTCCCTCCCTTCCTTCCTTCCTTCATTCATTCCTCAGTTCTGTTAAGATAGTTAGACATTTTAAGACATGAATAAAATTAGGAACACAGATTATAAGAGGAAGAAGGCAGCAAATGCATTCAAAAGCCCAACCCAAACACCAGAGGCAATATCACAGATTCCAAAGAGATCTTGGGTGCTAGAAACAGGAATTCAAGGAGATGTAAATAGTTGTTGTTCTTTTATTCAGAAGGGAAGAGTCGTTTGTTCCCATGAAACGTGATCCATTCAAGAAAAAATTCTCCCCTGACTTTGCAGGTGATCCCTCCCAAGGAATGGAAGCCCCGTAAGACTTACGACGACATCGACAGCATGGTGATCCCTGCTCCCATTCAGCAGGTGGTGACTGGCCAGTCCGGGCTTTTCACCCAGTACAACATTCAGAAGAAACCCATGCTGGTTGGAGACTATCGTCGCTTGGCTAATAGTGAGAAGTACGTCCTTGGTTTAAGACTGTCCTGGCTTATAATAACAAGGCCTGGGGATTCTTTTTTGTCTTTTTGCAGTAAAAGTATACAGACTGACAGATAGATGATAGACAGAGTGGATGATGGATACAGTGGATTATATATATATATGTGTGTGTGTGTGTGTGTGTGTGTGTCAAGTGTTTATTTTTTAGATTGCACCCAGGTTCGAATCCCAGAAGGGTGAGTCTGACTGAAGAGAGTTAAGAAACTCGAAATAGCTATATCAGAAATTCCCTTATTTCTTTGTCAACAATTTTAAACAATATATATATATATATATATATATATATATATATATATATATATATATATATATATATATATATATATATATATATATATATATATATATATATATAATAATTATATATATATATATATATTATATATATATATATATATATATATATATATATATATATATATATATATATATATATATATATATATATATATATATATATATATATATATATATATCAAGTGTTATTTTTTTAGATTGCACCCTGTAAACCCAAATATGGGAGGAAGGAATCATTCTTTCCTTTTGCTTGTTTCAGCTCAACCCAGAGCCATCCTGCAAGCACAAATATATATATGTTGTTTAAAATTGTTGACAAAGAAATAAGGGATTTCTGATATAGCCATTTCGAGTTTCTTAACTCTCTTCAGTCAGAACTCACCCTTCTGGGATTCGAACCTGCTTGGTTTCGAATATATATATATATATATATATATATATATATATATATATATATATATATATATATATATATAGAGAGAGAGAGGAGAGAGAGAGAGAGAGAGAGAGAGAGGAGAGAGAGAGAGAGAGAGAGAGAGAGAGAGAGAGAGAGAGAGAGAGAGAGAGAGAGAGAGAGAGAGAGAGAGAGAGAGAGAGAGAGAGAGTGAGAGAGAGAGAGAGAGAGAGAGAGAGAGGAGAGAGAGATGAGAGAGAGAGAGAAGAGAGAGAGTGAGGGGGGGGGGGGGGGGGGGAGGGAGGGAGGGAGAGACTGTATTTTCCGGCGTATAAGACGACTGGGCGTATAAGACGACCCCCAACTTTTGAGAGATTTTCATGGTTTAGAAAGTGGTCTCAACCTTCCTAATGCCCGCGACCCTTTAATACAGTTCCTCATGTTGTGGTGACCCCCAACCATAAAATTATTTTCATTGCTACTTCGTAAACTGTAATTTTGCTACCTGTTATGAATCATAAATGTGTGTTTTCATTGTTACAAATTGAACATAATTAAAGCATTGTGATTAATCACAAAAACAATATAGCAATGCTCGCTGGAGAAGCTTACTCTTCCTTGCTCAAAAATGTTGGGAGGGAGGGAAGGGGAAGGAAGGAAGGCAGAGTGAAGAGGAAAGGAAGGAGATGGAGAAGGAAGAAGAAGATTGAAGCGGAGGAAGAAGGAGATGGAGAAGGAAGAGATTGAAGGGGGGGGAGGCGCTGCCAAGGATGCACAAGCAGCTCCCCACAATTGCCCAGGGAGGAGGGGAGAGGCTCTGGCGGAGGAGCCTGGTGGAGAGCCAAGTGGCCACACATCCGGGGCCTCGGAAGCTGCGTGGAGGATCTGCGTGCCTCGGAGCCGCCAGCTGCCCTCTCACACCCGCCAACCTGGAGCCCCCCATCCTCATCCCGGCACCTCTTGCCCTCTCCCAGCCGCCCCCCCAGGACCTGCCCGCCCCTCCAGCCTCCCTGAGCGCCATCGTAGTGGTGGGATTGCGGAGCCCCTTTCCACGCCCGCGCAGGCCCATCGCACGCAAGAGGGGTGTGGCCGGAGTGCCAGCTTCCTCTCGGAAGGCGCCGCTTCTTCCCTCCCGGCCCGGCCGGCTGACCTCTGATGCACATGCCCTCTTCCCCTGCCCCCTGGCCGCTTCCGAGGCCCAGAGTCTGGCGAGCTGGGAAGGAGCTGCTCCTACCTGGCAGCCGGGCGCCAGAGGACCAAGGCGGCCTCTGATGGCGAGAGGCCGCCCAGGCGGCGCGGGGGAGGCTCCTGTGTGGCACGGAGGGCAGCCAGGGGTGGAGCGCGGCCGGGCAGAAACCAGGAGGCGCTGCACCTAGTTCAGCTGGCAGCGGTGGAGCAGTGCAGCGGCAGACGCCAGTAGCAGCCCCAGACCTGGCTCGACCCCAGACCGGCCGCTGAGCCAGCCAGTGCGGGCGTCGGGAATGTCGCGTGATGGCGGCGGCAGGAGCAGGCGCTGTCGGAGGAGAAGGACGCCCTGGAGGCGGAGGAGCCGGCGGAGGAGGAGGGCGGCGGGTGGCGGCAGCAGCCGATAGGAGGAGCGGTGTCTCGGTTTCTAAGACCATAGGAAATATGTGTTTTCCGATGGTCTTAAGCAAACCCCTGTGAAGCGTCGTTCAACCCCCAAAATGGTCGTAACCCACAGTTGAGAACCGCTGCAATAGAACGATAGACAGACAGATATAAATGATATAGATAGATACAGTAGATAGACGATAGATAATAGACATAGACAGACAGATGGACAGACAGATATATAGATAATAGATGATAATTGGATGGATGGGGAGAGAGAGAGAGGCACATGTGTCGTGTTGAGCTGCTTCCGCGTTGCCTTCTCCACTGCTCTTACTGACTACTCGTCAGCATCATTTTTGTAGAATATAGTTGAAAAAGCGACGTTTTTTCTCTGTTCAGAGTGAACTCACTAAATTGTCCTACCTTTATTAGGGCATCAGAGGGGGAAACTCTGCTTTACAAAGATTTATTGCCAGTTCTCTTAATTTTATTTTTCCTGACCAGGTACTGTACTCCCCGTCATCAGGATTTTGATGATCTGGAACGCAAATACTGGAAGAATTTGACTTTTGTGTCCCCTATATACGGGGCGGATATCAGTGGTTCCTTGTATGATGCGGTAAGTCAGATGAGAGTGTGTGTGCGATGCAGATTTAGACAACGTTAGAACAGGTTAAATTCTATGAGAACCCCAGGGGGAATTAATAAAATAACGGGAATGTTGAGGACTACTGCTGTCAGTATGTATAATTCAGGGCTCTTCAAACTTGGCCGTTTTATGACTTGTGGACTTCAACTCCCAGAATTCTTCAGCCAGGCACATTTAAGTTTACATTTTTATCATCATCCAGAAAGGAAAAACACAAGATAGTCAGGCACATAGGAATATCCTGAGGTAAATCAAACAGTATACAGGACACACAGAGGAAAAAAGGCGGGAAAAAGGGAAACGCCCCCTTCATACTCACAGCAACCAATCAGAGTGTAGATTGCCTTATGCATGAGTCAGCACTCTCTAATTCAGGGGTCTTCAAACTTGGCCCTTTGAGGACTTGTGGACTTCAACTCCCAGAATTCCTCAGCCAGTGTGCCTGGCTGAGGAATTCTGGGAGTTGAAGTCTACAAGTCCTAAAAGGGCCAAGTCTGAAGACCCCTGGTATAATTTCTTCCAACAAAATTGGGTCTTTTGGGATTACTTGTTTGGAAGTAGCAAAGAGTCTTCAACTTATAGGCACAATTTGAACCAGAATTTCCACTGCTAAGCAAAGTTGTTCACCTCCCTGTCTCTTCCTCCTTCGCTTCCTCTTTCCCATTGTCCCTTCTTTCCTTCACCTCCTTCTCTTCCTCCTTCCCTCCCTCTCCCATTGTCCCTTCCTTCTTTTCTTCCTTTCCTTCACCTCCCTTAGTCTCTTCTTCCTTCACTTCCTCTTTCCCATTGTCCCTTCTTTCCTTCACCTCCTTCTTAGTCTCTTCCTCCTTCCCTCCTTCTCCCATTGTCCCTTCCTTCTTTTCTTCCTTTCCTTCACCTCCCTTAGTCTCTTCCTCCTTTGCTTCCTCTTTCCCATTGTACCTTCCTTCTTTCCTTCACCTCCTTCTTAGTCTCTTCCTCCTTCCCTCCCTCTCTCCCATTGTCCCTTCTTTCTTTCCTTCCTTTCCTTCACCTCCCTTAGTCTCTTCCTCCTTCCCTCCCTCTTTCCCATTGTCCCTTCTTTCCTTCCTTTCCTTCACCTCCTTCTTAGTCTCTTGCTCCTTCCCTCCCTCTCTCCCATTGTCCCTCCCTTCTTTCCTTCCTTTCCTTCACCTCCCTTAGTCTCTTCCTCCTTCGCTTCCTCTTTCCCATTGTCCCTTCCTTCTTTCCTTCACCTCCTTCTTAGTCTCTTCCTCCTTCCCTCCCTCTATCCCATTGTCCCTTCTTTCCTTCTTTTCCTTCACCTCCTTCTTAGTCTCTTCCTCCTTCCCTCCCTCTTTCCCATTGTCCCTTCCTTCTTTCCTTCCTTTTCTTCACCTCCCTTAGTCTCTTCCTCCTTCCCTTCCTCTTTCCCATTGTCCCTTCTTTCCTTCCTTTCCTTCCCCTCCCTCTTTGTTCCTTCCTTCCCTCTTTGTCCCTTCCTTCCCTCCCTTTCATTGTTCCTTCCTTCCTTCCCTCTCTCATTGTTCCTTACTTCCCTCCCTCTTCTTCCCTTCCTTCCTCCCCCCCTCCGTGCCCAGGAAGGGACAAGGGGAGGGGGACAGGCTGCCAGAGGCAGAGGAGAGCTCTGCCCAGCTCACTTGCTCAGCTTCGCCAGAAAACATGCTGCTTGCTAAGTTAGCAGAAGCCCCAGGATCAGGGCCGGGCTACAGCTGATTCACGCTTCTGCTAAATTAGCAAGCAGCATGTTTTTTAGCAAAGCTCGAGCAAGTTTGTTGGGCAGGAGCCAAGGAGAGCTGCTACAGCTGACCTGTTTCTTGGCTGCTCTGCAGAAGCGTGGATCAGCTGTAGAGGTTCGCCCCGATCCTGGACAAGAGGGAAGGAAGGACGGAAGGGACAAGGGGAAAGAGGGAGGGAAGGAGGGACAAAGAGGGAGGCGAAGGAAAGGAAGGAAGGGACAAGGGGAGAGGGAGGGAAGGAGGGACAAAAAGGGAGGCAAAGGAAAAGAAGGAAGGAAGGAAGGGACAATGGGAGAGGGAGGGAAGGAGGAAGAGACCAAGAGGGAGGGAAAGAAAGGAAGCTTCAGCCAGCAGAACCTTGTCAGCCTGGCTTCCGAGAAACAGAAGAGTGCAAAGCCAAGGCGAAGAAGGTGGCAGTTTCCTCCCAAAGGAGGCTCCTTTTCTCCACCCCTTCCCTGGGTTTGTGGGGAATTTCTCGTCACCAACACTGACAGGTGCTCCTTCGACCCGCCGGCAGCTTTCTCGCCCCCTTTGCTTCTCTCCCCCGCTTTCGTGAGGATTGTGGCGCCCTTGGGAAGCCGATCCTGCTTTGAAGCTTAGGAGAGGAGGAGGAGTCCCTTCCTCTTTCCCTCCCTCTCTCCCTGTCAAGCCCCGGTGGGCTGGACATGAATGGGCGGAGGAGGAGTCTAGGGCGGGCGGGGTGGCAAAGGAGACCGGCGGGCATCGCCAGACCTCCTGACTGAGAAGCGCAAGTTTGGGGGTCACCAGCTGACAGGCGCAGGAGTTGGGTGCTGCGGCAGCCTCCCCTTCGCTGACCTGCGTGCAGGAGAAGAAGTCAATCCGGTTGCTGCACAATGAGTCTCTGGGGAGGGCGGGGCCTTGCTCTGCGCCTCCGCACTTCATGTGCCCCCTGCAGGGCACATTTGGTAGAATTCATGCAGACTGCCGCCAAGCAGCATATTTTCCACAAACAAGTGAGGTGGAGCAGAGGGGGGGAGAGAGAGAAGGCGGTTGACAAGCCCTGCCTAAGACCATCGGAAATATGTCTTTTCCGATGGTCTTAGGCGACCCCTGTGAAAGGCTCGTGCGACCCCCCCAAAAGGGTCGCGACCCACAGGTTGAGAACCGCTGGTATAGGGTTTCCTGCCTGAGCAGGGGGTTGGACTAGATGACCTCCAAGGTACCTTCGTATTATTATTATTATTATTATTATTATTATTATTATTATTATTATTATTATTATTAAGAAAGTTCGTAAAATGGGTCAAAACTCACTTAACAAATGTTTCCCTTAGCCACAGAAATGTTGGGCTCAGTTGTGGTCGAGGAATCCCTGTCTCCTTGACATAAACTGCGCTGGGCTGGCTTTCAGTCAGAGTCTTTCTCTCTCTTTGCTCCCTCTTGTACTGAGGCTGTTGGGGTCTGGATGGGTGCCAACAGGCTCAGACTCAATCCCGACAAGACGGAGTGGCTATGGGTTCTGCCTCCCAAGGACAATTCCAACTGTCCGTCCATCACCCTGGGGGGAGAAGTTTTGTCCCCCTCGGAGAGGGTTCGCAACTTGGGTGTCCTCCTTGATCCACAGCTAAGTTTAGAACACCATCTTTCGGTTGTGGCGAGGGGGGCATTCGCCCAGGTTCGCCTGGTGCGTCAGTTGCGGCCCTATTTGGACCAGGAGTCACTCCTCACATTCACCTGTGCCCTTGTCACCTCGAGATTCGACTACTGTAATGCTCTCTACATGGGGCAACCTTTGAAGAATGTCTGGAGACTGCAAGTAGTCCAGAATGCGGCCGCGTGAGCTGTCTTGGGTCTCCCAAGACATGCTCATATCACTCCAGCCCTCCGTGAGCTGCACTGGCTGCCAATTGGTCTCCGAACACAATTCAAAGTTTTGGTTATGACCTATAAAGCCCTTTATGGCAATGGGCCAGGATACTTGCGGGACCGTCTTCTGCCTCATGAATCCCAGCGACCGGTTAGGGCACATAGGGTTGGCCTCCTACGAGTCCCGTCTGTGAGACAGTGCCGTCTGGCGGGGCCTAGGGCAAGGGCCTTCTCCGTTGCTGCCCCAGCCCTCTGGAACCAGCTTCCCTCAGAGGTTCGTACTGCTTCCTCCCTCCTAGCTTTCCGAAAACTGTTGAAAACACATTTATGCAGACAGGTTTGGGGGGCGTGTGAGCTGCACTCTGCCCCTGGGCCTTTGATTGTGACTGTGTGTTGTATGAGTGAAATAAATTACCTAGTTTTTATACTGTAAATTGTAATTTTAATTGATTTTATGTTATGTTTTTTATACTTGTATTCTTGTTGTGAGCCGCCCTGAGTCTTGGGAGAAGGGCGGCATATAAGTTTAATAAATAATAATAATAATAATAATAATTTCTCCACATCATTTTTAGAAAAGCCCTTTCATTTTGGCTCCACCTGTGAACTGAATCTTAAAAGTTGTGGCAAACAGGTTTTAGACAGCCGGCGGGAGCCCGTGTAATAGAGCGTGTCTTAGCCTGTTTTCTTCTCAGGACCGCTCAGAGGGCCGTTAACGCATCTTGTATCCTGCTGTTTGCAATAGCTGCTCCTGCCAGAGGTTTTTTCCTTCTGACGCTGCCTGTCAAAAGTGACCGCCGGCGGCCCCTTTCCGTGCTAGAATGGAAGGAGCGCCGGCTCCTCCTTTGACACCTGCCTTTATTTTCACCCCCAGGATGTGGAAGAGTGGAACATTGGGAACCTGAACACTCTCCTTGACATGGTGGAGCATCAATGTGGGATTATCATAGAAGGCGTGAACACCCCCTACCTCTACTTTGGGATGTGGAAGACCACGTTTGCGTGGCACACGGAGGACATGGATCTCTACAGCATCAACTACCTGCATTTTGGAGAGCCCAAGTCATGGTGAGCATATGAAGAGGGACGTTTAACGGGTGTGTGAAAAATGTAACCGGTAGAAGAGAATAGGGTTGAAAGTGTGGGCTCCTGGGTGGTCTCTTGAGCTGGGTGCTTTCCTTGCAGATGTTTCATTACCGTGCTAGGTAACATCATCAGTACTGGAAGGGAATGTGGGGTTTGGGGAGGGGAAAGCGGAGGAAGGGGAAAAGGAGCAGTAGAAGAGGGAGGAGGAGGAGGGTGATTGTGGGGTCCTTGATGCTCTCTGAGCTTGCTTCTTTTCTTGCAGACGTTTCATTACCGTGCTAGGTAACATCATCAGTGCTAGAAGGGAATGTGGGGTTTGGGAGAGTGGAGGGGAAAGCGGAGGAAGGGGAAAAGGAGCAGGAGAAGAGGGAGGAGGAGGAGGGTGATTATGGGGTCCTTGATGCTCTCTGAGCTTGGTTCTTGCAGATGTTTCATTAACGTGCTACGGTAGGTAACATCATCAGTGCTAGAAGGGAATGTGGGATTTGGGGAGTGTAGGGGGAAAAAAAGGAAGTGGAAAAGGGAAGAAGGAGCAGGAGAAGAGGGAGGAGGAGGAGGGGGATTGTGGGGTCCTTAGTGCTCTCTGAGCTTGGTGGTTTTCTTGCAGACATTTCATTACCACGTTAAGTAACATCATCAGTGCTGGAAGGGAATGGGGTTTGTGAAGTGGAGGAGGATAGCAACTGCGGGGTCTTTGGTGCTCTCTGAGTTTGTTTGTTTGCAGACATTTCATGATCCAACTAGGTAACATTATCGGTGCTAGAAAAGGAATGAGGATTGCTATCTTTTAATATACTAGTCTAGTGGCTTGCTCTGTCAGTGTTTGTGGAGTGTTGTTTTCTTCTTGCTAGTTCCTTGATTTCAGCCTAAGAGAGCAAACCAACTATATATATAAACAAAAAACCAAAACCCCACTCCTTTTTAGCACGGATGATGTTACCTCGTTTGGGTAATGAACCACCTACAAGAAAACCGCCAAGCTCAGAGAGCACCTGGGACCCCACATGTGAAACATGCATAAAACTATTCTGCTCCCGGAAGCGCTAATTTTGGTTTACTCTCTGCCTGAATTGAAATGTGCGTGTTTTAGGCGTTCCGTTTCTGAATGAAACCAGGTCCGTTTTGTTCTGGGTGTCAGATGAGCAGTTTTGTCCTGTTGAAGGAAAAGCCTTCATCGTGGTTCAGTCCAAGCTGGGAATAAACATGGTGACTGCTTTAGGAAGAAGGTTGCAGTTTATTGAAGAGGAGAGCCAGACAGAAAGATGGCTCTGGCAGAAAAGAGAGAGAGCACACGTAGGGAGTGGGTTTTTATATCCTCTGGAGCCTTTTGTGTGGAGAGTTGATCCTGTGGCATGAACTTTGACCTGAGTCTGAGTGTGCCCTTTGGCATCTCTGTGTTAATCCTATTATGTCCTGTCTTAGAGTTTGGGTGGGGTATGTAGATTTTAGGAGTCCTTGTCTTCCTAAGCTTCTAGCTGGGGGCTTCCAACCTTCCTGGATGGTTTATATATGCATTTCTACAGAAGCGGTTTCTGCTGGGGGGAGGGAGGCCTGGGGGCTATTAAGGAAAAACTGGGCCTGCTTTTCTGCCTCTTTAAGATCCTTTGAGGAAATATATTTTCCTGTCCTTTTAATATTTCCTTCTCTGGGGGGCTGACTTCCCACAGTCCTATGCACCAAACAAAACAGGGTTACTTGTGCCAGGCGGTGTAAATTCAGGAAACAACAGGAACACCAGTCACTGAGAGAAAAGAGAGAGAAAAAGAGCGTGGATGTGGTCAGAGGGAGGTGTTACGACAGTCTCAGCCGCAGCTACTAACGGGAAGAAAAATGGGAGCAGGCCGGACATCCAATTCGGCTGCACTGGGAATTGTACAAGGCAGAGAAGGGCCAAGCAAGCTTTACTTGTTCCTGTCTGGGTTTTTATTTGTCTTATCTGAAACCCAGAAACAACCGCCAGTGTTTCTCTTCGTTTCTGTCGAACCGTCAATATCTGAAAACGATTTGTCAGATTCTCCCCCATTTTTTTTTCTATTTCGTGCAGGCCTCTCATATTTAATATTTGAAAAGGACCAAGCAGACACCACGTAACTCATAAGACTGATGTGTTGGCAATGGCTAGATTTTCTGTACTATAAAAAAAGAACACACACCTATTAAAATTGGTCGGGTCCACAATATTTTGTCAGAGGGAGGGGAAAGAGGCCTAGACCAGGGGGTAGGCAACCTTGGCTCTTTCTTGACTCGTGGACTTCAACTCCCAGAATTCCTCAGCCAGCCATGCTGAGGGGAAAGAGAGAGGATTCCAAGCTGAGCCATGCTGGCTCAGGAATTCTGGGAGTTGAAGTCCACGTGTCATAAAAGGGCCAAGTTTGAAGACCCCTGCTCTTAATCTTCGTCCTAGGATAGGGGTAGGCAACCTTGGTTCTTTTATGACTCGTGGACTTCAACTCCCAGAATTCCTGAGCCAGCATGGTTCAGCTTGGAAACCTCTCCCTTTCTCCTGGCTGGCTCGGGAATTCTAGGAGTTGAAGTCCACAAGTCATAAAAGAGCCAAGGTTGCCTATCCCTGGCCTAGGGCAACTGAAATGCCAGGAAAACCTTCCCAAATTTGGAAAAAGTTTGCCCTGAAGCCAAAGTTTCAGAAGAGATTCCTGCTTGAACCAGCCCTGATTTCTAATCTCCCTCTTTTGCATAGCTTTTGTTGTGATTTGTCAAAGTACCACCTTCAGGGCAAGCAAGGGACATAAAGGAGATAAAATGGTATCTATTAATACTTAGCAGTTGTGCTTAAAAAAACCGAACAGCTGTAACAGCTGTTGTAAGCTGCCCTGAGTTTTCGGAATGAGTTTTCGGAATAGGGCGGCATAGAAATAGAAACAAATAAATAAATAAATAAACCACTTAAGTTTGCCTTTCAACCTGAGTGAAAGGTGCTCTTTTATAAACTGAAAGGACGCATGGAAATAGAACCAAGAGCCCAATTTGGATCTTGATAAGCTTCCTTTCTCCTGGTCTAAACAATCTTATCTGGGCTGTTCTTGCTTTGTTCTGGGTGAATGACAGCAAGGGGCCTGTGCTGATGGTTGTGTCTTAAGGTTTTTCAGGTAATGAGTCCTTTCTTTTGCTTTCTCTCATTTCCCCTGCCCCGGCCATTTTCCCCCACCCCCACCCTCTAGACCAAGGGTCTTCAAACTTGGCACCTTTTAAGACTGGGTGGACTTCAACTCTCAGAGCTGGTGGAGGGATTCTGGGCGTCGAAGTCCACAAGTCTTAAAAGTTGCCAAGTTTGAAGACCCCCTGCCCTAGACATCACTAATTTTCACATATGAACCTTTGTGGGAAGAAGGCAAAACGGAGCAGTAAGCCACGCTGGGAGAACTATTAAGCCCAGTCATTTTTTCTTTTTTGGAGATTTCAAAATTCAAAGTCATGTTAGAGCAGTGTTTCTCAACCTTGACAATTTTAAGGCATGTGGACTTCAACTCCCAGAATTCCACAGCCAGCCACGCTGAGGGGAAAGGGAGAGGTTTCGAAGCTGAGCCATGGTGGCTCAGGAATTCTGGGAGTTGAAGTCCACCAGTCATGAAGGGGCCAAGGTTGCCTACCCCTGGTATAGGGTTTCCTGCCTGAGCAGGGGGTTGGACTAGATGAACTGTATTTGCCCAATATTGGAAAAATGAAAACTTACCAACTGAAGAAGTACTAATTAAGAAAATTCTAGAGTGGGCAGAAATGGATAGATGGACTTTGGGAACGGACTCACATTTATGACGGTTGCCGTGTTCCCTGGGTCCTGTGATCCCCTTTTGCGACCTTTTGACAAGCAAAGTCAATGGGGGGGAGCCAGATTCACTTAACAACCGTGTTACTCAGTTAACAGCCGCAGTGCTTCACTTAACAACTCTGGCAAGAAAGTTCATTAAACAGGGCGAAATTCACTTAACAACGGCCTGGCTTAGCAGCAGAAAAGTCGGGCCCAAAGCCAAAAGATTCTGGTTAAGAATACATACATGGTTAGAGAAAATGACGAAAAAACATACAGAGTTCTAAGCCGGAGTTATTTTTGTGAGGCATAATTGTAGGAAATTATAAGAAAGAGTGTAGACATTTCATTTTACACATATTAACTGCAGCGAGAATTGTATTTGCTGAACATTGGGAAAAAATGAGAACTACCAACGGAGGAAGTGTTAATTAAAAAAAAATCTTAAGAGTGTGCAGAAATGGATAGATTGACATTGAAAATGAAAGAGAAAGAAGACTTGGTCAACTTTAGAACATGGGGTAATTTTACCAATGGTGGAAAAACGAGTCAGAGAGAAAGGAATGTGATATGTAATTTTGAATACATATCAGTAAGAAGAAGGCGACAGAGTGATTAATTAATACTGTTTATGATAATTAACTATATCTATTGCTGTTAGTTAAACATATGCACCCAGACAATATGCTGTTTGTTAAATATGGGAAATGTTAGCTGGGAAAACCCCAACCTTAACCTCAATCCTAATCCTGAGCCCATTTTATCCCTAACCCTATAAAAACTAATAACATTTATATAAAAAAGTGACTTAGTCCTCGACTTACAAGAGTTCATTTAGTGACAGTGGCACCGGAAAATGCGACCAGTTTTCGCCCTTTATCCCGAAGGTGATTTTTTCCTCCGAGGCAACTGGACTTCCTTGTTTTTCTTGGAAGATGTTTCGCTTCTCATAAGAGGAAGCTTCTTCAGAATCTCCATAGACTTTTATTTATTTATTTATTTATTTATTTATTGGACTTGTATGCCGCTCCTCTCCGGAGGCTCGGAGCGGCTTACAACATATACAAAACATCAAAGAATCAAAATCAAAATTTTAAAAATAGACACCCAACACACGTACAACTTTCAAGCAACAATCACAATCATCCCCAGACCTGCCGGCAAAGATAGGTTTTAAGATTCTTTCGGAAGGCCGGGAGAGTGGGAGAAGCGTGGACTTCAGGGGGCAGTTGGTTCCAGAGGGTGGGCACCACAACAGAGAAGGCCCTCCCCCTAGGACCCGCCAGACGGCATTGTTTCGCTGACGGGACCCGGAGGAGGCCGACCCTGTGCGCTCTCACCGGTCGTAGGGAATTATGTGGCAGAAGACGGTCCTGTAAGTACTCATATTTCACACTTAACGACCGCTGCAGCATCCCCATGGTCGCATGATCAAAATTCAGACGCTTGGCCACTGGGGTCACATTTGCTGTGTCTCGGGGGGGGTGGCGTTCATGTGATCCCCTTCTCCCATTCTCTGATGAGAAAAGTCTGTGGGGAAGCTGGATTCCCTGAACAACCCGGTTGCTAATTGATCAACTGCAGCGATTCCCTCAAACTTGTGACGAGAAAAGTCGTCAAATGGGTTGAAAACTCGCTTAACAAACCTCTCACTTTTCACAGCAGAAACAATTCGGGCTCGATTGTGGTTGTAAGTCAAGGACTACCTGCTATAGTATTTTGGAAATAAGCGTTCCCCCCCCCCGGTCCCTCTTTTTTTGTTGTTGTTGCACCAAGAAAATACGGTGTAAGCACACAAATAACTGGAGCCTGTTCCTTGCATGGGGGGTCACACGGTGGGAAAACCAGGGCAGCAGACATAACCTCCATCCAGTGATCGAAAGCACGCCAGCTTTGCTCCAAATATTGCTTGGAGTTGTTGTTTGTTTACATGTGGGAACCTGTGGGAGTGCTTGTGAGTGTGTTTGCAGCTCAGCTGTGAGAGACTCCATGGAGGTTTTCGTCTTGTTTGGAATGGCTGCCAAGAGACTTGCTGGATGTATCTCATATTTCATTTGGAGTCCTTGCTGTCTCAGATGTTTGCAGAGATGAGGTTAGGCCGGCCCCAATAAGTTGTTGTTCAGCAGGACTAGAACTCACAGTTGTTTGGTTTCTAGGTCAGCACCTTAACCACTAGATCAGGGGTCTTCAAACTTGGCCCTTTTATGACTTGTGGACTTCAACTCCCAGAATTCCTGAGCCAGCATGGGGGAACTATGGCCTCTTCATGACTGGCAGACTTCAACTCCCAGAATTCCTGAGCCAGCATGGGGGAATTATGGCCCCTTCATGACTCGCGGACTTCAACTCCCAGAATTCCTCAGCCAGCATGAGGGGGGACTATGGCCCCTTCATGACTCGCGGACTTCAACTCCCAGAATTCCTCAGCCAGCATGGGGGGACTATGGCCCCTGCTTGACTCGCGGACTTCAACTCCCAGAATTCCTCAGCCAGCATGAGGGGGGACTATGGCCTCTTCATGACTGGCAGACTTCAACTCCCAGAATTCCTCAGCCAGCATGAGGGGGGACTATGGCCTCTTCATGACTGGCAGACTTCAACTCCCAGAATTCCTCAGCCAGCATGAGGGGGGACTATGGCCTCTTCATGACTGGCAGACTTCAACTCCCAGAATTCCTCAGCCAGCATGAGGGGGGACTATGGCCTCTTCATGACTGGCAGACTTCAACTCCCAGAATTCCTCAGCCAGCATGAGGGGGGACTATGGCCCCCTCGTGACTCGTGGACTTCAACTCCCAGAATTCCTCAGCCAGCGTGCCTGCCTGAGGAATTCTGGGAGTTGGAGTCCACAAGCCATAAAAGGGCCAAGTTTGAAGACCCCTGCCCAAAGCGGCTCTGCTTAAAGTGAGTCCTGCACACACAAATGTTGCGGATGTGAAAAGAGCAAAGAGCATGGAAGTTGTTTTGATTTGTCCTCACTACAAGCCTGTGTTGAGGTGCTTGTGCATCCTGTCCGCTTTGACATTAACTGGTTTTGAAGATTAAATGCCACCGGGATGCCCTTGTCTGTCAGGACGCTGTGACCCGATTTCTTCAGCAATGTGATTTCCTAGTGGTGTGCTTGAACTTCCGGAAGGAAGTGTGAGGGGGGCGTTGGATTCCTCTGAACTGGTTTTAACTGGGCAGAGGTTCTCCCGGTCCTCAATGCCACATAATGAGCTTAGTTGTTATGTAAAGAAATTCTACTGTGTGTGATGACTAAAGCCACTGTGAAATGGTTGATTGCTCTCAAACAGGAAGGGTTGCTACCATTCTGCAGCTTAACCAAAACCCTGCCTTACCTTTGTGTTATTCTGCATGAAATGGCAGTTGGCTATTTGCATTTTTAGCATTTGTGCCCCGGGACCTCCCACACAGAGAGACCCTTTGAGTGAGCAGGAAACATTTTACAGCAGGGGTTCTCAACCTTGGCAACTTTAAGACTTGGGGACTTCAACTCCCAGAATTCCTCAGCCAGCAAAGCTTAAAGTTGCCAAGGTTGAGAACCCCTGTTTTACAGGGACAAAAGAGTAAAACACTTGCCATAAGTATTGATTTTCCTAGATGGGGTGGTCTCCTCATTCTGGAACTTCCCTTCCCTTCCCTGTATGCTGTCAGCCACTTTTGTATTTTGGAAGCTTCAAAAGTCCTTGAAATATATTGCCTTTCCCCCCACTAGGTGATGCTAGTTGCCTAGCTGGAAAATCTTTTGACTGCACAACTCCTTGATTAGCATTTGGTTTTAGCACAACAACGGAGCTGAGAAGCTGGCATTTGGCCTTTCATTGTGTGTACATTCCAAAAGTTAAATTTTGTCTGGTTTAATATTCCAACATTTCAGGCATGACAGCAATAGATCGGCCCCGGTTCCAGCAAAATTTTTACTCTTAACTAAATTACTGCTAGTGGAACTGGGACTTTTTATTTGCCTAGGGATTTTTTTTTTTTTTTTTTTGCCAAACTGGAGTCTGAGAGCATGCTTAATGAGAATACTGTGCATAGATTCTTTTCGACACAACAAACACGGTTTGGAATTGCAGCCAGTCAACAGCCTTGTTTGTTTTCTCCGTTGTAAACATCCAGGAATTAATTCACTCCTTCCCCCCCCCTTTGTATAAACGATATTTTTGAGGGAGAAAAGGAAATGTTATAATATAGGTCCAACCTAACAGCCTCCCAAAAATCAGACTTTTGACAGAACCCTTGTTTTGCATGCAGGAAAGATCGCATACTGGTTGATTAAAAAAAAGGAACTCTATCTGAATCCCTGGAGTTAACAATCCACTCCAGTCAGAGATCTTGTGCTACCTGACACCTAATCAGATCTGCCATAAGCAAGATGTTTGCAATGAAGGCATTTATTTTCCCAACAATGCCAACTTTTAAAACCTGTGGACTTCAATTTCCAGAAGGCTGGGGAATTCTGTGAGTTGAAGTCCACACGGCTTAAAGTTGCATGTCTCTGCAAGGGTATTTATCCTTCCAGCTGAAATCTACTAACCATTGTGATCTTCCTTGCTCAAGTCATAAAAGAGCCAAGGTTGCCTACCCCTGGAGTAGACAATCATCTGTCTGAGATCGTGTAGGTTTTCCTGCTTGAGCAAGGGGCTGGACTAGAAGACCTCCAAGGTCCCTTCCAGCCCTATCCTACCCTCCCCTCTCCTCCCCTCCCCTCCCCTATCCTATCCTATCCTATCCTATCCTATCCTATCCTATCCTATCCTATCCTATCCTATCCTAGATTAACGGTTGCCATCCCAAATGGTCAGATAGCAAAGAGAAGGCCAATTGCCACTTCCTGATTTGGGGGGGGGGACCTGTAATCGGAAGGACCACTCCAGCAGATGTTGCTTTTGTACCCCGGCCAAAAGCAGTCTTGAGAAAGATAAATTAACAAGATTAGTTAAATTCTGCCCTGGCCAGCGGTAGACAGCTGGGGATTTCTGCTTTGAAATTCTCTGTTCCAGATTTTTTTTTTCCCCAGTGATGGGTAGGAAGGGGAGAGATTGGAAAAATTAAAACAGCTTCCTGGCCAAGGACAGCTGACTTTAAACTCTGAAGCTGCAGTAGCACATTCATTAATGACAAGATTAGCTGGTCTGTGCTGTTGATGGGAGAAGTGGGGCTTGATGAAGGATGAATGGGGTTTTGTAGAGTAGAGTAGAATAGAAATAGAATAGGAATAGAGTAGAGTAGAGTCATGGAATGGAATGGAATGGAATGGAACAGAATAGAACGGAACAGAACAGAACAGAATAAGAAATGAATAGAATAATAAGAATAGAATAGAATAGAATCATGGAATAGAATAGAGCAGAGCAGAGCAGAGCATAGAGTAGAATAGAATAGAATAGAAATAGACTAGAATAGAATAGACTAGAATAGAATAGAATAGAGTCGTGGAATGGAATAGAACAGAACAGAGTAGAGCAGAGTAAAATAGAGTAGAATTAGAATAGAAATAGAATTAGAATAGAAATAGAATTAGAATAGAACAGAACAGAATAGAATGTAGAATGAATAGAATAGAATCAGAATAGAATTAGAATACGTATAATATAATAGAATCAGAATGGAATGAATAGAATAAGGAATGGAATGGAATGGAATGGAATGGAGTGGAATGGAATGGAATGGAGTGGAATGGAATGGAATGGAATGGAATGGAATTCTTTATTGGCCAAGTGTGATTGGACACCCAAGGGATTTGTCTCCAGTGCATAAGCTCTCAGTATACATACAAGCAACAAAGTGATAAATCACAGATCATAAGATAACAATCATAACTCATAAATGGAGGAGCTGCTAAATAAATAGAAAAAATGGTGTGGTAAGCAATCAAACATATTAAAGATTTCTGGAGACACCGGAAGCCTGACCGTCCCTGTTCCCATCCCCCCAAATAATCACATTTTGTTCCTGAATTCTTTGAGGGAGGGGCGGGAAAGGACATGATTTTTCCTTGATCTTCCTTATTTCTTCCACCAGTGGTTCTCAACCTTTTATTCAGCACAGCCCCCCCCCTTTAAAAATCTTTTGTGGCCACTGACATCCCCACCAAGACTTAACTCAAGATTTAAATTGTAACATTATTTCAAGCCTTTGTGGACCCCCCTGTGACCACCGGTTGAGAACCACTTTTAATAATGCTGTATACGGTTTTACCAGCAGGGGGAGCTGTTGGATTTCTAGACCTAGCCTAGGAGACAGTGGCGGCTGCCTGCCTTGTTTCTGATGTGGCTGTTAATGATGAGTGTGTCATTTTTCTTTGGCCTGGTTCTGCCCCTCTGGAATATTCTCTCCTCCCCTCATCCTTTTTATGAGTCTTCAACCCTGATAATGATGATCTTGGAGAATGCCTCTGGGGAGTGGCTAGCCTTAGGAACTCTGCTCGGTGGTAATAAACAAAGGCAGGGCTGAGATGGTAATTTTAGGCAAGGTATATGGTCCTTCCAAATGTTTTAAGGTAGCTCCTTCTCAGCAAAGCCCCTTCAGCAGGAGCTGTTCTGCCTTTTGAACCCTGGAAAATAGTCTACACTCTGTAGAGGAAGCGTTTCAAACAAACCTCAGGGATTGGGAAGAATGTGGTTTTTGTTTTTTTTAAGAAACCTGAAGTAGGCCGGCAGGTTCTAGGTCAGGGGTCTTCAAACTTGGCCCTTTTATGACTTGTGGACTTCAACTCCCAGAATTCCTCAGCCAGCGTGCCTGGCTGAGGAATTCTGGGAGTTGAAGTCCACACATTTTCAAGTTCCCAAGGTTGAGAACCCCTGCTTTAAACCAAGGAAGGAAGTAATAATGATGAAGTTGGAAGGGACCTTGGAGGTCATCTAGTCCAACCGCCTGCTCAGGCAGGAAACCCTGTACCATTTCGGACAAATGGCTGTCCAGTCTCTTCTTAAAAATTTCCAGTGTTGGAGCATTCACCGCTTCTGGAGGCAGGTTGTTCCACTGGTTAATTGTTCTAACTGTCAGGAAATTTATCCTTAATTCCAGGTTGCTTCTCTCCTTGATTAGTTTCCACCCGTTGCTTCTTCTCCTGCCTTCAGGTGCTTTGGAGAATAACTTGACTGCCTCTTCTTTGGGGCAGCCCGTGAGATAGTGGAACACGGCTATCATGTCCCCCCTCGTCCTTCTCTTCATTAAACTAGACATACCCAATTCCAGCAACCGTTCCTTTAGCCTCCAGTCCCCTAATCACCTTTGTTGCTCTTCTCTGTACTCTAGCTAGAGTCACAATTTTAATTTTGCCACAATTTTATTTTTGCCCGGGATGATTTGGGAAACTAAGGCAGCATTTCAGAAAAATGCCAGTTTTCCTCTCATTTTGGTGTCATGTTTAGATCCAGTCCAACACCTTGAGCTGGAAGGTTAGAATGTAAAGCCTGAGACTCCTTTGCTTGTTGGCTCCGTAGGACCTGGGCTTCCTACACTTTTGTAATAAATGTATTTTTTTCCCCATGGGTTGTCCTTCTGATGGAGCTCAATTCAAAGGGCCAGGTTAGACACTGCTATTTTTGGCGATAAACGCTTCAAAGCTGCCTTCCCTGCAGAGGATTTTTTTGTGGCGCTAAGTAGTTTCTCTCCAAGCTTCCAAGTGGGAAGCCGCAGAACTCAATTGTTGTGTGTGTGTGTTTTTCTTTCTATAATTATAGTATACAGGGTTTTGTTTTTTTTTTCATTCTGTGTTCTAATTACCACCCTTTTTTTTTCCCCTAGCCGGCTCTCGGTTCTCCTTTCAAATTGATAGAAACCTATTTTATGCAATTTAAAACAAAGCATGTAAAACAATAAAAAGATTAGCCCACATTAGAACTTCTAAAACAAATCGATAGCTCAGAGCAGAGCCATCCAGAGACTTCTGTGCCAAGGTGAATAAAAATATTTTTTTTAGCATGTGCCTAAATTAAAACACAGCGGGGTATGTCCTTTCTCTTGGGGGGGGCAAGGCAGAAAAGGCTCTTTTATGGATTGATCCCAACGAAAATGTACAAAATTTGGCCTCAGTAGGAGCCTCTCCTGATTCCTGGCCCCAAGTCGTTGGCAGGTAAAACAAGGACCTTAAAGCTTGGCTGAGCGACGTTTGAGCTCTTTGAACCAGTGTCTCCCTACGTCAGTCTTGCCATTGAATTTTAATCAGTCTTGCCATTGAATTTTAATCCACTCTTACAGGTAGTCCTCAACTTAGCAGCAGTTCATTTAGTGACCATTCAGACTTAACAGTGGCACTGAAAAAAGTGACAACGGCTGTTTTTCATACATAAATTGACAGTAACTTTACAACATGCAGGATGGTTTATCCCTTTGGCATCACAGTTGTCCTTAAGCCTCTGTTTCCGAAACGTTTTCATTCAGTACCCAAAACGGAGGCACAGGTAGTTCCCACTTACAGCCATTCATTTAGTGCAGGGGTCTTCAACCTTGGCCCTTTGATGCCTTGTGGACTTCAACTCCCAGAATTCCTCAGCCAGTGTGCCTGGCTGAGGCATTCTGGGAGTTGAAGTCCACAAGTCATCAAAGGGCCAAGTTTGAAGATCTCTGCTCTAACTCTATGTATTAGTCTGTTATTCTATTCCAGGGGTCTTCAAACTTGGCCCTTTGATGCCTTGTGGACTTCAACTCCCAGAATTCCTCAGCCAGTGTGCCTGGCTGAAGCATTCTGGGAGTTGAAGTCCACAAGTCATCAAAGGGCCAAGTTTGAAGATCCCTGCTCTAACTCTTATGTTTTAGTCTGTTATTCTATTCCAAGGGTCTTCAAACTTGGCCCTTTGATGCCTTGTGGACTTCAACTCCCAGAATTCCTCAGCCGGTGTGCCTTTCTGAGGCATTCTGGGAGTTGAAGTCCACAAGTCATCAAAGGGCCAAGTTTGAAGATCCCTGCTCTAACTCTATGTATTAGTCTGTTATTCTATTCCAGGGGTCTTCAACCTTGGCCCTTTGATGCCTTGTGGACTTCAACTCCCAGAATTCCTCAGCCAGTGTGCCTGGCTGAGGCATTCTGGGAGTTGAAGTCCACCAGTCATAAAAGGGCCAAGTTTGAAGACCCCCGAGTTAGTGACTGCTTAAACTTACAACTGCATTGAAAAAAAGTGAATTATGACTGATTTTCACACTTAACAACCATTGCAGCATCCCCGTGGTCACAAGATCTAAATTCGGACGTTTGGCAACTGACTCATATTCATGACGGTCGCAGCATCCTGGGGCCATGTGATCCCCTTTTATCACCTTCTAATAAGCAAAGTCTTAACAAGCACAGTGATTCACTTAACTGTGGTAAGAAAGGTCGTAAAAATGGGGCAAAATTCACTTAACACGGGTTCCCAACCGGGGGGGGGGAGACGATATTCCAAGGGGTGCGAAAACTTTTTTCAATGTTATGGTGTACATGCATAATGCCACTCTTTGAAGCAAAAATTTTAGGCCGCACTGTGGTCGTAAGCTGAGGATTGTTAATTGCGAAGTCGTGTCTGACCCATCGTGACCCCATGGACAACGTTCCTCCAGACCTTCCTGTCCTCTACCATCTTCTGGAGTCCATTGAAGCTCACGCCTACTGCTTCAGGGACTCCATCCAGCCACCTCCTTCTCTGTCGTCCCCTTCTTCTCTTGCCCTCCATCTTTCCCAGCATCAGGCTCTTCTCCAGTGAGTCCTTCCTTCTCATTAGGTGGCCAAAGGACTTGAGTTTCAACTTCAGGATCTGGCAGCAGTCCTTCTAAAGACCAGTCCTGAAGATTATCTGTACTTTATTTTTATTTATTTATTAAATTTACATGCTGTCCATCTCATCCTCAATTTTCTAGACTGCTTGTCCAGGGATCACAATTTTTAATGATTGACAGAGTCACAGCTATGAGTACTAATGCAAGTCCATGCTCTCTCTGTTCCGGACTCAGTTTGGGACATTTCAGGGTTCAAGCCACACCAGTAATAATAATAGTAATAATAATAATAATAATAGTTCCACTGATTAATTGTCCTCACTGTCAGGAAATTTCTCCTTAGTTCTAGGTTGCTTTTCTCTTGATTAGTTTCCATTCATTGCTTCTTGTTCTGCTTCTGGTGCTTTGGAGAAGAGGGAGACCCCCCTCTTCTTTGAGGCAGCCCCTGAGATATTAGCTGCTATCCTGTCCCCCCTCATCCTTCTCTTCATTAAACTAGACATACCCAATTCCAGCAACCTTTCCTTATATGTTTTAGCCTCCAGTCTTCATAGGGCAGAATTAAGGTTCTACCTTCAATGATATCCCCAGTTCTGAGTTGAAAAGGCAGTTGGTGGCTTGATCAGCCATAAGGACGTTGACTTCAGAGGATGAAGGAGTTGAATCTCATCCCGTAAAATGGACAGGAGGTACATTTGGTGAACTGCGAGGTCTCTCTGAAATCTGGGTGTGGAGGGGCTGTTTTTAATCCTGGAAGTGAGGGATGCGTCCAGCATCTACTTAATAATTAAATTTATATGGCTGTCCATTCAATGCATAAATCTGGGCAGCTAACAAATGGGATAACAATAACTGCTCTGGAAGTGAGATGGGTGATATCTAAATTGGATGGATGGATGGATGGATGGAGATAGATCAGGGGTCTTCAAACCTGGCAACCTTAAGACTTCTGGATTTCAATTCTGGGAGTTGAAGTCCACAAGTCTTAAATTTGCCAGGTTTGAAGACCCCTGAAATAGGTAGGTGGGTGGGTGGGTGGATAGATAAACCTAGATGATAAATTGATGGATGGACGGACAGACAGACAGAAATAAACAGCTAGCTGGATAGATAGATAGATAGATAGATAGATAGATAGATAGATAGATAGATAGATAGATAGATAGATAGATAGATAGATAGATAGATGAACATAAATAGGTAGCTGGGATCCCAGGCAGACACTTCATAGTTGATGCTTCCTACTACTACAGATGCTCTCACTCAGGACCATCTCTGGTCCTCACCTAGTTTCTTACAGAATTTCGTAGAGAAAGTCTTTGCATCCTCGAAGGATTGTAATGCCAGACAGGAAGTAAATCTGGTTTAAGCACTACAGGTCTGTAAGGACCCACTTCAACCGACCCCCAAGACAGCAGAACTCTTGAAACAGGCCTTGTCTCAAAAGGACACTTTCATTAGGGGATTAGTGACAGGAAGGAAGTCAAGGCAAGATCAGGGGAAAATCCCGCACACAGTATAGTTAAGCAAGCAATATTCCTCCTCCTACCCAAGTCATAATGTCCATTTGAATTTCAGCCAATCCGCAGGTGGTATGATGTGCGGGTCAACTGGCACCTTTGGTGGCATCTCAAGGTCTTTCTCCAGGGTTCGTTTCTCTGTCACCATCTCCCCGATAAGGGAGAACGTTCCTTTCTCGAGATGACAGAGACACGGAAGAGGGAAAGTAGAAAGCGAAAGTTATCCCAAGCGAAAGCTTGCTCCCCCTTCCCCCAGCAGAATGGCTGGCCCCAAAAGTAGAATATATATATCAAAGGGGAAAGTAGAGAGGTTTTGGGGGACCTGACACAGTCCTCGACTTAACGGCCACAGTTGAGCCCAACGTTTATGTTGCTGTGTGAGACGTGTGTTTGTGTCGCCCGTTTCACGGCCTTTCTTGCTAAATGCGTTGCTGCAGTTGCTGAGTTAGGGACAGGGTTGTAAATCTGACTTTCCCAGTTTACTTTGCTTGTCAGAAGGTCGCAAAAGGGGAGCACGTCACACACACACACACACACACACACACACACACACACCCCAGCAGAATGGCAGGCCCCAAAAGTAGAATAACTATGCAGGAGAAACGATGAGGATTTTGGAGATGAGGATTTTGGAGACGTGACACTTTGGAGCCAAGGTGTCACCTGGGCTGTAAAACTGCTTTGCCTTCCTGCCCTCTCCTGTTTAACGGTGGCTCGGCCAGCAGGGTCCCTTGTCTCGTGTTTTGCCACAGGACTCTGGGCATTGGTTAGCATGTGTCTTTTTCCAGGCATTTACTGCAACCTTGTACAGCTAATCCTCAACTTACGACGACAATTGAGTCTAAAGTTTCTGGTTTTACTTCTAAGGGGAGCACATTAGATTCTCTCTCGGGTCCCTTTTAACTCATAATAATAATGAGGAGGAGGAGGAGGAGGAGGAGGAGGAGGAGGAGGAGGAGGAGGAGGAAGAAGAAGAAGAAGAAGAAGAAGAAGAAGAAGAAGAAGAAGAAGAAGAAGAAGAAGAAGAAGAAGAAGAAGAAGAAGAAGAAGAAGAAGAAGAAGAAGAAGAAGAAGAAGTTGGAAGGGACCTTGGAGGTCATCTAGTCCAACCCCTTGCTCAGGCAGGAAACCCTATACCATTCCGGACAAATGGCTGTCCAGTCTCTTCTTAAAAACTTCCAGTGTTGGAGCATTCACCGCTTCTGGAGGCAGGTTGTTCCACTGGCTAATTGTACTCACTGTCAGGAAGTTTCTCCTTAGTTCTAGGTTGCTTCTCTCCTTGATGAGTTTCCATCTGTTTCTTCTTGTCCTGCCTTCAGGTGCTTTGGAGGACAGGTAGACCTGTCTGTATCTGGTTATTTGGCTATAACTTTTCATGGAATACAGTACAGATAATTGAACAGACTATGTTGCGTTACATTCTTGATTAAATTATCTTTCCATTGATACATAATTTTATGGTACTCCCCCCCCCAAAGTGGTGTTATTAGCCATCAAATCTCAAAAACTCGCTTTTCCCAAAAGGTTTCCACAATTTTGGCCACTACTGTAAGTAAGTAGCCCTCAACGCAACTCATTCAAAAGTGCCATTGTTTTACTTTCCTGGATATACTGTTCTCCTTTTCAGCAGTTATAGAATGTTAAAAGCTACGTAGGACCTCTTTTTTCCCCAAACCTTGTGCAGACACTGTGAAATTAATTTTTTACTTCCCACCCTAAGCTGGACGGAAGTGACATTTTGCAGAGGCCTCCAAGTTGCACCCTTTGCTCTTGGCATTTGCATTTTGCTAGAAGAAGGTCACAGGGAGGTTGAACAATCCTAGTTAACTACTATGCAGAGGCACCGAAGCTGGGGGTAACACTGGCAATAAAGAGACAAGAGGACAAAAGCAGAGAGGTGCACGTTGCTGGAGAATTGTCAGATTTTGAATTTCTCTTAGAAAAACTCAAACAATGCGAGGTTGAGCACGTTGAGGCAGCGGGGGCTAGGTGCTATCAGTCCAAAATCACACCAGCACTTACTTCAGTATTTCCTGAATTTTTGGTTTTCCATTCTCCTTCAATTAAAGACGAAGGCAGACAGATCAGGCCCAGGAAGGACAATTATTTATTTGTGAAAATAGGCGTCCACTTAAAAAAAAAAAGCGACTAAGCCAATCCACGTTGATTTCTTTATTCATTTTACACGTCCTTTTGCTTGTTTATCTTGTTTATTTGAGATTTAATGTAGGATCAGTTTTCTTTAGGTATTTCTGCTGTGCCCTGAAGACCCGTGGTCTCGGAAGCTCTTCCGAAATTCGTCACTCAGGTGGGATAGAAGGGAGAAACCTGTGAATGTCATTTGGGTAAAAATCGAACAAGAACGGTTCCCCGAGAGAGCAATTAAGTTTGAATGAGGAGTGCGGTTGGGCTCCTTGGCGCACTCTGAACTTGACTGCTTTCTTTGCAGATGTTTCAGTACCAAAATAGGTAACCTCATCAGTGCTAGAAGGGAGTGGGGTTTGTGGAGAGGAAGAGGATGACTGTGGGGTCTTTGGTGCTCTCTGAACTTGGTAGTTTTTCTTGCAGAAGCTTCATTACCCAACTTAGAATTAGAGTAGAATAAAGCTGGAAGGGACCGTGGAGGTCTTCTAATCCAGCCCGCTGCTCAAGCAGGAGAACCTATACCATTTCAGACAAGTGACTGTCCAGTCTCTTCTTAAAAATCTCCAGTGATGGGGCGCCCACGATTTCTGGTGGGAAGCTGTTCCACTGGTTAATTGTCCTCACTGTCAGGAAGTTTCTCCTCAATTCCAGGTTGCTTCTCTCTTTGATCAGTTTCCAACCATTGTTTCTTGTCCTCCCTTCTAGTGCTTTGGAGAATAGTTTGACCCCCTCTGCCTTGTGGCAGCCCCTCAGATACTGGAACACGGCTATCATGGCTCGCCTATTTCTTCTTTTCTTTAGACTAGCCAGACCAAAGTCCTGCAGCCGTTCTTCGTATGTTTTAGTCTCCAGGCCTTGGATCATCTTATTTGCTCTTCTCTGAACTTTTTCCAAGATCTCAACATCTTTTTTGTAGTATGGTAACCAAAATTGGTTGCAGTATTCCAGGTGTGGTCTCACTAAGGTTTTATAAAGTGGGACTAATTAACTAGTTAACTAGTTAACATCATCCGTGCTAGAAAACTGGCTCCCTTCTGGGACTGATGATGTTACCCAGTTTGGTAATGAAACGTCTGCAAGAAAACAGCCAAGCTCGGAGAGCATCAAGAACCCCACAGTTGTCATCATCTTCCTCTTCTTCTTCCTCCTCTTCCTCTTCTTCCTCCTCCTCTTCTTCTTCTTCCTCTTCTCTTTCTTTTTCTTTTTCTCTTTCTCTCCTCCTCTTCTTCCTCCTCCTCCTCCTCCTCCTCCTCCTCCTCCTCCTCCTTCTCCTCTCTACAAACTCCACTTCCTTCTAGCACTGATGATGTTACCTTGTTTGGGTAATGAAACGTCTGCAAGAAAACAGCCAAGCTCGGAGAGCACCAAGGGCCCCACAATCCTCCTCCTTCTCCCTTCCATCCTTCTCCTTCTCCCTTGAGCTATATCTATTCTCCTCACTCTGCGTCATTTTCTTCAATAGGGAGTGCAAGTAGAGAAAACAGAAAATTGTCTGGGGTTGGTTTTGTTCTGAGAATCAACATTTTAGCAGTTTCAGTGCTCGAAAACAAGACACCCCCCTTTTAAAACAAAAAACAAAAAAAACCCAAGGGGCTTTGACATATAGATGAGAAGGTCCCCAGAGAACAAAGCTCTCGTGGCTTTGATGTGCTGCATTTCTGAAACTTCTGCCTTGTCATTTTTTTAAAAAAAAATATGATTTACGATTCAGTCTTTGTATCCTGAGACGGTTGGCCCATCTCCTTCCTCTTTCTTGACACAGTCGTTTAATTTTAAACTCAACAGGCATTTTGGTTATTTATTTTCATTGTTCCTTGGCAATAATTTTCAGCTGTTAGACAGGAAAATTGTACTCAAAAATGCTGTTTCACACTTTATTGTTTGATGATGTGGAGTGATAGAAAATAACACATTTGCTAGAAAATAACACATTTGCTTGCCTTTATAGTCAGATAATTATTCACATCCATCACCCTGTTCTAAGGGAATAAACATCACCCAAAAGAAATTGCACTATTAATAGCATCCTCTTCAGTAAGAATAAGAGGTGTTTTTCTTGTGGGACTGTCCAATTAAGAGGTCCCAGGAAAGCAATGATAAAGCTTCGGCTTTTTGCTAAACCAAGGATTTTATAATGTCCTCCCATTTCAAATAGCAGAGTGGCTTCTTAGGCTGTGAATCATTGAACAAGATCCAGAATAGTAAAAGAAGGTAGATATTTCATTAAAGCCAAGCTGAGATATACCCAACTCCTTTTCTTCACAGATAAAAGGGCTGCAGCTGTCATCATCCCTGCTCATTAACTGTGCTAATTAGTTTAGTTAGATTAGGAGTCCAGCAACATTTATAAACCGTGGTTTCGCTTGTATATTTGTTCCACTTTGGGGGCTGTTTTCCCCCCTAGCTACTTTCATCAAAATATCGAATAATTAACATTGACAGTGAGAATTGCACAATTATGACCCTTAACCTTTTAAGTCCCAAAATGTTACATGAAAGTGTTGAAGGAAAAGTCTTCATCACGGTTCAGTCCAAGCCGGGAATAAACAAACATGGCGACTGCTTTATTTATTTATTTATTTATTTATTTATTTATTTATTTATTTATTTATTATTCAAATTTATATGCCGCCCTTCTCCTAAGACCCAGGGCAGCTCACAGCAATAATACAATAAAAAATTTAAAAATTAATTGCATTCACACAACATACAAACACAGTCAGCTCACAATCGACGATGGAGGGACGCTCCTAGGGCCCAGGGACAGAGCACAGCTCATACGCCCCAAGCCTGTCGGCATAGATGCGTCTTCAGCAGTTTCCGGAAAGCTAGGAGGGAAGGAGCAGTACGAACCTCCGAGGGAAGCTGGTTCCAGAGGGCTGGGGCAGCAACGGAGAAGGCCCTTGCCCTAGGCCCCGCCAGACGACACTGCCTAACAGACAGGACCCGTAGGAGGCCAACCCTATGTGCCCTAACCGGTCGCTGGGATTCATGGGGCAGAAGACGGTCCCGCAAGTATCCTGGCCCATTGCCATAAAGGGCTTTATAGGTCATAACCAACACTTTGAATTGTGTCCGGAGACCAATTGGTAGCCAGTACAGCTCACGGAGGGCTGGAGTGATATGAGCATGTCTTGGGAGACCCAAGACGGCTCGCGCGGCCGCATTCTGGATTACTTGTAGTCTCTGGACATTCTTCAAAGGTTGCCCCATGTAGAGAGCATTACAATAGTCGAAAATCTAGGTGACAAGGGCATGGGTGACTGTGAGGAGTGACTCCCGGTCCAAATAGGGCTTTAGAAAGAAGGTTGCAGTTTATTGAAGAGGAGAGCCAGACAGGAAGATGGCTCTGGAAGAAAAGAGAGTGAGCACATGTAGGGAGTGGGTTTTTATACCTTCTGGAGCCTTTTGTTTGGAGTTGTTCCTGTGGCATGAACTTTGACCCGAGTCTGAGTGTGCCTTTCTGGTATTCTGATGGTGGTGGGTTAATCCTATTATGTCCCAAGGGTCATATCCTGCTTCCCCGTGGCTGTGGCTGATGACTCTTAGATTTTTTTTGGTGTGAGGGATTGTTGATTCTAGGGATCTTTCTTCCTAATCCCAGTTTCCTGACTCCAGTCTTTCTGACAAGATTATTACATCTGCATTTCTGCAGGCTTGGTTTCTGTTTGGGACAGAGAGACTTGGGGGCGGGATTGGTTTCTGCGTTTAAAATCCTTTAGGGAAACTGATTATCAGAGCAAAGGTTTAGTTTAGGTAGTTCTCAACTTAACAGCAGTTCATTTAGTGACCGTTCGAAGTTACAGCGGAACTGAAAAAGTGACTTCTGGCTATTTTTTCACACTTACGACCATCGCAGCAACCCCATAGCCGTGTAATCAAAAGTCAGACACTTGACAACTGGTTCATATCTATGATGGTCGCATTGTCCTAGGATCATGTGATCCCCTTTTGAGAAGCAAAATCAATGGGGAAGCCAGATCATTGGCAGTTCCATCCGGGACATGGCACATAAGCGATGCTTGAGCAGGGCCCACAAGATTGTCTGGCATGCTACACATGCTCTTCACGACCTGTTTTCCTTGTTACCTTCTCAAGCTTCCTCCTTCGGTTATATATTCAAGATAGACAGTATTTAATATTTATTTGTTATGTATATGTAGGGTGTGGGTCCATACTACTACTACTACTACTACCACTACTACTACTACTACTACTACTAATAATAATAATAATAATAATAACAACAACAATAAAAGTTGGAAGTGACCTTGGAGGTCATCTAGTCCAACCTCCTGCTCAGGCAGGAAACCCTATACTATTTCGGACAAATGGCTGTCCAGTCTCTTCTTGAAAACTTCCAGTGTTGGAGCATTCACCGCTTCTGCAGGCAGGTTGTTCCACTGGTTAATTGTTCTGACTGTCAGGAAGTTTCTCCTTAGTTCTAGGTTGCTTCTCTCCTTGATGAGTTTCCATCCGTTACTTCTTGTCCTGCCTTCAGGCGCTTTGGAGAAGAGCTTGACTCCCTCTTCTTTGGGGCAGCCCCTGAGATATTGGAAGACTGCTATCATGTCCCCCCTCGTCCTTCTCTTCATTAAACCAGACATACCCAATTCCAGCAACCGTTCCTTGTATGCTTTAGCCTCCAGTCCCCTAATCATCTTTGTTGCTCTTCTCTGTACTCTTTCTAGAGTCTCAACATCTTTTTTACATTGTGGTGACCAAAACTGGATGCCGTATTCCAAGTGTGGCCTTACCAAGGCCTTGTAAAGTGGTATTAACACTTCACATGATCTTGATTCTATCCCTCTGTTAATGCAGCCCAGCACTGTGTTGGCTTTTTTGGCAGCTGCGGCACACGGCTGGCTCCTATCTAAGTGATTGTCCACTAGGACTCCGAGGTCCCTCTCTTGAATGTCCACAAACTATGGGATCTTGATTCCGCTGTGTGTAGTTTAAGGAATTGGGAACTTGCTGTTACGAATGAGACAGGCACCCCACCCCCCAGATTGGAAGCTAGAGAGGAAGCTGAAACAAGGAAACAGGCAGTCCTCCACTTACGACCGCAATTGAGCCCAAAACTTCCTGTTCTTAAGTGAGATATTTCTTGCCCCATTTTACGACCTTTCTTGCCACCGTTGTTAAGCGAATCACCACAGTTGATAAATTAGTAACCTGGTTGTTAAGTGAATCTGATTTCCCCCATTGGCTTTGCTTGTCAGGTGGGATGCTGCAACGGTCATAAGTATGAACCCGTTTCCAAGCATCTGAATTTTGATCCTATTATCACGGGGATGCTGTAAAGGTTGTAACTGGGAAAAACGGTCACACGTTATTTTTTTCCCCCCAGTGCCATTGTAACTTTGAACATTCACTAAATGAACTGTTGCAAGAGGAGGACTACCTGTATTTGAAATAAAGAAATAAAAAACTTTTTCCCCCTTTTTTGCTTGTTCTTACAGCCTTCCCTCCCTCCCTCTCATTTTTGCTTGGTCTCCTTTGATAAGCTACTCAGCTCAGAGTGGATTTTTTTTCCCCCTCCAGATTTGCAGAGCCCTACTTTACGGGGGAGAAAGAAAAAGCAACCCAATCCTTGATATTTATTCATGTGAGAGGTTTCTCTTTATGAATAAGAAGCAGGCGAGCGAAATTGCTGCCATGCTCGAAGTGTGCTATTTGTGCACTCACCTGTGTGGAGAGTCTGCGGTTGTCACTGGCAACTGGGCGAATGATTAAAATACGAAAAACTGCCCTGAAACGATAAGGGAGAAGCTGGATCAGGAACAACAACAGCCTAGAGCCAGCTCTGGGAGTTAATGATAATGGATGGGTACCGGTTATAGATAAACATCGAACATCTTGGCTTGCTCGACTCAAATGTAGCTTAAAGAAAACTCACTTAATTCATCATCCTTGTATCTCCTCCCCCCTTTTTAAATGTTGAGAAAATATTTCACTTAGTGGAAAGGTCTGGTTAAGTAAACACCATATTTGAAGCAGGCAGACGGTTCAGTTTCTTAAAATGAATAGGATAGTAGTCGTTTCTTGGGGGGGGGGGGAAATCCCTGCATTTCAGTCCCTCCGCTGAAATCGGGATCAATCCCAGGGATCGGATTTGCTTGGATTGGGTCCAAGATTTGTCCAGAATCCTTAACATTCTTAGTACATTTTCTCCGCTGCTGTTTCAGAAGAGAATTGCAGGAAAACCTATAGAAGAGACCATTTGGTCTAGTGCAGGGGTAGGCAACCTTGGCTCTTTTATGACTCGTGGACGACAACTCCCAGAATTCCTGAGCCAGCCATGCTCAGGGGAAAGGGAGAGGTTTCCAAGCTGAGCCAGGCTGGCTCAGGAATTCTGGGAGTTGAAGTCCATGAGTCAAAAAGCGGCCTAGGCCTAAGGTAGGCAACCTTGGCTCTTTTATGACTCGTGGACGACAACTCCCAGAATTCCTGAGCCAGCCACGCTGAGGGGACAGGGAGAGGTTTCCAAGCTGAGCCATGCTGGCTCAGGAATTCTGGGAGTTGAAGTCCAGGAGTCATAAAGTGGCCTAGGCCTAGGCCAGAGGTAGGCAACCTTGGCCCTTTTATGACTCGTGGACTTCAACTCCCAGAATTCCTGAGCCAGCCACGCTGAGGGGACAGGGAGAGGTTTCCAAGCTGAGCCATGCTGGCTCAGGAATTCTGGGAGTTGAAGTCCACCAGTCATAAAAGAGCCAAGGTTGCCAACCCCTGGTTTAGTGGTTAAAGCAGGGGTCTTCAACCGTGGCCTTTTTATGACTTGTGGACTTCAACTCCCAGAATTCCTCAGCCAGGCACATTTAAGTTTACATTTTGATCATCATCCAGAAAGGAAAAACACAAAAAAGACATAGGAATAGGAATATCCTGAGGTAAATCAAACAGTATACAGAACCCACAGAGGAAAAAAGGCGGGGGAAAGGGAAACGCCCCCTTCATACCCACAATAACCAATCAGAGTGTAGATTGCCTCATGCATGAGTCAGCCCTCTCTAATTCAGCGTGCCTGGCTGAGGAATTCTGGGAGTTGAAGTCCACAACTCATAAAAGGGCCAAGTTTGAAGACCCCCTGGGCTAAAGCCTCAGGCTAGAAAGTGGGAGACTGTGAGTTCAAGTCCTACCTTTGCCATGAAAGCCAGCTGGGTGACCACTCACCAAGAGATGTTGAGCTCTAGTCCCACTTTAGCCATAAAAGCCAGCTGGGTGACTTTGGGCCAGTCAACCAGGAAACAGTGAGTTCTAATCCCGCCTTAGGCTTGGAAGATGGCTGGGGGATTTTTGGAGCCAGTTATTGGGAGACAGTGAGTTCTAGTTCCACCTTAGGCGTGACAGCTGCCTGGACGACTTTGAGCTAGTCCCTCTGTCTCAGCTCAACCCATCTTGCTGGGTCGTTGTTAGGCAGAAAAGAGGAGGAGGAAAATGTCTTGGATCTGTTTGCTACCCGTGAGTATTTGTAAAAATAATAAAGGCAGGATATAAACGAATAAGACTCCTTAGAAAACTCGATACTGTCCCTGTGACCCGGGTGCCATAGAAACCACCGGAATCAAAATGCAAAAGAACGATGTGTATGGAAGTAGGAGTGATTTCTGTATGTGTGTATTTATGTTTTTTAATGTATGTCTACACACTCAAATTTATATTTATTAATTAAATTTATGTATCTGCCCAATTCACACATAGTGACTCCGGGCGATGTACAAAATTTGAAAAACCCACCATGTAATAAAAACCAATTAAACCCCCTCCACACAATCAAACCAGCAGTAGAATAGAGTAGAACAGAACAGAACAGAACAGAATATGGAATTGAATGGAATGGAATTAGAATAGAATAGAATAGAATAGAATAGAATAGAATAGAATAGAATAGAATAGAATAGAATAGAATAGAATTACAGAATAGAATAGAATAAAATAGAATAGAATGGAATGGAATAGAATAGAATTACAGAATAGAATAGAGTAGAATAGAATAGAATAGAATAGAATAGAATAGAATAGAATAGAATAGAATAGAATAGAATAGAATAGAATAGAATAGAATCTTTATTGAGAATAGAATAGAATAGAATAGAATAGAATAATAGAATAGAATAGAATAGAATAGAATAGAATAGAATAGAATAGAATAGAATAGAATAGAATAGAATAGAATAGAATCTTTATTGAGAATAGAATAGAATAGAATAAGAATTACAGAATAGAATAGAGTAGAACAGAACAGAACAGATCAGAATATGGAATGGAATTGAATGGAATGGAATTAGAATAGAATAGAATAGAATAGAATAGAATAGAATCTTTATTTAGAATAGAATAAGAATTACAGAATAGAATAGAATAGGAAGGGACCTTGGAGGTCTTCTAGTCCAGCCCCCTGCTCAAGCAGGAGAACCTATACCATCTCAGACAAGTGACCATCTAAACTCTAGTCTCTTCTTAAAAACCTCCAGTGATGGAGCGCCCACGATTTCTGGTGGTAAGCTGTTCTCCTGGTTGATTGTCCTCACTGTCAGGAAGTTTCTCCTTAATCCCAGGTTGCTTCTCTTTTTGATCAGCGCGTGGATAGGATATCATCAGATATTCCTAGATCTAGTTTAGACTGGAAATTACAAAAAAGAAAAAAGGAAAGAAAGATAAAATTATGTCTGCGTTTTTTGCCAAGAAAAGCATACGGGCTGTTCCTCACGCTCACCAGGAAATTAAACTTGAGTTGGTTTTTCTCTAAAAATGTATACCCCGGTTTTCTAGCGCATACACACAGTTCATGTAATGTAATTGCCCTCCCCATTTCCACCAGTGCATCCACATGTTCACACCCATTTCTCAGTTCTGTAGCTCTCATTTGCTTTCCCTTTTCAAGATTACTCTTGAGTATTTTTGTCTTAGGAAAATTGGCAAATGGCCGTTTCCCTTAAGCTTTTAGAAACGTTAAGGCCAGGAGGTTTGATAATTAATCTATGTGTCTCCTCCTTTTAACAAAAAGAGAATATCTGTGTTAACTCTGCTGCCTTCATAAACCTCTTTTTCTTTTCTTTTTTTCCTCTCCCTCCCTCCCAAACACGGGGGATTTCAGACAAACTGGCAGAAAGAATATTTCTGGCGATTTGAACATCTCTCTTGTTTTGACACCTCTCCTTGAGGTTAATGAGTGAACAATTTGATCTTCCTTGACATCTTTGACTTTTTTCCCCTCTGAAGGCAGGCCTCCTGTTGGAGCTGTCTCTTCCAGCCCAGGCGAGCCAAAATGCTTCAGTTAGTGTTTGGCAAGACGCAAGAAGAGCAAGCGCTGGAGAGATGAGTTGGTCCCAACGGGTCTCAAATGCTGGCTTGTTTGCCTTTAGAAAGCCTAAGTCCTTTTTTTTCTGTCATGGGGCAGAAGGAGTGAGATGTCAGGTGTCCTTGTGCGGCAGAATTTGGAGACAAAGCTTCAGCTAAGGATTTCTGTGGGCCTAGCAGGCAGCCTGGATTTTGTCTATACATCAAGCATGTAGCATAACATTGGAATATAGATTACAGGCAGTCCGTAAGGACCCACTTCAACTGACACCTCCCCCCCCAAGAAAGCAGAACTCTTGAAACAGGCCTTGTCTGAAAAGGACACTTTTATTAGGGGGTCAGTGACAGGAAGGAAGTTAAGGCGAGATCAGGGGGAAATCCCCCACACAGTATAGTTAAGCAAGAAATATTCCTCCTCCCAGCCAAGTCATAATGTCCATTTGAATTTCAGCCAGTCCGCAGGTGGTATGATGTGCGGGTCAACTGGCACCGTTGGCGTGCATCTCAAGGCCTTCTCCAGTGTTTGTTGGCTCTACACACACACACACACACACACACACACACACACACACACACACACTATTATTTGAAGAATGGATGTTTTTCATTCATGAGGCCTCTTTTCCCTTTAGATGGAAAAATAGGCTTTTAAGAAATCAGAACCTTTTTGTTAAGGCTTGAGGATAACCCGCCACTGTGCATCAGACGCTGGGAGACATCTAGCTCAGGGGTCTTCAGACTTGGCCGTTTTGTGACTTGTTGACTTCCAGAATGCCTCAGCCAGTGTGCCTGGCTGAGGCATTCTGGGAGTTGAAGTCCACAAGTCATCAAAGGGCCAAGTTTGAAGATCCCTGCTCTAACTCTATGTATTAGTCTGTTATTCTATTCCAGGGGTCTTCAACCTTGGCCCTTTGATGCCTTGTGGACTTCAACTCCCAGAATTCCTCAGCCAGCGTGCCTGGCTGAAGCATTCTGGGAGTTGAAGTCCACAAGTCATCAAAGGGCCAAGTTTGAAGACCCCTGGTCTGGTGGTTAAGGCACCAGCCTAGGAAGCAAGAGGCTGTGAGTTCAAGTCCCACTTTAGCCATGAAAGCCGGCTGGATGACCTTGTGGGAAAAAGAGGAGCAGGAGCAGAAACAGGAGGGAGGAGGAAGGTGTATTGGATGTGCTCGATTTTTTTAAAAATAAATTTTTATTAATACAAAATTAAAAACACCCTGGACATAGATATGACGTCACTGGTTCCATACATCTTCCGACATTTTACAGTAGTGTTAGTACTCATATAGACATATAGTTCTTGAGCTTTGCTCACTATTTATAATATAATATTAACACTTTCCCCCTTATTTCTGTATGTTGGAATATTCATGAGCAGGAAGAGTCATGTGGTAACTCAGTCAGCCAATGTGAAGAAAGTGCTACTGAGTCTGTGCAAAAAGGGTATTGAGTTAGGAGCTGGATTTTTCCAGTCTCAGGTGTGCCTCTGTATCTCTCTGTAAGAAGTCTTCATTGAGCTATGTTGCTGTAAAGAAGAATGTATGGTATTGTAAATATGTTGATATGAATATAAAGAAGTTATTTTGAATCAGCTAAATGCAGTCAACTGTGAGAGCTTCTGATTTATTTTTTCACCAATAGAGAAATTAAAATTCTCTTAACACTATTTCTCTTTTAAATATAATTGTCTATAATCTGTATTTTATTCTAACACTATACATTTGTCTTGGCTACCCTCTTATTGTCTATCCAATCATAAAATTGTTCCCAGATTTTGTAGTACTTAGTTTCACTTGTACCCTTGAGTTCGCCTGTAAGTCTATCCCAGCAGTTCTCAACTTTTTTCAGGCCGCGACCCTGACCTGCACCGCGCATGCACGGCGCAACGGCCCGCATCGTGCATGCGTGGCGCGTGCGCGACGGCCCGCATCGCGCATGCGTGGTGCTACCCCTGCCCATGCGCGGTGCTGCCCCCTGCGCCGGCCGAGGGGAAAAGGGGAAAAATGGCGGACGGCGTTGTTTGGCGACCCCCGTGAAATGGTCGTTCGACCCCAAATGGGGTCGCGACCCACAGGTTCAGAACCGCTGGTCTATCCATTTCAGCGCAATTGAAAATTTTCAGTAATATTTCCTCTTCAGTTGGAGTATCTTTCTCTTTCCATTTTTGAGCGAAGGCTATTCGTGCCGCTGTTACTATATGCAGTAGTAAATGATTTGTATCTTTCTTATATTTTCTTTCTATAATTCCCAATAAAAAAAATTCTGGTTTGGCCTCTATATCTATTAGCACAATTTCTTCCAGCCATTTCTTTAATAAGGTGCAAAATTTTTGTGCCTTTGGGCATTGCCACCGCATGTGTAGTAATTCCCAACGGTCTAGTAAAGAGTAAAAGAGTAAATTGACTAAAGAGAAAAATAAACAAAAAGAGGACTCCACAATCACCTTGGCCCCGAAGCCTGGGAGCATAATTAAGACCTCCCTAATTTCCTGAACAGGAGACGATCGTTCCAGTCTTCCGTCATGAAAGTCACTGTTCATTGGCTGTCGCCATTGACCCGACCTGCCCTCTGTGGTTTCAACAAGGCCTTTGGCCAAAGGTCTGGAACCTTTCTGTGCCTCCCAATATTTCCAAAAGGGGAAAGGAGATGATGCGTCTTTATTATTATTATTATTATTATTATTATTATTATTATTATTATTATTATTATTATTATTATTATTATTATTATTATTATTATTATTATTATTATTATTAATTTTATTTCTATGCCGCCCTGTTCCAGGAACTCAGGGCAGCTCACAGCATAAATAGAAATCTAGCATAAAATACATATATAAAAAGAACCCCTGAGTTAAAAAAAACCAATCATCCAACAAACATACACACAGACATACACCGGCTAGGGGCAAGATGTTAACTGCCCCAGGCCTGTCGGCAAAGGTGTGTTTTGAGCAGTTTACGAAAGGCGGAGAGGGTGGGGGCGACACGGATCTCCGGGGGGAGTTGGTTCCAGAGGGCCGGGGCCGCAACAGAGAAGGCCCTTCCCCTAGGCCCCGCCAGGCGACACTGTCTGGCTGACGGGACCCGGAGAAGGCCGACCCTGTGGGCCCTAACCGGCCGCTGGGTTTCATGGGGCAGCAGACGGTCCCGTAAGTAACCTGGTCCAATGCCATGTAGGGCTTTATAGGTCATAACCAACACTTTGAATTGCGTTCGGAGACCAATTGGCAGCCAATGCAGCTCGCGGAGTGATGCCGAAATGTGGGCATTTCTGGGTAGCCCCAACACTGCTCGCGCGGCTGCATTCTGCATTACCTGAAGTCTCCGAACGTTTTTCAAAGGTAGCCCCATGTAGAGAGCATTGCAGTAGCCGAGCCTCGAGGTGTTGAGGGCATGAGTGACTGTGAGAAGAGACTCCCGGTCCAAATAGGGCCGCAACTGGTGGTTTGCTCCTGTGGCATCTCCTGCCGCCGGCGTTGCCGTTTGAACGTGGCCGGGATGGGGAGGATGGGTCTTCCTTTGCCTGGCATCTTTCAACCAGAGCTTTGTAGTTTTTGCTCCTATTGGCGGGCTAGAATTAATTTCTTGGGCTTTGTCTTTTTTTCTCATTAGCTCCGATTGGGTCTAATGAATTCATAATTCATTATTTTGAAAGAAAGTAATAAGTGTCCCCCCCCTTTATGAGCAAGAGTATGCTGGCGGTTCTTAGCATGACTGACAAGACTGCAATTCTTTTTTTTTTTCCCCTCCCTTTCCTGATTTTAAGCTCATTAATGCAGTTTGCTGGCTTTCTAGCCAAGCCGCTCTGTACTAATTCCGTGGGACATCTCTCCAGAATTCAGTTAGGTACTTCTGCAAGCCACGATAACCCGGGGTAGCCACGTCCCAACAATATTAACTTCAACAGCCTCACAATTCAATTAATCTTATCTGTCTAACTCCCAATGACAGGCGGTAATTAAGTAAAAAATAGCATCGTAATCCAAAGAGTGGCATTCACCGTTGACTGCCTCCTAACTGCGAAGGAGTCCCAAAACTTTCAACGCGTTCCCAGAAGAAACAGGATAGCTGGTTTCTCGCTAATCCAACAGAAGGAGCGCTTGGATCTGAATTAATTTATTCATTGCTTTGTTTGTTTTATGTTAGTGAAAAATGGCTTTAAAAAATTAAAATTCAAGGCAAACAAAACAGAGAGAAGTGAACAGGTAATGTTCCAGCACTCCTTTTGTGTGTGTGTGTGTGTGTGTGTGTGTGTGTCCATATTTTCTTTCTGGATCTCTCCCCCTTAACATTAGAGCATGAGTTTGCTGACTATTTCAGAGGAAAAACATCGCTTTCATCTATAGAAATGTTGGGATAGATCCTTTTTTTAAAATAAATAAATCTTTGTTTCAAGAGCCTTTGTAGCTATCAGTGAAAGCGGCTTCTCCTATGGGAAACACAGGAAGCTACTGGTAGAAGAGAATGTTTGAACTGTGAGTGCTCTCTGAGATTGTTTTCTTGCAGACGTTGCATGACCCAGCTAGGCAACGTCACCAGTGCTAGAAGAGAGAGGGGTTTGAGGAGACGAGGGGAAGGAGGAGCAAGTGGAAAAGGAGGGAGAAGGAGGAGCTGGTTATCCTTGGTGCTTCCTGAGCGTGGGGGTTTAGAGCAGACTCCACCCTCCCTTTTAGCCCTGATCTTTGTGCCTGCCTGCTAAAGTGGTAGTAGATGGATCAAAGACTCAGGGGTAGGCAACCTTGGCTCTTTGATGACTCGTGGACTTCAACTCCCAGAATTCCTGAGCCAGCCACGCTGAGGGGAAAGGGAGAGGTTTCCAAGCTGAGCCATGCTGGCTGAGGAGTTCTGGGAGTTGAAGTCCACCAGTCATAAAAGAGCCAAGGTTGCCTACCCCTGCCGTGGACTTCAACTCCCAGAATTCCTGAGCCAGCATGGCTCAGCTTGGAAGCCTCTCCCTTTCCCCTCAGCGTGGCTGGCTCAGGAATTCTGGGAGTTGAAGTCCACGAGTCATAAAAGAGCCAAGGTTACCTACCCCTGATCTAGCACCACCAAGCTCAGATGTAACATCATCAGGGCTACAAGGGAGTGGGGTTTCTGGAGAGAGGAGGAGGAGAAGGAGGAGGAGACTGAGGAGTTCTTGATGCTTTCTGAACTTGATTGTATGTGATGATGTTACCTAGTTTGGTAATGAAACGTCTGCAAGAAAATAACCAAGCTCCAAGAGAAGACCGGGCACCCCCACAAAGATACTTGATAAGGAAAGCCCAGATAGTCTTTGCTTAATGACCATTTGTTCAGCAACCATGACAGTGCTGCTGAGTGGAGAAGTCATGTGATCAAAGTTTGGGTGCTTGCAGAGAGCGAAGGTGCCAGTTTCCACAGAGGCAGTGATGACCACACATGGTTTTCCAAATGCTAGTGGATTGTGTTGTCATCGTTCTTCAGGCCCAGGCTTCCTCAGGGTGGACCCAAAGGGGCTTTAGTTTGTTGATTTAAAACATTTATGTAGGATACACTCATTGATATCTACATGGTATAAACACAGGTCAGAACCTACTTCTGTGTTTCTTCACTTCATTTGGGACGTTCAAGAGGAAATAGAGAATAGACCTAAGAGTGCCCAAAATTACCCTGAAATGGTAAACACTGGCAGAATGTTTTTCACAGTGCTATAGCAATTTAGCTGCCTTCCTCTCTTTTTTTTGTTCCTTGTTTGGGAAAATGGGGCTCTGAATAATAAAAATAACAACAATAGTAATAGTAATAATAATAATAAAAAATAAATAAATAAAAATAATAGCAATAAAGTTGGAAGGGACCTTGGAGGTCATCTAGTTCGACTCCCGGCTCAGGCAGGAAACCCTATACCATTCCAGACAAATGACTGTCCAGTCTCTTCTTAAAAACTTCCAGTGTTGGAGCATTCACCACTTCTGGAGGCAGGTTGTTCCACTGGTTAATTGTTCTCACTGTCAAGAAATTTCTCCTTAGTTCTAGGTTGAGAAGTTTATGAGAGATTAATCTTCCATGATCCTGTTGTGTTTAAGATAACTGCAGGATCTTGTGTTCAAATGTCTGAGGGGCTGCCACAAAGAAGGGTGGGAGGTCAACCTATACTCCAAAGCACCTGAAAACAGGACAAGAAGCAACGGGTGGAAAGTAACCATAGAGAGAACCAACCTAGAACTAAGGAGAAATTTCCTAACAGAGCAATTAATAATGGAATGACTTACCTCCAGAAGTTGTGAGTACTCTGACACTAGAGGTTTTCAACAAGAGATTGGACAGCCATTTGTCTGAGATGGTATAAGGATAGGATAGGATAAGATAGAATCTAGGATAGAGTAGAATAGAATCTAGGATAGAATAGAATAGAATCTAGGATAGGATAGAATAGGACAGGACAAGACAGAACAGAACAATAGAATAGAATCTAGGATAGAATCTAGGATAGAGTGGAATAGAATCTAGAATAGAATAGAATCTAGGATAGGATAGGATATAATAGAATGAATGGAATGGAATAGAGAATGGAATGGAATAGAATAGAATAGAATCTAGGATAGAATAGAACAGAAGAAAACAGAACAGAACAGAACCTGGGAGGTCTTCTAGTCCAGCCCCCTGCTCAAGCAGACTAGAAGATCTCCTTCTAAATCTCTTATTCTGTTGTTCGTGTTTGAAGTAATGGATGGAGAAGGGAAGAGATGTTTTGATAGGGGAAATCTCCTGGCTGGTGGGGTTGTGAAGGGCGAAGAACAAACTTCTGCCAACAGATCCCTAATGAATCAGTTTGGAAGCAAAGATTCTGGACTTAATTTTGCTGATGAGCTTTTTTTTTTTTTCCCCTTCGCCAGGTATGCTATACCTCCAGAGCATGGCAAGAGGCTGGAAAGACTGGCCAAAGGTAAGATTATTACGTACCTCAACGGAGTTGATTCTGCACCTGCTCAAGGGCTAACTTAGGATAAATGAATCAATCAATGTTACACGGATGTTGATGCTGCATAATCTGAGAACACATCTGTAGCTGCACATGAATGACTGCAATAGCTTCTGTCTGAGCTGCATCCATTGTGACTGGTTCACCTATTCTGCCTTCTGAAGTTTGCCATTGAGGTTTCTCTCTCCTAAGACTTTTAGTTTAAAGCAGAGTTTTTCAACCTGTGAGCTGTGGCGGAGTGGGAATGTCATCACAAGGGCTCCTGCGAAGGCTTGGGAGAAACGTTAATGATTTAAATCTTGAGTTAAGAAAGGGGTCAAGAAAATGTTGAGAACCACTGGTTTAAAGCATTGTGCTAATCTTGCTGCTGCTGCTGATGATGATGTTGGAATGGACCTTGGAGGTCTTCTAGTCCAACCCTCTGCTCAGGCAGGAAACCCTCTACCATTTCAGACAAATGTCGGTCCGGTCTCTTCTTAAAAACTTCCAGTGTTGGAGCATTCACCGCTTCTGGAGGCAGGTTGTTCCACTGGTTAATTGTTCTCACTGTCAGGAAGTTTCTCCTTAGTTCCAGGTAGCTTCTCTCCTTGATTTAGTTTCCATCTGTTGCTTCTTGTCCTGCCTTCTGGTGCTTTGGAGATAAAGCTTGACTTGACTCCCCTCTTCTTTGGGGCAGCCCCTGAGATACTGGAACGCTGTTATCCCCCCCCACCCCGGTCCTTCTCTTCATTAAACTAGACATACCCAATTCCAGAAACTGTTCCTTATATGTTTTATGAAAATGAAAAAAAACCCCACAATTAAATTATAGTTTAATACAGGGGTCCGCAGCTTCACGTGCACGTGCCGGGTGTGGTAGCGTTTGAAACCATTCCCCCTCGGTCCATGGGGGAAAAAATTTCCACAGAAGATGTGGGGTTTTTCACGCTGTGCCACCCAGGCATGTGCAGCTGAAGCTGGTTCGGTGGAAAACAGTTTTTCCGTGGAACCGGTCCCTGGTGCTCCAAAGGTTGTGGACAGCTGGCTTAATGCACAGTATTATTATTACTGGGAGCGGTCCTGAATGTCTGTCTGTGAAAAATTTACTCAGAACTGAAAGGCTGATATCAAAAGGAGGATCATTTATCTGTCTTAAATTCAGTAGGCTTCAATTTTCTTCCATCAACGCCGAGACTTTTGTCTTCGTGCCCCTTGGCCTCCTTAACTGTGGTTAAGAGTATAACTGCCTGACTTCCCTATTCTTAAAAAATAATCAAGATAAAGATGAATCTAATTCTGAATTTGGTCATAGCAGCTAGACTGCTGGTGGGACAATACTGGAAGAAGCCAGAAATACCACCTATTGAAGATTGGACTCTGAAAGTAATACACTTGGCAGAAATGGCGAAAATATCGGCATATTTGAAAGATCGCTCAAATGAACAATATTTGACAGACTGGAAACAGTGGATAGACTATATACAAGAGAAACACCAATCAAATAAAATGTAACAGGCGTAAAGTTGAGGCTTGACGTGAGGAGTGAGGAATGTTTACCAAGTCAAGACGTTTACAAAGACTAATACTTACTGTTGTATTTTATGTTTTATGATGATTGCTTCTTAATATGATCTTATGTTTAATGTTGATTGTTTTAATAAATTTTAAAAAAAAAAGATAAAGTGAGCGCCTGGGAGAAACGGTAGAAGACTCACTCAAAAGAGCTTACGCCATATGTTTGTCACGGAAACCTCAACGGAAGCTGCTTCTTTATATAATCAGGTCCAGGGTCATTTACAATGTTTAAGACCATCACTTTGGCGCGGGCTAAACAGAATTGGCATTAGCTACAGGTAGCCCTCGACTCAACGGCCACAACGGAGCCCAAAATTTCCATTGCTAAGCGAGACAATTAAGTTAGTTCTGACCCATTTTATCAAGGAGAGAAGCAACCTGGAACTTAGGAGAAACTTCCTGACAGTCAGAACAATGAACCAGTGGAACTACCTGCCTCCAGAAGCGGTGAATGCTCCAGCACTGGAAGTTTTTAAGAAGAGACTGGACAGCCATTTGTCTAAAACGGTATAGGGCAGAGATGGCGAACCATTAATATTAATACCACTTTACAAGGCCTTGGTGAGGCCACACTTGGAATTCTGCATCCAGTTTTGGTCACCACGATGTAAAAAAGATGCTGAGACTCTAGAAAGAGTGCAGAGAAGAGCAACAAAGAGGACCAGGGGACTGGAGGCTAAAGCATATAAGGAACGGCTGCTGGAATTGGATAATGTCTAGTTTAATGAAGAGAAGGACGAGGGGGGACAGGATATCAGTGTTCCAATATCTCAGGGGCTGCCCCAAAGAAGAGGGAGTCAAGCTCTTCTCCAAAGCGCCTGAAGGCAGGACAAGAAGCAACGGATGGAAACTCATCAAGGAGAGAAGCAACCTGGAACTAAGGAGAAACTTCCTGACAGTTAGAACAATTAACCAGTGGAACTCCCTGCCTCCAGAAGCAGTGAATGCTCCAACACTGGAAGTTTTGAAGAAGAGACTGGACAGCCATTTGTCCGAAATAGTATAGGGTTTCCTGCCTGAGCAGGGGGTTGGGCTAGATGACCTCCAAGGTCCCTTCCAACTTATTTATTATTATTATTATTATTATTATTGTCGTCGTCGTCGTCGTCATCATCACCTTTCTTGCTACAGTGAATCACTGCAGCAGTTAAGTTAGTTCCACGGTTGTTAAGTGAATCCGGCTTCCCCCTTTGACTTTGCTTGTCAGAATGTCACAAAAGGGATCCCATGACCCCGGGATGCTGCAACCGTCATAAATATGAACCAGTTGCCAAGCATTTGAATTTTGATCTCACGACCACGGGGATGCTGCAACGGTCATAAGTGTGAAAAGTGGCCATAAGCCACTCTTTTCAGTGCAGTTGTAATTTCAAGTGGTCACTAAGTGAACTGTTGTAAGTTGAGGGCTCCCTTTAATATGTGTTCTCTAAACTGCTGCATTTTTTCTTTCTTGATTTTCAATACCCGTAAAGCCTCACTCTTGATGTACCCACTGACATGCATCTTTGGGGGGAGGAAATAATAATAATAATAATAATAACAACAATAATAATAATGATGATGATGATGATGCAAGTACATCAGATGGTTGAAGAAGAAACAATGGCTTTGGAAGAATATCTGAAGGACAATGATGAAGATGCACTGAAATTAGTATATCAGGAAGGCTTACTGACTACTGGAGAGACCAAACTGGCCTACAAGAAAGACCAAATGAAGAACAGAATAGAGGCATGGCAAGGCAAAGCACTACATGGCCAGTACATTAAAAAAAAAAATAGCTGGGAAAGGAGATAATAAAAAGACCTGGCAATGGCTAATAGCAAGAAAGTTGAAGAAAGAGACTGAGGGACTAATCCTGGCTGCACAAGACCAAGCTTTAAGGACAAATGCATATAAAGTCAAAATTGAAAAGACAGCAACAGACAGTAAGTGCCGCCTATGCAAAGAAGCTGAAGAAACAGTGGACCACCTGGTAAGCTGCTGCAAGAAGATCGCACAGACTGACTACAAGCAGCAGCATGACAAAGTAGCAACAATGGTGCATTGGAAGATCTGCAAGAAATATCATTTGCCTGTAAGCAAGAACTGGTGGGATCATAAAATAGAGAAAGTCATAGAAAATGATAAAATTAAACTGCTCTGGGACTTCAGAATTCAAACAGACATGCACCTGCAACATAACACCCCAGACTTAACAATTGTCAATAAGAAAGACAAAAAAGTCTGGATAGTGGACGTGGCAGTGCCTGGAGACAGCAGAATAGAAGAGAAAGAACTGAAGAAGATAACAAAATACAAAAACCTACAAATAGAAACAGAAAGACTGTGGCAAAAGCAAGCAAGGGTAGTACCAATAGCAATAGGCGCCTTGGGTGCAATCCCAAAACAACTGGAGCACCACTTGAACACCATCATCGGCATTGACAAATTCACCATTAGTCAATTGCAAAAGGCGACCTTACTAGGAACTGCTTCCATCCTGCGACGAGATCTGTAATACCATCAAACATCCACATCTGCCTCTCTCAGTTCCTGGGTAAGGACTCGATAGGTAGACAAAAATGCCCAATTCCAGTCTGAACATCTGGCTGTGCAATGATCCATAATAATAATAATAATAATAATAATAATAATAATAATAATAATAATAATAATAATAATAATAATAGGCAGTCACTCAGTTATCGGGCTGCACCTTCAATGTCAAATAAATAGGAAAAACACACGAGGTGTCCAGATGAAAGAAAGCACCATCAGCTGTCTCTTGGGAAGCCATTCCCTCCGGTGACATTGCACAAAATAGAAATAACATATTGAAAACCAGTGACTGGAAAATGAGAGCTGCAAACCAATTTTTTTTTATTCATACCATTTTCTCTCGGTCATATATCAAGCTTTACAAAAACCACTCTTTCCACCAGTGTAAAAATCTCCATAAATCTCGATTGCCCGTAAGAAGATGTAGACGTAGTTTGTGTTTCAAAAATAGAATTTGGAAGTCTGTATTAAATTGAACCTATGGGATATTATTGCTTTGCTACCCACCTCCCTTTGTTGTTGTTTTTTTGGAAGTTTAACACTGTATTGTAATCATTTGGTCAAGATATGTGGCTTTTCTATTAGCTGTTCCATCAGGAAGTGGATGAATACGTGTTTGGAAAAAAAATTAATTTGATTCTTGGTGTGGTCATGAGTTCTTCTCATAGAAGAGAATGTAGCTCAGGATTGACCTGTTGAGGTCCTTGGTGCCTTCTGGGCTTGGCTGTCTTCTTGCAGACGTTTCATAACCCAACTAAGTAATGTCATCAGTGGTAGGAGTGGTGTTTTGATATACAGTTTATTCAAAGGATCAAGGAATCATCAAGAACACTTACCTCAAAACCCACAGGGCAAGCTACTAGTAGATAAAAAGAGACCCGATCCCCACTCCCTTCCAGCACTGATAATGTTACCTAGTTGGGTCATGAAACATCTGCAAGAAGACCAAGCTCGGAGAGGACCGAGGACCCCACAGTTCCAAGTAAGATGATGATCGTAGCTCTGTCTGCATATCTGATTGTTGGCGAGGTTCCTTAGAAAACCCTTGGTAGGTCGGCTCAAAACTCTCTCTCCTGCTCCCACAATAATAGAGTTGGGAGGGACCTTGGAGGTCATCTAGTCCAACCCTCTGCTCAGGCAGGAAACCCCATACCTTTTCAGATAAATGGCTCCCCAGTCTCTTCTTAAAAACTTCCAGTGTTGGAGCATTCACTGCTTCTGGAGGCAGGTAGTTCCACTGGTTAATTGTTCTCACTGTCAGGAAGTTTCTCCTTAGTTCCAGGTTGCTTCTCTTGGTGAGTTTCCATCTGCTGCTTCTTGTCCTGCCTTCTGGTGCTTTGGAGAACAGCTTGACTCCCTCTTCTTTGGGGCAGCCTCTGAGATGTTGGAAGACGGCTATCATGTCCCCCCTCGTCCTTCTCTTCATTAAACTAGACATCCCCAATTCCAGCAACTGTTCCTTGTATGTTTTAGCCTCCAGACCTCTAATCATGTCACCCCTAGTCCTCCTTTTCATTAAAAACAAAGAGTGGCATTTAATGCCACTTGGCTTTCTATATTTTTACACCTGGAAATTGCTGACTAAGCCATCCCACATTAATCTGGATCACCCGATATATATCCCACATCCATCTGAGATGAAGTTAAACCTTTCCCCTTGATAATGAGTTAGCTAGCAAAACCAGGATTGCGCTATATTGAATTAGTTAATGTTACAGATGTTACGTGGGATGTTTAAAAAAAAACAACAACCCAGAACATCGAAAACGTGCTCCTTTATTTCAGAAGATGTAGCTGAGCTCCTGATTCTGCTAAATCCCATTTTGAATTTAGGACAATTGAGGAGAGGACGTCTTAATTTTCCTTCAGAATTTAGTGCGGCGTTTTTAGGAGCCGGTCTTATCCTAGCCTCCCAGCTCTGCTTGTGACAACAGCAACAAATTGCTAATTTGATTCCGTAGATTTGATGTATACATACCTGTCGCCACTCATCTTTACACTTCAAGTCAGGAGAGAGAGAGGGAGAGAGGGAGGGAGGGGGAAGGAGAGGAAAGAGAGAGAGAGAGAAGAAAGAGAAAGAGAGAGCAAGAGAGGGAGAGGAAAGAAAGAGGGAGGGAGACAAAAGAGAAAGAGAAAGAGAGAGGGAGAAGGAGAAGGAGAGGAAAGAAAGGGAGGGAGGGGAGGAAGAGAGAGGGAGAGGAAAGAGAGGGGGAGAAAAGAGAAAGAGGGAGAGGAAAGAAAGAGAGGAAGAGGAGAGAGAAAGGGAGAGGAAAGAGAAAGAAGGAGGGAGGCAGAGGGAGAGGAAAAAGCAAGAGAGGGAGATGAAAGAGAAAGAGAAAAGAGGGAGAGGAAAGAGAAGGAGGGAGGGAGAGGGGGAGGGAGAGAGGGAGAGGAAAAAGAGAGAGGAAAAAGTAAGAGGGAGAGGAAAGAGAGGGAGATGAAAGAAAGAGAGGGAGAGGAAGGAGAGGGAGAGGAAAAAGAGAGACAGGAAAAAGTAAGAGGGAGATGAAAGAAAAAGGAAAGAGAGGGAGAGGAAAGAGAAGGAGGGAGGGAGAGGGGGAGGGAGAGGGGGAGAGGAAAAAGAGAGGAAAAAGTAAGGGAGAGGGAGATGAAAGAAAGATAGGAAAGAGAGAGGGAGAGGAAAGAGAAGGAGGGAGGAGAGGAAAAAGAGAGAGGAAAAAGTAAGAGAGGGAGATGAAAGAGGGAGAGGGAGATGAAAGAAAGAGGAAAGAAGGAGGGAGGGAGAGGGAGAGGAAAAAGAGAGAGAGAAGGAGATGAAAGAAAGATAGGAAAGAGAGGGAGAGGAAACAGAAGGAGAGGGGGAGAGGAAAAAGAGAGAGGAAAAAGTAAGAGGGAGAGGGAGAGGAAAGAAAGAGAGGAAAGAGAAGGAGGGAGGGAGAGGAAAAAGAGAAGAAAAAGTAAGAGAGAGGGAGATGAAAGAAAGAGAGAGGGAGAGAAGGAGGGAGGGAGAGGGGGAGGGAGAGGAAAAAGAGAGAGGAAAAAGTAAGAGAGAGAGAGAGAGAGTTTAAATTAAAACCAAATTGTGTGAGAATGGATCCTGCTCCCTCCAAGACAACTGATACTCCAAACAAGCCTGTGAGATAGGGGAAGGGAGATGGCTGCGCTGTGCGCGTACATCGCCCACAGTCGTAAGGATGAGTTCACGTTAAAGACGGTTTACCGCAGTGGCTTCTAATGCGTCGCTCTTAATCCATTCCCCTGCCGCATGTGGAAGTTTGGGAAGATGGTGAGGGTCGCCCTGTCTGGCAGAAACCGAGCCCGACATTAGCGCCCCGCTTCCCCACTGCTGCAAAGCTGCTCAAGAGCACCGCCTAAGCTTGCGATTAATACGCCAAATGAATAGCTGCGCTCTAAATGGGCTCGCTGGGAGGGTGACGGGACCCGTGGAGGAAGCGTTAATGGGTTGCCACGTTATTGGTGCTAATCACTTAAAATGCGCTCCTTTATTAGGCGCTTTAATGAGAGCCACTTAAACTGTGCATTAAAAAGAGGAACTGCAGAGAAGGACGTTGAACTGGGTGGCAGCCGCTCATAAGTCTAATTGAAATGCTTTTAGTACGGGGAGGGGGAAGAAAAGTTGCCAGAAGCCAGTAATTCTTTGCACTTTTTTTTTTTAAACCCTCCATCACGTTGCATCAATTAATGTTGTGTTGTTCAAGGGTTGGAATTACATTTTATTTTTGTAAGCTTTCTCCCCTTTTTCTCCGCTTCCACTCCCTCTCTTTCCCATCCCACGCCTAGCCCTCACATTTCTGGGTCCAACTAGTTGATAGCATAGTCAGTAGAAGCCTTGAAAAAAATCAGAATAGCAGAGTGGGAAGGGACCTTGGAGGTCATTTAGTCCAACTCCTGCTCAGGCAGGAAACCCTATACCATTTCAGACAAGTCACTGTCCAGTCTCTTCTTTTTAAAAAAAAAAACCTCCAGTGATGGAAAACCCACTTCTGGTGGCAAGCTGTTCCACTGGTTAATTGTCCTCACTGTCAGGAAGTTTCTCCTTAGTTCTAGGTTGCTTCTCTCCTTGATGAGTTTCCATCCCTTGCTTCTTGTCCTGCCTTCAGGGGCTTTGGAGAATATGGTAGGTTGAATAGCTGAACCCCTGGTCATCCGTACTCGGAATGTCAGCGCATGTATCTCTGGCAGCTACTTAATAATAATAATAATAATAATAATAATAAAGTTGGAAGGGACCTTGGAGGTCATCAAGTCCAACCCCCTGCTCAGGCAGGAAACCCTATACCATTTCGGACAAATGGCTGTCCAGTCTCTTCTTAAAAGCTTCCAGTGTTGGAGCATTCACCGCTTCTGGAGGCAGGTTGTTCCACTGGTTCATTGTTCTCATTGTCAGGAAGTTTCTCCTTAGTTCTAGGTTGCTTCTCTCCTTGGTGAGTTTTCACTAGTTTCCATTAGTTTCAAGTGGAACTCCACTTGAATTCCAAATGGGTTAATTCCACCTTGGCGGTTGGCTTTTCTCTGACATAGGATCCAATGAGACCCTACTTTCTTATTTAGAATAGTTTTTTTGAGTGGGGAGGAAAATCCTGTTAAAGTAAACATCCCCCAGCAGGTACCTTACAGGAGCATTGGCTTATAATTCTGTCACCTCTAGCAGTCCCGGTCCATGCTGCATAATCACATAAAGTGAGGAGATTGAAAAAAAGAAGAAGTAAGAATGCAGAAATGTTAGGAACACCTGTTCCACAGCAACTGGAAGTACCTACCGGTAGTGTGCTATGGAAATCTTTTATTTATTTTTTTTTAAAAAGATAAAAAAAGAAACCTAGTCTCCACATCAAACCCTCAGATTGAAGGGTCTGTGGGGAACAAATCAAAATTTTCCCGAACAATAAGAACAAAAACGTTCATGTAATAGGGAGGGGTTGCTTTTGCACAAGGAGAATCTACAAAGTGATAAAAATGCCTTCTCTGCAGCAGGTTTTCTCACTTATTCAGTTTCTGTGGCCGTCCACTCCAGAGAGGAGAATCTGGGCGTCTTTACAAGGGTTAAAAACTTTAGAAGGAAGAGGCATCTCCACTGGGCTTTTCTGAAGCTGCTGTTTGCACACCCCACTTAGAGAACAGAGAGCCCAAGGAGGGGAAATATTGACACGAAAGATAAAATATTCTTTTAAAGATTTGGAACATGCAGTTCCTCTTGGAAAAAGGGAAGTCAGCGAAGCATCTGATTAGAAGAGGCAGACATCACCAGATTGTGAGTCCGGCTGAATGCAACATATGGGATGATAAGATTGACGCACGAGATTAAAAAAACCAGGAATCTACTAACACCTTTTCAGACTAAGAGGTTTTATGGAAAGGCAGAAAGGTGTTTATGAGCTCTGGGCTCTGTAGACGGTACCTTAAAAAAAAAAAAAGCCCAAAGCATCTCTTTCTAATGTTTTTAACCCTTGTTGGCCACCCAGATGCAATATCATCATCATCATCATCATCATGGACGTGGCAGTGCCTGGAGACAGCGGACTAGACGAGAAAGAACTGGAGAAGATCACAAAACACAAAGACTTAAAAATAGAAATAGAAAGACTGTGGCAAAGGCAAGCAAGGGTGGTACCAATCGTTATAGGCGCCCTGGGTGCAATCCCAAAACAACTGGAGCAACACTTGAACACCATCATCGGCATTGACAAATTCGCCATTAGTCAATTGCAAAAGGCAGCCTTACTAGGAGAGATCTGTAATACCATCAATTCAAGCATCCACATCTGCCTCTCCCAGGTCCTTGGTAAGGACTTGATAGGTAGAGAAAAATGCCAAATCCAGTCTGAATATCTGGCTGGTGTGATGATTAACAACAACAACAACAACATAATAATAATAATAATAATAATAAAGTTGGAAGGGATCTTAGAGGTCATCTAGTCCAACCCCCTGCACAGGGAGGAAACCCTATACCATTTCAGAGAATCGGCTGTCCAGTCCTCTTCTCTTCTCTCCTCTCCTCCCCTCCCCTCCCCTCCCCTTCCCTTCTCTTTTCTTCCACTGTTGGAGCATTCACAGCTTCTGGAGTCAGGTTGTTCCACTGGTTAATTGTTCTCACTGTCAGGAAGTTTCTCTTTTTTTTATTATTATTATTAGGAAGTTTCTCCTTAATTCTAGGTTGCTTCTCTCCTTGATGAGTTTTCATCTGTTGCTGCTTGTCCTGCCTTCGGGCGCTTTGGAGAATAGCTTGACTCCCTCTTCTTTGTGGCAGCCCCTGAGATACTGGAACACTGCTATCATGTCCCCCCTCGTCTTTCTCTTCATTAAACTAGACATCCCCAATTCCAGCAACCATTCCTTATATGTTTTTGCCTGCCAGTCCCCCGATCGTCTTTGTTGCTCTTCTCTGCACTCTTTCTAGAGTCTTTTTTACATCTTTTTTACATCGTGGTGACCTTTTTTATTATTATTATGGAATTCTTTATTGGCCAAATATGATTGACCTTTGACTGTTTCCCCTTATTGAGTGGCTCGAGGGCTGGGGCAAGGGGGAAGGTCCTCCGTTTAATAACCAGTTTCCCAACTCTAAGGGCTGCCCGATTCAAAGTGAATTTGTTGTGTCCTGCACAATAGCTACAAAATCCTTTTCTGCATTTAGCAGGGAGAACCAAGGCGGGTGTTTGGCCGCTTGCCTGCCTTATCAGCGTGAAAAGCATTTCATTTCCACAGACCTGGACAAATGCAGTTGGATAGTGAACAAATAACACCAGCGCTGCAGTGACACTAACTTGTAAATTCGGCTCCTTGTAAATTCATTTGCATGGCACACGGCTGCCGTAATAATCCAAACGTCGGCAAAAGGCGTTTGCTTGATTGAGCAAGGAAATATTTTTTTTTTTTGCAAGAAGAGTCCAGGTTTCAACCCTGTACCTTGCGAGACGAACAAAGTGCCTTTTACACATTTCAACATAAGCTCACACTGGCTTTTATTAAGCCCTTTATTTCATTAGAGGGGCTTATTAAAACGTTTCTACTTGGCATTTCGTCTTGGTCCGCAGCCGCTCTACGGCACATAAACCTAAAAATGAGAAACCCAGGCAGACTTCCACACGCCCCTTTATATCTGCAGCATAGTACAGGTTTGCCTGCTGTCGAGCTAAATTTAAAGATTAAATGTAAAGGTACATAATGCAACTTCAAAGAGCTGCCAAGTGTGGCGACGGCATTTCTGTGTGGCAGAAATTGTGCACGGGTAGTCCTCACCTTAGGCCCACGATTGAGCCCAGAGTTTCTGTGGCTAAGCCAAACAGTTCTTAAGTGAGTTCTGCCCCATTTGCCCCACGGTCGTTAAGTGAACCACCGTAGTAGTTACGTTAGTAACACGGTTCTTAAGTGAGTCCGGCTTCCCCCCACTGACTTTGCTTGTCGGAAAGTCACAAAAAGGGAATCACAGGACCCCGGGATGCTGCACCCGTCCTAAATACGAGTCACAGTTGCCAAGCGTCTGAATTTTGATCACGTGACTGTAGCGACACTGCAACGGTCGTAAGTGTCGTGGTTCCGACAGATGAAACTCTTCAAAAGAACTTCGAGGCATTGTTTACCTTACAGAATCTTTTATTCGAGTAGCATAATATCGGCACTTACATTTGATGTTGTTAGTTGCGAAGCCGTGTCCGACCCATCGCGACCCCGTGGACAACGTTCCTCCAGGCCTTCCCGTCCTCTACCATCTTCTGGAGTCCATTGAAGCTCACGCCTCCTGCTTCAGCGACTCCATCCAGCCACCTCATTCTCTGTCGTCCCCTTCTTCTCTTGCCCTCCATCTTTCCCAGCATCCGGCTCTTCTCCAGTGAGTCCTTCCTTCTCATTAGGTGGCCAAAGTATTTGAGTTTCAACTTCAGGATCTGGCCTTCTAAAGAGCAGTCAGGGTTGATCTCCTCTAGGACTGACCAGTTTGACCACCTTGCAGTCCAAGGGACTTGCAGGAGTCTTCTCCAGCACCATAGTTCAAAGGCCTCCATTCTTTGACGCTCAGCCTTTCTTGTGGTCCAACTTTCACAGCCATATATTGCAAGTGGGAAAACCATGGCCTTGACTATGCACACTTTGGCACTTACACAGTCAAGCCAAAAACTGAATTCCCCTCCCCTGAGCACATAGTATCAAAGCACAATTCCCTCCTCCAATTAACAGTCATGAATCACATTCCCCAATTAGCTTGAAGCAGGAGCTTCCTCTCCAGTTCTCCAGCCTGCCATTTTCTTATCAGCTCTGGTTACAATAACCTTGTTTCTCACGCTAGGTTTAGTGTTGTTATGTCTAGCTGGACTCTCGGTCACATCCCCCACCCCCTTCCCAGCATCATCTAACTCTAAAAGCAAAAGGTAAAAGATGGCTACATTTCCCTCTGTTGTCAATGCCAAAACATCCAATGTTAGCAGCGTTGACAATAAGTGTGAAAAATGGTCATAAGTCCCTTTTTCCCCAGTGCTGGTGTTCGAACGGTCACTAAACCAACGTTTGCAATTCGAGGACTGCCTGTATTGTTTTCTAAAGGAAAAGAATTATTTTTGATGGCTGATGAGCCAGTTGAAGCTTTCCCTTTGCCGGCATCCGTGACAAGGGACGTGTGGTCGGGAGGAGGGAGAAATACATTCTCTTCGCTTGTGACTTGCTAGAACTGGCCACAGGCAAGAGCAGAGTTTTCAGTTGCTAGAGAAGTGCTTTTTTTTTTTATTACTCCTGGATGCTGAAGGCTATAAGTGTAAAGCCCAGCCTTTGTTTGCACGTGTATGTGTGATCTTCGTTCTCTCTTTCCCTCCCTCCCTCCCACTTTTCCTCTCTCTTTCTCTCTTGCTCTCTCTCCTGCTCCTTTCTCCTCTCTCTCTTCCTCTCTCCCCTTCCCCCTCTCTGTCTCTCCCCCTCCCTCCCTCTCTTCCTCTCCCTCTCTCCTCCCCCTTTCTCCCTTTTTCCTTTTCTCTCTCCATCTCTGTCTCTCTTTCACCATCTCCCCATCCCTTTCTTCCTCTCCCTTTCTCACTCTCTCTCCTGCTCCCTTCTCCCCCTCTCTGTCTCTCTCCCCTTCCCTCTCTTCCTCTCTCCTCTCTCCACCTCCCCTGCTCTCTCTCTCTCTCTCTCCATCTCCCCTTCCCCCTTCCTTCCTCTCTTCCTCTCCCTTTCTCTCTCTCTCCTGCTCCCTTCTCCTCTCACTCTCCCCCCTCCCCCTCTCTCCATCTCTCTGTCTCTCTCCTCTCCCTTTCTCCCTCTCTCCTTCTCTCTCCCCTCCCTCTCTCTCTGTTTTCCCCCCTCTTTTTTTCCCTCTCTCAACCTCTCCTCTTTTCATCTCTCTCTCTCTCTCTCTCTCTCTCTCTCTCTCTCTCTCTCTCTCTCTCTCTCTCTCTCTCTCTCTCTCTCTCTCTCTATCTCTCTCTCTCTCTCTATCTCTCTGGCTCACTCACTCACACAGACGTACACACTTGATAAAATGCTTAATCTCTGCTTGGTTGTGAACATTAAGAAAATCTGTAGGAATATAGGAAGTCAACTAGTATTTTTTTTTAAAAAAATTGTCACCTCTTTGATAACTTAATCTTCCTGACAAAGAAGAGAAGAAGGTTATGATTCCCCCAGTTTCCAACTCTTTATACTTTGTGAGAAGTTCTTTGTTCATATATCAAGGGCTGTTTCTGTAGATGAGGCCAAGGGTGGACTAGTCTATTTCCAGCATGGGTTCCTATCCTTGGGAATACCCCAAGCAGAGATATCCAGATCCCCATCTGCCTCAAAGAGGGATTCTGGGCAGTCCACAGTAAAACGTTATATATATGTGTATATATATACACACATACATACATACATACATACATACATACATACATACATACATACATATATATATATATATATGTGTGTGTGTCAAGTGGTTATTTTTTAGATTGCACCCTGTAAACCCAAATATGGGAGGAAGAAATCATTCTTTCCTTTGCTTGTTTCAGCTCAACCCAGAGCCATCTGCAAGCACAAATATATATATATATGTTGTTTTAAAATTGTTAACAAAGAAATAAGGGATTTCTGAGATAGCTATTTCGAGTTATTTACCTCTCTTCAGTCAGAATTCACCCTTTCTGGGATTCGAACCTGGGCAGTCTGCATGCTAGGCAGAAGCTTTAGCCTCAAGCCACAGGCTCTGTCCCACTTTGTTAGTAGTCAGGGAGTGGATATGTGTGTCAAGTGGTTATTTTTTAGATTGCACCCTGTAAACCCAAATATGGGAGGAAGAAATCATTCTTTCCTTTGCTTGTTTCAGCTCAACCCAGAGCCATCTGCAAGCACAAATATATATATATATGTTGTTTTAAAATTGTTAACAAAGAAATAAGGGATTTCTGAGATAGCTATTTCGAGTTATTTACCTCTCTTCAGTCAGAATTCACCCTTTCTGGGATTCGAACCTGGGCAGTCTGCATGCTAGGCAGAAGCTTTAGCCTCAAGCCACAGGCTCTGTCCCACTTTGTTGGTAGTCAGGGAGTGGATATGTGTGTCAAGTGGTTATTTTTTAGATTGCACCCTGTAAACCCAAATATGGGAGGAAGAAATCATTCTTTCCTTTGCTTGTTTCAGCTCAACCCAGAGCCATCTGCAAGCACAAATATATATATATATGTTGTTTTAAAATTGTTAACAAAGAAATAAGGGATTTCTGAGATAGCTATTTCGAGTTATTTACCTCTCTTCAGTCAGAATTCACCCTTTCTGGGATTCGAACCTGGGCAGTCTGCATGCTAGGCAGAAGCTTTAGCCTCAAGCCACAGGCTCTGTCCCACTTTGTTAGTAGTCAGGGAGTGGATATGTGTGTCAAGTGGTTATTTTTTAGATTGCACCCTGTAAACCCAAATATGGGAGGAAGAAATCATTCTTTCCTTTGCTTGTTTCAGCTCAACCCAGAGCCATCTGCAAGCACAAATATATATATATATGTTGTTTTAAAATTGTTAACAAAGAAATAAGGGATTTCTGAGATAGCTATTTCGAGTTATTTACCTCTCTTCAGTCAGAATTCACCCTTTCTGGGATTCGAACCTGGGCAGTCTGCATGCTAGGCAGAAGCTTTAGCCTCAAGCCACAGGCTCTGTCCCACTTTGTTAGTAGTCAGGGAGTGGATATGTGTGTCAAGTGGTTATTTTTTAGATTGCACCCTGTAAACCCAAATATGGGAGGAAGAAATCATTCTTTCCTTTGCTTGTTTCAGCTCAACCCAGAGCCATCTGCAAGCACAAATATATATATATATGTTGTTTTAAAATTGTTAACAAAGAAATAAGGGATTTCTGAGATAGCTATTTCGAGTTATTTACCTCTCTTCAGTCAGAATTCACCCTTTCTGGGATTCGAACCTGGGCAGTCTGCATGCTAGGCAGAAGCTTTAGCCTCAAGCCACAGGCTCTGTCCCACTTTGTTAGTAGTCAGGGAGTGGATATGTGTGTCAAGTGGTTATTTTTTAGATTGCACCCTGTAAACCCAAATATGGGAGGAAGAAATCATTCTTTCCTTTGCTTGTTTCAGCTCAACCCAGAGCCATCTGCAAGCACAAATATATATATATATGTTGTTTTAAAATTGTTAACAAAGAAATAAGGGATTTCTGAGATAGCTATTTCGAGTTATTTACCTCTCTTCAGTCAGAATTCACCCTTTCTGGGATTCGAACCTGGGCAGTCTGCATGCTAGGCAGAAGCTTTAGCCTCAAGCCACAGGCTCTGTCCCACTTTGTTAGTAGTCAGGGAGTGGATATGTGTGTCAAGTGGTTATTTTTTAGATTGCACCCTGTAAACCCAAATATGGGAGGAAGAAATCATTCTTTCCTTTGCTTGTTTCAGCTCAACCCAGAGCCATCTGCAAGCACAAATATATATATATATGTTGTTTTAAAATTGTTAACAAAGAAATAAGGGATTTCTGAGATAGCTATTTCGAGTTATTTACCTCTCTTCAGTCAGAATTCACCCTTTCTGGGATTCGAACCTGGGCAGTCTGCATGCTAGGCAGAAGCTTTAGCCTCAAGCCACAGGCTCTGTCCCACTTTGTTAGTAGTCAGGGAGTGGATATGTGTGTCAAGTGGTTATTTTTTTAGATTGCACCCTGTAAACCCAAATATGGGAGGAAGAAATCATTCTTTCCTTTGCTTGTTTCAGCTCAACCCAGAGCCATCTGCAAGCACAAATATATATATATATGTTGTTTTAAAATTGTTAACAAAGAAATAAGGGATTTCTGAGATAGCTATTTCGAGTTATTTACCTCTCTTCAGTCAGAATTCACCCTTTCTGGGATTCGAACCTGGGCAGTCTGCATGCTAGGCAGAAGCTTTAGCCTCAAGCCACAGGCTCTGTCCCACTTTGTTAGTAGTCAGGGAGTGGATATGTGTGTCAAGTGGTTATTTTTTAGATTGCACCCTGTAAACCCAAATATGGGAGGAAGAAATCATTCTTTCCTTTGCTTGTTTCAGCTCAACCCAGAGCCATCTGCAAGCACAAATATATATATATATGTTGTTTTAAAATTGTTAACAAAGAAATAAGGGATTTCTGAGATAGCTATTTCGAGTTATTTACCTCTCTTCAGTCAGAATTCACCCTTTCTGGGATTCGAACCTGGGCAGTCTGCATGCTAGGCAGAAGCTTTAGCCTCAAGCCACAGGCTCTGTCCCACTTTGTTAGTAGTCAGGGAGTGGATATGTGTGTCAAGTGGTTATTTTTTAGATTGCACCCTGTAAACCCAAATATGGGAGGAAGAAATCATTCTTTCCTTTGCTTGTTTCAGCTCAACCCAGAGCCATCTGCAAGCACAAATATATATATATGTTGTTTTAAAATTGTTAACAAAGAAATAAGGGATTTCTGAGATAGCTATTTCGAGTTATTTACCTCTCTTCAGTCAGAATTCACCCTTTCTGGGATTCGAACCTGGGCAGTCTGCATGCTAGGCAGAAGCTTTAGCCTCAAGCCACAGGCTCTGTCCCACTTTGTTAGTAGTCAGGGAGTGGATATGTGTGTCAAGTGGTTATTTTTTAGATTGCACCCTGTAAACCCAAATATGGGAGGAAGAAATCATTCTTTCCTTTGCTTGTTTCAGCTCAACCCAGAGCCATCTGCAAGCACAAATATATATATATATGTTGTTTTAAAATTGTTAACAAAGAAATAAGGGATTTCTGAGATAGCTATTTCGAGTTATTTACCTCTCTTCAGTCAGAATTCACCCTTTCTGGGATTCGAACCTGGGCAGTCTGCATGCTAGGCAGAAGCTTTAGCCTCAAGCCACAGGCTCTGTCCCACTTTGTTAGTAGTCAGGGAGTGGATATGTGTGTCAAGTGGTTATTTTTTAGATTGCACCCTGTAAACCCAAATATGGGAGGAAGAAATCATTCTTTCCTTTGCTTGTTTCAGCTCAACCCAGAGCCATCTGCAAGCACAAATATATATATATATGTTGTTTTAAAATTGTTAACAAAGAAATAAGGGATTTCTGAGATAGCTATTTCGAGTTATTTACCTCTCTTCAGTCAGAATTCACCCTTTCTGGGATTCGAACCTGGGCAGTCTGCATGCTAGGCAGAAGCTTTAGCCTCAAGCCACAGGCTCTGTCCCACTTTGTTAGTAGTCAGGGAGTGGATATGTGTGTCAAGTGGTTATTTTTTAGCTGAAACAAGCAAAGGAAAGAATGATTTCTTCCTCCCATATTTGGGTTTACAGGGTGCAATCTAAAAAATAACCACTTGACACACATATCCACTCCCTGACTACTAACAAAGTGGGACAGAGCCTGTGGCTTGAGGCTAAAGCTTCTGCCTAGCATGCAGACTGCCCAGGTTCGAATCCCAGAAAGGGTGAATTCTGACTGAAGAGAGGTAAATAACTCGAAATAGCTATCTCAGAAATCCCTTATTTCTTTGTTAACAATTTTAAAACAACATATATATATATATTTGTGCTTGCAGATGGCTCTGGGTTGAGCTGAAACAAGCAAAGGAAAGAATGATTTCTTCCTCCCATATTTGGGTTTACAGGGTGCAATCTAAAAAATAACCACTTGACACACATATCCACTCCCTGACTACTAACAAAGTGGGACAGAGCCTGTGGCTTGAGGCTAAAGCTTCTGCCTAGCATGCAGACTGCCCAGGTTCGAATCCCAGAAAGGGTGAATTCTGACTGAAGAGAGGTAAATAACTCGAAATAGCTATCTCAGAAATCCCTTATTTCTTTGTTAACAATTTTAAAACAACATATATATATATATTTGTGCTTGCAGATGGCTCTGGGTTGAGCTGAAACAAGCAAAGGAAAGAATGATTTCTTCCTCCCATATTTGGGTTTACAGGGTGCAATCTAAAAAATAACCACTTGACACACATATCCACTCCCTGACTACTAACAAAGTGGGACAGAGCCTGTGGCTTGAGGCTAAAGCTTCTGCCTAGCATGCAGACTGCCCAGGTTCGAATCCCAGAAAGGGTGAATTCTGACTGAAGAGAGGTAAATAACTCGAAATAGCTATCTCAGAAATCCCTTATTTCTTTGTTAACAATTTTAAAACAACATATATATATATATTTGTGCTTGCAGATGGCTCTGGGTTGAGCTGAAACAAGCAAAGGAAAGAATGATTTCTTCCTCCCATATTTGGGTTTACAGGGTGCAATCTAAAAAATAACCACTTGACACACATATCCACTCCCTGACTACTAACAAAGTGGGACAGAGCCTGTGGCTTGAGGCTAAAGCTTCTGCCTAGCATGCAGACTGCCCAGGTTCGAATCCCAGAAAGGGTGAATTCTGACTGAAGAGAGGTAAATAACTCGAAATAGCTATCTCAGAAATCCCTTATTTCTTTGTTAACAATTTTAAAACAACATATATATATATATTTGTGCTTGCAGATGGCTCTGGGTTGAGCTGAAACAAGCAAAGGAAAGAATGATTTCTTCCTCCCATATTTGGGTTTACAGGGTGCAATCTAAAAAATAACCACTTGACACACATATCCACTCCCTGACTACTAACAAAGTGGGACAGAGCCTGTGGCTTGAGGCTAAAGCTTCTGCCTAGCATGCAGACTGCCCAGGTTCGAATCCCAGAAAGGGTGAATTCTGACTGAAGAGAGGTAAATAACTCGAAATAGCTATCTCAGAAATCCCTTATTTCTTTGTTAACAATTTTAAAACAACATATATATATATATTTGTGCTTGCAGATGGCTCTGGGTTGAGCTGAAACAAGCAAAGGAAAGAATGATTTCTTCCTCCCATATTTGGGTTTACAGGGTGCAATCTAAAAAATAACCACTTGACACACATATCCACTCCCTGACTACTAACAAAGTGGGACAGAGCCTGTGGCTTGAGGCTAAAGCTTCTGCCTAGCATGCAGACTGCCCAGGTTCGAATCCCAGAAAGGGTGAATTCTGACTGAAGAGAGGTAAATAACTCGAAATAGCTATCTCAGAAATCCCTTATTTCTTTGTTAACAATTTTAAAACAACATATATATATATATTTGTGCTTGCAGATGGCTCTGGGTTGAGCTGAAACAAGCAAAGGAAAGAATGATTTCTTCCTCCCATATTTGGGTTTACAGGGTGCAATCTAAAAAATAACCACTTGACACACATATCCACTCCCTGACTACTAACAAAGTGGGACAGAGCCTGTGGCTTGAGGCTAAAGCTTCTGCCTAGCATGCAGACTGCCCAGGTTCGAATCCCAGAAAGGGTGAATTCTGACTGAAGAGAGGTAAATAACTCGAAATAGCTATCTCAGAAATCCCTTATTTCTTTGTTAACAATTTTAAAACATATATATATATATATATATATATATATATATATATATATATATATATATATATATATATATATATATATATATATATATATATATATATATATATATATATATATATATATATATATATATATATATATATATATATATATATATATATATATATATATATATGTAGGTCTTTGGTTGTTCGGGTTTTCTCCCGCGTACGGGTTTTCTCCCGTGTAGAATCTGAGGTGTCATGGTGACGTTTCGACGAAGTCCCATTCGTCATCTTCAAGCTGGTGCTTTCGGCTTCGTGCTCCTAGAAGCACGAAGCCGAAAGCATGAAGATGACGAATGGGACTTCATCGAAATGTCGCCAAGACACCTCAGATTCTACGCGGGAGAAAACCCGAACAACCAAAGACCTACATACAAACACCCGCGAAAACCTTTATATATATATATAAATTAGAAATTATATCTAATTTGGCCTCTGAATTGTCTTTAGGGAGTTGAAATGCTCTCTGGTTTTGAAGTGTGCAAGACCTTGTCTGATTGAAGAAACCTCTTTGTGATGCACCTTTTACAACTTGTGCATGTTAGAAAATATTCCTTGCACACCCAGTAACCTTGAGATTATGTGCCACTTTATTTTTGTTGGTCAAGGAGATTTCAGGTGTTCCTTGAGACAGGGCAATGCTGAATTGTTGTTGTTTTTTTTCTCTCCCCCCCCTTTTTGTAGGATTTTTTCCTGGGAGTTCTCAAGGGTGTGATGCCTTCCTGCGACACAAGATGACCCTCATTTCACCTTCCATCTTGAAAAAATACAGCATCCCTTTTGACCGGGTATGTAGTACGCAACTGTTGTTTCCAGGAAGCCTTCTGCCGATCCTTAGAACGTTATCCTCTCCAAGGGAGCAGCAGCAAGAAAACGACACCGACGCCCTTGTGACCCTGGGGTCGAACTGCCGTAGGGGATCACTATAGTGGTCCTCGACTTACGCCCTAGTTAAGTGGCGTGGTTGTTAAAGCGAGACATGTGATTGCACCCAGTTTGGCAACCTGTTTACCACAGTCATTAAGTGAATTACACGGTTGCTAAGTGAATCATGGGGTTTCCCCATTGACTGTTGGTTAGAAGCTGGCTGGGAAGGTCGCAATCCCATGACCCCAGAACGCTGCAGGTTGTAGTCCACAAGTCTTAAACTTGGCCAAGGTTGGACAGTCGTGATTTAAATGGGGTCCCCAACCCCCGGTCTGTGGATCAGTACCAGGCTGCGGCATGCCAGCAACCGGTCCACACAAACAAGCAAAACCCCATCATTGGGATGCAGGCAGCACACAAAACCACGCACTCTCCGGTCTGTGGAGCCGGTCCCTGGTGCCCAAAAGGTTGGAGACCTCTGATTTAAATGATGCACCTGTCTCCTCTCACCCCCATCTCGTTGAGAACTCAGTTTCCAGCTCTGGCAACAAGACATAAACGCATCGCTAAATATAGCTGTATCTCCAGGTACAACTATTTCTACATCTGGATTTTGTTATTGTAAACCAAACCTTATGCTTGGGGGGGGGGAGAAAAATTTCCCTTTATATGTAAAAGCACCTCCTCTACCAAGAATTTTTCGAAGCTGAGCCTCGCTCAAAACTACCTGCATAATGAACTTCCCAGCCCAATTTTGCAGATATGCAAATGGGGGCTTGGTTCAACACCAAGCCTCCAGCTGGGCGAGCAGATGGAGTGCGGGAAAACTCCGGTTCGGAGGGCTCAGCGCAGGCTGTTCGTACAGGTGGCTCAGGAAGAGATCCGGCATCTGAATTAAGCCGTTGTGATTACAAGGTGTTGTTGTTTTTTTTCCCCTCCCCTGCATAACTCAGTCTTGTCACCCGGGTTTCTGGTTTCACCTTGCCATCCGTGGGTTAATTGTCGATGTCGGAAGAACATATTTACATGGAAGAATAAGGTGAAAAGGCAGACGAGGGAGACCAAGCACATATGCTAAAAACGCAGCACTTTTTATTGTTAAAAAAAAAGAAGAATATTTGCAGCTCGGGGTGGGCTCCTTGGTGCTCTCGGAGCTGGGTTGTTTTTTTGGCAGACGTTTCATGACCCAACTAGGTAACATCATCAGTGTTAGTATGGAAGGGGGTTTGTGGAGAGGAGGAGGAGGAGGAGGATCGTGGGCTCCTTGGTGCTCTCGGAGCTGGGTTGTTTTCTTGCAGACGTTTTATGACCCAACTAGGTAACATCATCAGTTATAGTATGGAAGGGGGTTTGTGGAGAGGAGGAGGAGGAGGATCGTGGGGTCCTTGGTGCTCTCGGAGCTGGGTTGTTTTCTTGCAGACGTTTCATGACCCAACTAGGTAACATCATCAGTGCTAGTATGGAAGGGGGTTTGTGGAGAAGAGGAGGAGGAGGATCGTGGGCTCCTTGGTGCTCTCGGAGCTGGGTTGTTTTCTTGCAGACGTTTCATGACCCAACTATGTCATGTCATCAGTGCTAGGAGGGAGTAGAATTTTGTCGTCGTTTATCTACTAGTGGTTGCCCTGTCAACGTTGCGGCGAGCTTTCTTGTTGGCTCCTTGATTAGGCTGTTGTTTACTATTGGATTGTTTGTCTGAGCTGGTAGTTCCTTGATTGGGGTGTTGTGTACTGCTTGATTGTTGTTCTACTTTTAATCTTGGTATTAATCTTTGCTCATCTGGGTGCTGATTGCTGGCAGGGAGGTGTTTGGCTCATTTTGTTTCCTCTTTGGCTTTTTGATGGTCTCTTTTGAACGGTGTGTAGATAACTGTCTATCTCTACGGGTCTGTCGATGGCCGATTTAGCTGAGGGCCAAGAACTTCTCTAGTCCAGTGATGGCGAACCTTTTAGCGACCGAATGCCCCAAAACCGTCCCACTCCTCCCGCCCCCACCTGCTCCGCCCGCCCACAGGACCACCCACTGCCTCCACGGCCCGCTGCAGCAGACCACTCAGGCGGCCCTGCAGCGCCATGGTGGCCATGCCCTCCACCCGTGCCCCACAGCATCATCTGCGCACGACGGGGTGTGAGACTGGAGTCTTGTCCCTGCTGCCCGGCTGCCATGTCCTTGGCTGCGCTGCTGTGCGTGGGCTGTGCCCGGGGACGATTCTCCTCTGGGGGGGCTGCTAGTGAGGAGGGGGCTGTGGGGAGAGACGAGGCTGGGGCGACAGCGCGCGTGCCCACCGAGAAGGCTCTGAGTGCCGCCTCTGGCACACGTGCCATAGGTTCGCCACCACTGCGCTAGTGTGTTTAGACTTGTTTCCCAGTGAAACCCATGGCAAGGTCTGTCCATTAAGGTGCTTTTGCTGTGTCTTCTGACTGCTCGTTGACGTTCATGGATGCGCTCTGCTAGTCTTCCGCCTGTTCATCCTACAGCAGTGGTTCTCAACCTTTTTAATGCCACGACCCCCAACCGGTCGTAAGTCGAGGACTACCCAACCGGTCGTAAGTCGAGGACTTTCCCTGCCCGGGAGCGCCGCGCATGCGTGGTGCCGCCCCCTGCGCCGGCCGAGGCGTAGCTGGCAAGGGGCAGCGACGGCGCAGGGCGACCACCGGCTGGGCCACCAGCTGGCCCAGCCCAAGGGAGGTAAGGTACCCGCCGGGCCCCACGTGCGCCAGCAACCCTCCCTGCGCCCGCCGGCCTCCCACCTCCCACCCCTGGCCCTCTTTGACTCACATTTGTAGTAGTTGCTCAGCAGGGAGGGGTGGAAACTTCCGGAGAGCTCGCCTTCGCTGCAGACAACTTGCAGCCCCGTTTGCAGACTGGGACTTTTGGCGGGCTCAGCAGGGAAGAGACAGCCTGGACAATTCCTATTGGCTTTTGAAAGGCAATAGAATTAGACTCTATTCAAGAGAGTCCATTCTCTTGGCTTTCAAAAGCCAATAGAATAAGGGAGTAGCACAGGTAAGGAAAAGGGGGGGAAATGGCGGACTGCGTTGTTTGGCGACCCCCGTGAAATGGTCGTTCAACCCCAAATGGGGTCGCGACCCACAGGTTGAGAACAGCTGTCCTACAGAGTGGTGATTACATTTCTTGCCCTGTCTGTTGTAGCTGACTCCTGCTTTTCCCCCCCCCCCTTCTGGGGCGGCTAGATCTTTTGGTTGTTCGGGAGGGCTTGACTTGTGTTGCTGCTTGGTTACCTTTTGATCGATGTGAGGGGCGTTTGCACTATCGCTGAGGTTGTCAAGAATTTACATTGTGGGGCAGATATCTTGGGGGGGGGAGGCAAGCACACGAGCTTGTGTGTCATCCATTGGGTGGATGTCATTGCCCAGTCATTAGGAACCTGTTTCGTCTTTGGGTGTGATGTAACATTGTTCTCTTTCATTTTGGTGATTAAGATTTCCACCCAATCAAATACTCCGGTCTTTGTGTCCGTTGCCCTAGAGCAGGGGTAGGCAACCTTGGCTCTTTTATGACTCGTGGACTTCAACTCCCAGAATTCCTGAGCCAGCCACGCTGAGGGGAAAGGGAGAGGTTTCCAAGCTGAGCCATGCTGGCTCAGGAATTCTGGGAGTTGAAGTCCACCAGTCATACAAGAGCCAAGGTTGCCTATCCCTGCCCTAGAGGGAGGGAAATAAGCTATTGGGACAAGGTATCTTACTACACGGATTTGAAATCCCCCCTCAGTCACTTGATTTGAAGTGCCCCCCCCCCGTAAACATTTACGGCCATTTGCAGCGTCCTGTGATCATGTGACTGCAATTTATAATGTCTTTTGCGGGAAACTGGCATTTATTTCCTTTTTTGGCAAACAGGAAAAAGCCCCCCAGCCATTCCGAGCAATGGAATCACGTAATGGCCTCTTGCCTCTTGGGGGTGGTGGTTTACAAAACAGCTTTTCAAAATAACATTTAAACCAACAAAATAGAAAATACAGGCAATTGAACTAGCAAGCAGCCGTGAGATTTTAACAAACTGAAAATGGCTGTCTCGTTTTATCAAAGGTGTAAACATAATAGGGGCCATGTAGAGCAAGTACAATTATACAGACCTCAGTTACTTTCAGTAAGCAGGAATGTAGTCCCATAAGTTAATAAGAGAGGCACTGTGCTCTAGAAGGGAAGGTGCTAGCCTAGAAACCAGGCGACGTGAGTTATAGTCCCGCGTTAGGCATGAAAGCAGATTGGTGACTTTGAGCCAATCACTAGGCAACAATGAGTTCTAGTCCCACCTTAGGAATGAAAGCGGACTGGTGACTTTGAGCCAATCACTAGGCGACAATGAGTCCTAGTCCCGCCTTAGGCATGAAAGCAGACTGGTAACTTTGGGCCAATCACTAGGCGACAATGAGTTCTAGTCCCGCCTTAGGCATGAAAGCGGACTGGTGACTTTGGGCCAATCACGAGGTGACAATGATTTCTGGTCCCACCTTAAGAATGAAAGCGGACTGATGACTTTGGGCCAATCACTAGGCGACAATGAGTTCTAGTCCCGCCTTAGGCATGAAAGCAGACTGGTGACTTTGGGCCAATCACTAGGCGACAGTGAGTTCTAGTTCCGCCTTAGGAATGAAAGTGGACTGGTGACTTTGGGCCAATCACTAGGTGACAGTGAGTTCTAGTCCCGCCTTAGGCATGAAAGCAGACTGGTGACTTTGGGCCAATCACTAGGCGACAATGAGTTCTAGTCCCGCCTTAGGCATGAAAGCAGACTGGTGACTTTGGGCCAATCACTAGGCGACAATGAGTTCTAGTCCCGCCTTAGGCATGAAAGCAGACTGGTGACTTGGGGCCAATCACTAGGCGACAATGAGTTCTGGTCCCGCCTTAGGCATGAAAGCGGACTGGTGACTTTGGGCCAATCATTAGGCGACAATGATTTCTGGTCCCACCTTAAGAATGAAAGCGGACTGATGACTTTGGGCCAATCACTAGGCGACAATGAATTCTAGTCCCGCCTTAGGCATGAAAGCGGACTGGTGACTTTGGGCCAATCACTAGGCGACAATGAGTTCTAGTCCCACCTTAGGCATGAAAGCGGAATGGTGACTGTGGGCCAATCACTAGACGACAGTGAGTTCTGGTCCCACCTTAGGCATGAAAGCGGACTGGTGACTTTGGGCCAATCACTAGGCGACAATGAGTTCTAGTCCCGCCTTAGGCATGAAAGCGGACTGGTGACTTTGGGCCAATCACTAGGCGACAATGAGTTCTAGTCCCACCTTAGGCATGAAAGCGGAATGGTGACTGTGGGCCAATCACTAGACGACAGTGAGTTCTGGTCCCACCTTAGGCATGAAAGCGGACTGGTGACTTTGGGCCAATCACTAGGCGACAATGAGTTCTAGTCCCGCCTTAGGCATGAAAGCGGACTGGTGACTTTGGGCCAATCACTAGGCGACAATGAGTTTTAGTCGCGCCTTAGGCATGAAAGCCGGCTGGGTGACCTTGGGAGGGCTCCCTTGTGCTTCTCAATGGAAGGTAGCTACATCTGCGTTAGGCCCATCCTGCCCAGCCAGTGAGCCCTGTAGTCCAAAGCATCTGGAGAGTCCTGGCAGCCCGGCCACGATGAAAAAAAAATAAGGAGGGATCTGATTGCGATGCCTTGATAGATTTATGTTATTTTTCTCAGGTCGTTGAGAGCCATATAGTTTAATATAAAAAGTTTACACTGACCTGATAGCAAATCAACAGCTAATGCAGTGCTTTTAGCAGCTGCCTTATTGAAAAGTTATTGAAGCTGCCTTATTGAAAAGACTGGAAGATGAAGGACACCAAATGGCTGTTTAAAAAAAAAAAAAAAACAGCCAGAAATCACTCCGTCTCCATATTAAAGCTGTCAGGGAGAGTCAAAGAGGAAAAAAAAACCCCTTTTAGTTCCTGATGCTCTTAAGCATTTCTGAATGGTTTTCTCGCATGCCGAATTCCCCCTTTTGTCTTCCTTGCCTCCTTTCAGCCTGTCCTTCCACTCTCCTTAAAATAATAATAATAATAAAAAAATAAAGGATGTTTTTGTGGTCCTCCGAGTAAGTGGTGTTAAGCAGTCTTGAAAGGAGGACCCTTTGCGGCAGAGAAGAATATGAAAGTAAGATCCCTTTGACTGGCTGCACGCCTGAGATGGGGGCTCAATTTTTTTTCCATTAGGGCGTTTCTGTTATGGCTGCTTTTTTTTTTTTCCCTCTTGACACTGGATTCGTTCTGGTAAGTCAGTCAGCTGCAATGTTGTGTGGAATGTGAGGAAAATCAGGCAAAAAAGGTCCCTTTCTGAGCCCATCACAGAACTAATTCTTTTTTTAAAATCAAATGTGGAGAAGCATTCTTAAAAGGTTGCCCAATCTCAACCCTTTCCAGTGGAGGGAAAAAGCGGACGTTATTTTATTATTTGCTAAGAAAATTGATATGGCCGCCCAGCTTGCTCAGGGTGACCCGGAAAGCTGACAGAAATAAAAACCCAACTACACACGTCAATAAACTCCCCATCCCTCTGGTGACAACACAGACAGTCCTTGACTTGCAACCACCCATTAATAATAGTAATAATAAAGTTGGGAGGGACCTTGGAGGTCATCTAGTCCAACCCCCTGCTCAGGCAGGAAACCCTCTACCACAGGGGTTCTCAACCTTGGCAACTTTAAGACTTGTGGACTTCAACTCCCAGAATTCCTCAGCCAGCAAAGCCATTTCAAAGCCATTTCAGACAAATGGCTGTCCAGTCTCTTCTTAAAAACTTCCAGTGTTGGAGCATTCACCGCTTCTGGAGGCAGGTTGTTCCACTGGTTAATTGTTCTCATTGTCAAGAAATTTCTCCTTAGTTCTAGGTTGCTTCTCTCTTTGATTAGTTTCCATCTGTTGCTTCTTGTCCTGCCTTCAGGTGCTTTGGAGAATGGCTTGACTCCCTCTTCTTTGGGGCAGCCCCTGAGATATTGGAAGACTGCTATCGTGTCCCCTCTCTTCCTTCTCTTCATTAAACGAGACATCCCCAATTCCAGCAACTGTTCTTTGTATGTTTTAGCCTCCAGTCCCCTAATCATCTTTGTTGCTCTTCTCTGCACTCTTTCTAGAGTCTCAACCTCTTTTTTACATCGTGGTGACCAAAACTGGATGCCGTATTCCAAGTGTGGCCTTATCAAGGCCTTGTAAAGTGGTATTAACACTTCACGTGATCTTGACTCTATCCCTCTGTTCATGCAGCCTAGCACTGTGTTGGCTTTTTTGGCAGCTGCAGCACCCGGCTGGCTCCTATTTAAGGGATTGAGCCCCAAAATTTCTGTTGCTAAGCGAGACAGTTGTTAAGCGAATTTTGCCCCGTTTAGATACCTGTCTTGCCACAGTTGTTAAGTGAAGTACTGCAAATTGTTAAGTTAGTCACGCGGTTGTTAAAGTGAGTCTGGCTTCCCCATTGACTTTGCTCACCGGAAGGTCGGAAAAAGTGATCATACGACCCCGGGACAAGGCAACCGTCATAAAGAAGAACCAGTTGTCAAGTCTCCAAATTTGGATTACGTGGCCGGGAGGATGCTGCAACGGTCGTAAGTGTGAAACATGGTCTTAAGTCACTTTTTCCCCGTGCCGTTGTAACTTCAAATGGCCACTGAATGAGCAGTTGTAAGTCAAGGACTGTTTGTAGTCAAACCACCCACTTGATGGGCTGTGGATCACTCTAAGGACCCCAGGCCCACTGACAAAACCATGTCTTCAGGGCCTTTCAAGTATCAAGGTGGGACCAATCTTATCTCTGCAGGATTGATGTGCCCTGCAGAGAGGGAGAGAGTCAACACAGAGAAGGCCCTTCGTCTTGGTCCTGCCAAGTGGGCCTTCTGAAGATAGGGGACCCATAACATCCTCTGTCTTCCCACTCTGGTGGGTTGGGGGGATCTAGCTGTGGAAAAAATGGTCCTTCAAATAACCTGTGCCCAGACCAGGTAGGGCTTTTAACAGCAACGCCCGGCCCCTTGAACTAGACCTGGAAGCGAATTGGTAGCCAATGCAGCTCCCGCCAGAGATGTGACCTGTGTTCAAATCTAGACTCGCATAGAACTATGTAGGCTGTCAGATTTTGCACCAAATGAAGATCCCCCTTTGTGGCGTCTTGAGTAAGTTTATAAAAAAAATAATGAACAGGAGCCTTGACCTTACTTAGGATGTTAAATGGAAGCAGGAACCAATTTTAGGGTCACCTTCCAATCAGGAAAGAGTTATCCAGAAGTCAATAGACAAACCCTTACGGGTACACCAGTCACAGAAGTTCCTCCAAGTGGCATCGTAAATCCAGTTCGTCGCCGGCCGTCTTGAAGCCTGGATCATAGATACCACTCTTGAAGAGTAAGATCCCCGCATCAGGAAGTGGCGTTCAGATGCCAGACGGCTAATTTCAGCCACTGCGGATCCGGGTGCCGTATGGCCCCTTGCGTTGGAATTATCCGCTCTGGAGGAATCTGCCATGGGGGAGCTACGGCGAGGTTCACGAGATCCGCGAACCATGGACGCCTCGGCCAATATGGGGCCACAAAGATCAGCTCCGCTCGTCCCTGCCCAGCTCCAGGCCATGATTTCACAGGCGGGGTGGCACAGGCAATGGCATCTTCAGGGAGGGTCCTTCTGACCCCAGGGCTGTCAAACCCCCCTACACCCACGGAAACTACGCATCCCAGGGGGTATGTGATCTCAGATCACGGTTCCCCACCTCAATCTGAGGGGAGCGAGGTATCTGTTTATTCTACACAGGTCCTTGAGGAAGGCCTGCGGTCAGACGAGGAAGACATTCAGACGGAGACCACTCCTATGGTAGGGGTGTTTAACCCAAACAGGGATTTATTTATTTTATTAATTTGACTTCTATGCCGCCCTATTCTGGAGAACTCAGGGCGGCTCACAACATAATAGAAATCAACAATTAGAAATACATATATATTAAAACCCCTAATTTAAAAGAAAAACCAATCATTCAACATACACACAGACATACACTGGCTAGGGGCAAGATGTTAACTGCCCCAAGTCTGCCGGCAGAGGTGTGTTTTAAGTAATTTACGAAAGGCGGAGAGGGTGGGGGCAACACGGATCTCCGGGGGGAGTTGGTTCCAGAGGGCCGGGGCCGCAACAGAGAAGGCTCTTCCCCTAGGCCCCGCCAGGCGACACTGTCTGGCTGACGGGACCTGGAGAAGGCCGACTCTGTGGGCCCTAACCGGCCGCTGGGATTCATGGGGCAGCAGACGGTCCCGCAAGTAACCTGGTCCGATGCCATGTAGGGCTTTATAGGTCATAACCAACACTTTGAATTGGGTTCGGAGACCAATTGGCAGCCAATGCAGCTCGCGGAGTGATGCCGAAATGTGGGCATTTCTGGGCAGGCCCAACACTGCTCGCGCGGCTGCATTCTGCATTACGTGAAGTCTCCGAACGTATACTGGTGTACTGCCGGAGGTCTGGTATTGGTGACTCCTTTCATAAAGGACCGAACCCTCGGGTGATGAGACAATGGAGTGGAGTTGGAACAGGTGAACATCGTAGAAAGAGCGGGCCACCTGCCTGCGTATAGTGTTGGGCGCTAAACCCTTATCCACTCCATCCATGAGGTATTCAAGAATCCCTGGAATAGTGACGGAAGAAATAGACTTCCTCTTTTTTTTTTTTTTTTTTTTCCTTCCCTCTCCTCATTAAACACCGCCTGGAAAAAATCCCTTGGTAGAAATTCCTGGCCGGTACCCGGGCATTTATAAATCTTTTTGAAAAGTATTTACTTCTCCAAAGAACTCGGATCGATAGCCGAGCTTTTTAATAATTAAAAACGTGTATTTCTGTAATCGCCTATCGATTGCTCCATTGAGTCTGCGGCGGCAAATGCCGAAGTCAGTAAATTTGGGACCTTTCCGTTGCAAGGGGCAGCGGGGGTTGGCTTCAGTTACGACTGGTCTCTTTAGTTAGCCGGAACATTTTTTTTTCTAATTTATTTATTGGTGGGATGTTGTTGACAGGAGTGGCTTCAGAACAGATCCCTCTGGGGCTTGAAATGAAGATCACCATTGGTGTGATTAGCTGGCCCCTTTTGCTTGTCAGAAGGTGGCTAAAGGAGATGACGTGATCCTGGGACATTGTAACCGTCATAAATATGAGGCAGTTGCCAAGTGTCCAATTTTTGATCGCATGACTGTAGGAGTGCTGCTGCGGTCGTAAGTATGAAAAACAGTCATAGGTGAGGGCCTGTAAATTGAGGACTGCCTGTACAAACTTGCAGGCAGATAAATTGAACAAGCATTAGCTCAAAGGTATTCCACTTTAGCAAGGATATTTTGAAAAGCCTTTTCCTTCCTTCCTTCCTTCCTTCCTTCCTTCCTTCCTTCCTTCCTTCCTTCCTTCCTTCCTTTCTCCCTCCCTCCCTCCCTCCCTCCCTCCCTCGAGTAAAAGAGTTGGAAGGGACCTTGGAGGTCTTCTAGCCCAACCCCTGCTCAAGCAAGAGACTCTACCATTTCAGTCAAATGGCTGTCCTGTCTCTTCTTAAAACCCTCCAGTGATGGAGCACCCACAACTTCTGGTGTCAGGCTGTTCCACTGGTCAATTGTTCTCACGGTCAGGAAATTCCTTCCTTCCTTCCTTCTTTCCTTCCTTCCTTCCTTCCTTCCTTCCTTCCTTCCTTCCTTCCTTCCTTCTTTCCTTCCTTCCTTCCTTCCTTCCCTCTCTTTCATTCATTTCCATGTTATGTTAACTTTGGATGTCCTTCACTTCAATCTGCAGAATTGAATGAGAAATTTGTTTATTCTCTTTAACGTCTGCAAAGCTAAACACGTTACACCTCGCTTGCCTGGTCTCGTAATAGATAAGAAACCCCCCCCCTTTTCCCATATACTTCCAATCCAGTGACATTTGCAGCGGTTTTGGCTCTCAAATGACCTGTGAATTTAGTGTCGTTGTAAATGGGTTCTTGACCTCCTTTCTCTCTCTCATCTCATTCTAGCGATATTTGTCTCAATCTTGGATTTTCTCTTTGGCATTTTGGATTTAGGCGCGCGCGCACACACACGCACACTCCATGTGTAAATCTAAATGAAGAGAGGGGAAATGTTTGGGAGAAAGAGAGGAACTTATAAACGAATCTAAAAGAGGGGTGTACTGAGATAAGGACTTTGTGTGTGTGAGAAGTCCTAATGCTTCCGTGCTTTCTGATCATCTTGTTCCACAGAGGCATATTTGGATTTTGGAATTTGGTGCGGCTCAGTTCTTGTGTGTAGAGCTTGTCAGCAGCATTTGGACTGTGCCTGCCTAGGATTTTACTCAAAAGCACTAGCAGCAGAGATAAACCCACTCTTTGGGGCTAGCCTTGATAAGGAAGCTGAACACCAAGGCACCTGCCCGTTCTCTTCTCTACAATGTTGGGTTGATCGTCTCCTGTCAGCTCCTCTCCCTTAGCTTCCCTCCTTTAGCATTCCTCAGTCAATCCTTGGATTCATGGTATCTGTGAATCGAAAGAGGCTTAGGTGGGCTTGGCGCATTGGGTGGATTAATTGGGTATGTCTGGTTTAATGAAGAGAAGCACAAGGGGGGACAGGATAGCCGTGTTCTAATATCTCAGGGCCTGCCCCAAAGAAGAGGGAGTCAAGCTATTCCCCAAAGCCCCTGAAGGCAGGACAAGAAGCAACGGATGGAAACTAGTCAAGGAGAGAAGCAACCTGGAACTAAGGAGAAACTTCCTGACAGTCAGAACAATTAACCAGTGGAACTGCCTGCCTCCTGAAGCGGTGAATGTTCCAACACTGGAAGTTTTTAAGAAGAGACTGGACAGCCATTTGTCCGAAATGGTATAGGGTTTCCTGCCCGAGCAGGGGGTTGGACTAGATGACCTTCAAGGTCCCTTCCTATTACTACTACTACTACTATTACTACTACTACTATTATTATTATTATTATTATTATTATTATTATTACCTCACAGCAACTGAATTTTTCTCTTTGGCGGGTTGAGCCGTCCCCAGCCTTCCTAACAGTTTGAAATGTGGCTTGTGTCATTAACAGTGAAGTTGTGGGGAGGACAGGTGGGACCACAACTGAACCCAAAGTTTCCGTCGCTGAACGAGACAGCCGTGGAGCGAGTTTTGCCCCACTTTTACGACCTTCCTCGCCACAGTTGTGAGGTGAATCACCGCAAAAAGGGGATCACGTTTTTCCCACAATGTTCTAAACATTCTTACCGGTTTAAGGTTTTCTCAAAGCTAATTCCATTGAAATATTTAAATCTGTTTTTTTTCCTCATGCAAACTAACCCAGAACTTTACAAATGTAACAAGACCTGTCAACGGGGTCTATGGTGAGACAACCTAGAATGACTAGACCAGCGGTTCTCAACCTGTGGGTCACGACCCCATTCGGGGTCGAACGACCGTTTCACGGGGGTCACCAACCACCGCAGTCCGCCATTTTTTCCCCATTTCCCCTTGGCCGTCGCGCGCGTGCCATGCATGTGCGATTCGGCCCATCGCGCCGTGCATGCGCGGTTCGGCCCGTCGCGCGCACAGTGCACATGCGCGGTTTGGGCCGTCGCACCGCGCATGCGCGATTCGGCCCGTTGAGCGCGTGCCGTGCATACGTGGTTCGGCACGTCGTGTCAAGCATGCGCGGTTCGGCCCGTCGCACCTGCGCCACGCATGCGTGGTTCGGCCCGTCACACCGCGCATGAGCGGTTCGGCCCGTCGCGCCGCGCATGAGCAGTTCGGGCCGTCGCGCTGCGCATGTGCGGCGCAGGTCGTGGCCGCGCCGCACATGGGCGGCGCAGGTGGGGTCTCGGCCTGAAAAAGGTTGAGAACCGCTGGACTAGACAGAAAAGGAATATTATATCGATCTGATTATTATTTGTAGAAATATTAGAAAACTTTTATGTTCAATTGTCATTCATTAAAGCAACAAGAATTCTACTAATTTAAGGTTGGTAAAAGAGAATGTTGTGGGGAAAAGAGGAAAATCAAGTAAAGTTATCATGCGGGTTATAGATTATAGAAATTAACTGTTAGCGAATGTTTTTTTTAAATGTAAACCCAGACAACGCACTGCAAACCAGGAGACTAATTAAGACGATCATGTTAAAAACTAAATAAAGCATATTTTTAAAAACGGAGGGGATCACGTGGTCCCTGGGACTGCCATAAATAGGAATCAGTTGCCAAGCGTCTGAATTCTGATCGTATGACCATGTGGATGCTGCGATGCGTCGTAAGTGTGAGACTCAGTGATAAGTCCCTTTTTTTTCAGTGCCGAACGGTCACTAAACGAACTGCAGTAAATTGAGGACTACTTGCAGTTCCTTCTTTGTGCCATTTCAGAGACGGGCGGAAGCTTAGCCTCTCGGGACAGGGCAGCTTGTTTGCTATGGTAACTAAAAACTCCGCAAACCTATTTTAGAACCAAAATCTTTACTGTCATCCCTATACCTTTCCTTAGGGCAGGGGTCTTCAAACTTGGCCGTTTTATGACTCGTGGACTTCAACTCCCAGAATTCCTCAGCCAGCCACGCTGAGGGGACAGGGAGAGGTTTCCAAGCTGAGCCAGGCTGGCTCAGGAATTCTGGGAGTTGAAGTCCACCAGTCATAAAAGAGCCAAGGCTACCTACCCCTGATCTAGTCTGTCTATCTATCTATCCATCCATCCATCCATCCATCCATCCATCCATCATCTAGGTCAGGGATAGGCAATCTTGGCTCTTTTATGACTCGTGGACTTCAACTCCCAGAATTCCTGGCAACCTTGGCTCTTTGATAACTCGTGGACTTCAACTCCCAGAATTCCTGAGCCAGCCATGCTGAGGGGAAAGGGAGAGGTTTCCAAGCTGAGCCAGGCTGGCTCAGGAATTCTGGGAGTTGAAGTCCACCAGTCATAAAAGAGCCAAGGTTCCCCACCCCTGATCTAGTCTGTCTGTCTGTCTATCCATCCATCCATCCATCCATCCATCCATCCATCCATCATCTAGGTCAGGGATAGGCAACCTTGGCTCTTTTATGACTCGTGGACTTCAACTCCCAGAATTCTTGGCAACCTTGGCTCTTTGATAACTCGTGGACTTCAACTCCCAGAATTCCTGAGCCAGCCATGCTGAGGGGAAAGGGACTGGGTCACTGAAAACTTAATTTGTTTATCTTAAATCTTGTTCTTGTTGCTTCCTGTCCACTTGGAACATAAATTTCTCCCTTCTCTCTTTTCAGATCACCCAGGAAGCTGGAGAATTCATGATTACTTTTCCTTACGGCTACCATGCGGGCTTCAACCATGGATTCAACTGCGCCGAGTCCACCAATTTTGCCACCCTACGATGGATCGATTACGGCAAGATGGCCACCCAGGTAAGTTCCTGCCTCTTTGGGGGCCGATAGTTTTCAGGGCTTGTGCAGAGAATTTTTTTTTAAAAAAAAAAAATCTGTATTGCAAACCACGGCTTGCAAATTGGGACCAGATGTGAGCGCACATGCGCGATCTTTGCTGGATTTTTTTGTGTGTGTGAGAATCAGCATCACGGAACAAACTTTATTTTACCAGAGTTCTTTCTTCACCCCTGCAAATTCTAACTCCCCAATTCTGCTTCTGCTGGGAAAGCAAGCTTAGCAGTGGAAGAGATAATCTGGGAATCCCAGAGGAAAACATTCAAGTTGACAGGAGAGAAAGTGTTTCCCCAGGGCTGGTTTCAAACTGGCAAAACAATTGTTTGCTGGGTTGTGTGGATTGTGTTCACTGAGCAGAGAAGGTAATGTCAGGCTTGCCTTGCGTGCCACAGGTTACCCCGACAAAGCATTCCTCCCGTTGTTAATGAAAGGAAGGTGGAGAAATAATAAGTTGTATCTCTTTGATATTCTCAAAATAGATCAGGTGTGTTAGCTCGAGTCGCTTTCTCTTGTTATATAATATTAATTAATGTTTTTTTTCTTTATTGCCTGGAGATCAAACAATCCACGGGTTTCTTGTCTTTATTCTCCCTCCCCCTTTCACACAAGCGCTTTGAAATAGGCAATTCAGAGAAAAGAGAGAGGGAAAACACGCATTTTAGACTTCTCACCTCTATATTAACACTCCAAATGCTACACCCTCCCTACTGGCTGAGTCACGGCTGCGATTTCAAAATAGGCCTAATGTTTCAAAATTGAACCAGTTTCAAATATTCAAATCCCAAAACAAATGCAGAAGGTCCTGTGTTTCAGTCATTTTGAGTTGCCCAAAGTGGAACTGGCAATAGCTTCGATTCAAAAGATTGTGCGCCCGAACTGTAGTCTATTTCCTAATATGTGTTTCTGGAAGGCTAGATGTTTGGTCTGCTGTCCCGTGCTTTAGAATGAATTGGCAAGGCTTGTGGAATTTTGGGAAGATATAGGCCATCCTTGACTTACGACCGGTTGCTTGCAACTGTTCAAAGTTCCGATGGTCCTGTCATGCCTCCGTCAGAGCCTGAATCTGTGGAGGAAAATGAGCTGGAACGGAACCCTATGGAGGTCGAGGGAGAGGAGTCTGTGGCTTCAGAGGACTGTGGGGAAGAGCAGGCCGAGGCAGGCCAGGGCCCTTTAGGATTGGGTCAGGAGGAAAAGGAGAGGCAGAGTTCAGGCGATGAACAAGGGCCACCCCCACCTGATCCTAGAGCACGGACAGTGGAGAGAAGGAGGGAACAACGCAGACCGGTTCAACTACTCGGGAGGAGAGCGTCCCACCCCTCTCCACAAGGCACACCTGGAGACTGAGATTTAAGGAGACGCTGTGGGGAGGGGCATTTGTTGGGAACAAACGCTGATTCCTTAGAGCAACGGTTCTCAACCTTTTCCGGGGCTCAACCCCAGCCCGCATCGCGCATGCGCGGCGCGACGGCCCGCATCACAAAGGGGGAAAAAATGGCCGACCCCCCAAAAAATGGCCGGCCCGCATAGCAAAGGGGGGAAAAATGGCCAACCAAAAAAAAATGGCGGACTGCGGCGTTTGGCGACCCCCGTGAAATGATCGTTCGACCCCAAATGGGGTCGCGACCCACAGGTTGAGAACCGCTGCCTTAGAGTTTTGTGTGTGTTATTGCTGATCTCTTGTTCTGTGACTTCTGCTTGGAAACCCGGAAACTCTGACCATTAGACTGGCTGACATGTTGCTTGGATGTTTATAGATTTCGGACTGTATTTTGGCTTCCCTTTTGAAATTGCTCAGGCCAGCGTGGATTCACACAGACTCGTTAGGTTTATGATGTATGTGTCATTCCTTGTTATCTCTGTGGCCTTGAGTAAATTCCTCTGCTAATCAGACTGTGTGTGAAACTACTTGCAGCCAGAGGGGGCTAAAGGTGTGTGTCTCTTCCTTTGTTTGGAGGCTTGCCAAAAACGTGGGAGCATTTGGGGAAAATTTGGAGCAATTAAAGGGCGGTTTGGATTGCCAGCTGATTGCATTGCCTCTGTGCTGTGCCCCGGGTCATCACAGGTCCTTTCCAATCTGGTACTTAATCCGGATTTGGAATTTATACACACGCACTTGTGGTGGTCTCATGCTTAAAGTGGGACTAGAACTCATCAATCTCCTGGTGATTGGCCCAAAATCACTCAGTTGGCTTTCATGCTTAAGATGGGGCTAGAACTCATCAATCTCCTGGTGATTGGCTCAAAGTTACCCAGCCGGCTTTCATGCTTAAGATGGGGCTAGAACTCATCAATCTCCTGGTGATTGGCCCAAAATCACCCAGTCACCTTTCATGCTTAAGATGGGGCTAGAACTCATCAATCTCCTGGTGATTGGCTCAAAGTCACCCAGTCACCTTTCATGCTTAAGATGGGGCTAGAACGCATCAATCTCCTGGTGATTGGCTCAAAGTTACCCAGCCGGCTTTCATGCTTAAGATGGGGCTAGAACTCATCAATCTCCTGGTGATTGGCCCAAAATCACCCAGTTGGCTTTCATGCTTAAGATGGGGTTAGAACTCATCAATCTCCTGGTGATTGGCTCAAAGTCACCCAGTCACCTTTCATGCTTAAGATGGGGCTAGAACGCATCAATCTGGTGATTGGCCCAAAATCACCCAGTTGGCTTTCATGCCTAAAGCGGGACTAGAACTCACCAATCTCCTGGTGATTGGCTCAAAGTCACCCAGCCGGCTTTCATGCTTAAGGTGGGACTAGAACTCACTATCTCCTGGTGATCGGTCCAAAGTCACACAGCCAGTTTTCAGGCCTACGGTGGGACTAGAACTCACCAGCCCCTTGTTACTAGCCTGGTGCCTTAAGCACCACATCAAACTGCTTTACAGGTAGTCCTCAACTTACAACCACAATTGGAACCAGAAAATTTGTTGTTAAACAGTACAGTCATTAAGTGACGTATCCTGTAACTGCATCTGATTGGCAATGATATTAGAGCTGTCATTAGAAAAGAGAGCAGGCCATGGTTGATGTGCAGGAATCATCGTTCCTTACCCAGGAAAGTCAAAATAGTAGTCTCCTGGTTTCGACAGATGAAACTCTTCAAAGAACTTCAAGCCATTGTTTACCTTAAAGAACCTTTTATTCGAGTAGCATAATATCGGCACTTACATAGTCGAAGCCAAAAACTGAATTCCCCTCCCCTGGACACATAGTATCAAAGCACAATTCCCTCCTCCAGTTAACATCTTGCCCCTAGCCAGTGTATGTCTGTGTGTATGTTGAATGATTGGTTTTTCTTTTAAATTAGGGGTTTTTATATATATGTATTTCTAATTGTTGATTTCTATTATGTTGTGAGCCGCCCTGAGTTCTCCGGAATAGGGCGGCACAGAAGTCAAATAAATAAATAAATAAATCACATTCCCCAATTAGCTTGAAATGCAGGCTTTCCCTCCAGTTCTCCAACCTGCCAATTCTTATCATCTCTTATTTCAATAACCTTGATTCTCACCGCTAAGCTCAGTGTTGTTATTTCTGGCTGGACTGTTCACATCCTCCCCTCCCCAGCATCATCTAACCCTAAAAACAGAAAGGTAAAAAAATGACTATATTTCCATTTGTTGTCAATGCAAAAGCATCCAACGTTAGCAGCGTTAGTTGACATATCGCATTTTCGGAAACACATTGACAAACTGGAGAACGTCCAGGGAAGAAAAGCCAGATGATAAAGCACCTGGAAGGAAGGCTTTACGAAGCAACAGTTGAAAAGTACGCAAGACGTGACCGCTGTCTTCCAATATCCGAAATATCTCCAACGTAGAAGATTCAACACAACTGCTCAGAGTTGTTCTAGGAGACAGAGCGAGAAAGAGTGGGTTTAAATGATAAGGAAATCGTGTTTTTTGGCTGGACAGCACTGGCTAGGGAATTCTGCAAATTGAAGTCCACGCGTCCGAAAGGTTGCCAAAGTTGGCAAAGCCAGCTCTCCCGAGCATTAATAATAATAATAAAGTTGGAAGGGACCTTGGAGGTCATCTAGTCCAGGGCTTTTCAACCTTTTCACCCATTGTACCACTTTTAGGATATGGCAATATCCGAGTACCACCAGTCGCCTAGCAAGGTGTCAAAAACATGATGACCCCCCCAAAAGGAAAAAAGTAGTCCTCGACTTACAACAGTTCACTTAGTGACTCTTCGAAATTACAATGGCACTGAAAAAGTGCCCCCCAAGCCACAGCCGAGCAAGACACCTGCCTGCCCACCCAGTGACGCTCTTCCTCCTGTCCGAGGTTTCCATTGTTGTGAGCATTTCTGTTGAGGATTGGCAGCGGGGGTGGGGTGGGGGGTGTTTGGTTTTTATTCCCCCCATCTGCTGGGTGGTTGCAGCAGGTTTTGATCACTTCACATGACCCTGGGACACTGTGACCGTCATAAATATGAATCAGTTGCCAAGCATCTGAATGTAAATCACAAGACCCTGGAGAGGCTGCAACATTCCAGCCGATCGGCGCTTCTTCTGTGCTCAGCAGAAGCGCCAAGATCAGTGCTGCTTTCCAGCTGGAGCCTGGCACTGATCCTGGCGCTTCCACTGAGCCCTGACAGTCCCGAAGAAGCGCTGATCCTGGGGCTTCCGCTGAGCCCTGACAGTTGCCAAGCGCCTGGATTTTGATCAAAAGACCCTGGGGGCGCTGCAAACGGTTGTAAGCGTGAAAAACGGTCCCAAGTCCCCTTTTTCAGTGCCGTTGAAGCTTTGGACGGTCCCTAAACAAAACGTTGCAAGTCGAGGACTACCTGTGTTCTGGCCCCGCCCCTTTTTCCATCAGCCTGCCCACTGAATGGATAACTAAACCATGTTTAGTTTGAGGAACAATGATCGCAAGCTGCAATGGAGTATCTTCTAAAGGAGACTTGCCGGCCTGTAAGAACCTCGTCATTTCCATTTATACAAATCAGGAATTGGGCCTGAAAGAGCACTTTTAATCAAAGTAAAGAGGATGGTTCTTCCCGCCCTATCCAAGTCTTGCCTTTATTTTAGCCTTTTCTGCTTTTTTCCCCCCCATAATTTAAAAAGGAAGATTTTCACCCTTGAGCTGGCAGAAGCCATTTAGAAACTGGCCCAAGGGGGGGGGGGAGAGAAGCCCTTAACTCTCCGATCGTGGAGGACTCCATCATGTCAGGAAAGCGTCTCACGCCACTTAATTTTGAAGTGATTTTCAAGCTTTTGAAGTGTCTCCGTTCTTCCCTTGTTTTTAAGCCACTGTCTCAACCACCGTTACTCTGGGCAGCTTTAGGCAAGAGTTACTTACGTCTGTGCTGTGAGCTGGTTATCCAGTTTTTTTGTGTGTGTGTGTGTGTGTGTGTGTGTGTGTGTGTGTTTGCAGCCCACAACCTCTCAGTTTGTCCCTTCAAAAGACAGCAGTTTCTCCTGCAGATTCTGACGAGAGCTTTAAGGACCGTAATGCCGGCGGACAGCCAGCCCTGCGATTAAAAGCAATTTCGGGCTTAGCCAGGTTGTTTGCAAACAGCTGACATTTTGGGAAGCGGCGGTTTTAGACCGAGGCCCTCTGCGTACATTGTTGGGAGCTGTAGCGTGAAATTACTGAACAAGCCCTGATGGGCAGAGATTCTAAGTTACTTGAGAGAGAGGGAAATGGACGAGATGTCAGCCTCTTTTCTCTTTCACCATCACCGTTCTAGCCACGGTCTATCCGCGTCAGGATGAAGCCCTCTTCTGCCTGTTTCCAACCTAGACGGTCCTGAGCTTCCTTTTGCCAATTGGGCCCGCAACGCTTGCTGTCGTCGTCACTCCATCTTGTTTCAGGTCTCTTTCGTGGAGGCTTTGGATCCAGTAGGGATCCATTCTGTGACCGCCTTGATCCACCTGCCCTCGATCTGTCTTGCTCTGTGACCAGCTGGTTTCCATTCCCATCCTTTCACTCTCTAGATGGCATCGCATACTTTCCTTGGTTCTCTAATCCGTGTGCGGGTCTCTCTGTCCGGCCTTGTGGTGCCGAGCGTGTTTTCTTTTTATTGTGTCCTATTTACTCGTTCCCTCTCGTTTGATCAGGCCCTGGGGTTTGGCTTTCCTTGAGTAACGTTAGAGCAGGGCTTTTCAACCTTTTCACCCATTGCACCACTTTTAGGATATGGCAACATTCGAGTACCTCCAGTCGCCTAGCAAGGTGTCAAAAACCTGATGACCAAAAAAAAAAAAAGGAAAAAAGTGATAAAGTACAGGTAGTCCTCAACTTACAACAGTTTGCTTTGTGACTGTAAAGTTACAATGGCACTGAAAAAAGTGCCCCCCAAGCCACAGCCCAGCAAGACACCTGCCGGCCCGCCCGGCCGCGCTCTACCTCCTGTCCAAGGTTTCCATTGTTGTGAGCATTTCTGTTGAGGATTGGCAGCGGGTGTGGGGTGGGGTTTTTTTTGTTTTTATTCCCCCCCCCGTCTGCTGGGTGGTTGCAGCAGGTTTTGGTCACTTCACATGACCCTGGGTCACTGTGACCATCATAAATATGAATCAGTTGCCGAGCATCTAAATGTAAATGACAAGACCCTGGAGATGCCATAACATTCCAGATGATTAGCACTTCTTCTGGGCTCAGCAGAAGCGCCAGGATCAGTGCTGCTTTCCAGCTGATCGGCGCTTCTTCAGGGCTCAGCAGAAGCACCAGGATCAGCGCTGAGGTCCAGCTGGAGCCTGGTGCTGATCCTGGCGCTTCCACTGAGCCCTGACAGCCCTGCAGCTCCAGCCATCTCTCGCTCAGGCTTGTGCGGTGCTGCCACCGGTTCAGCTCATTCCCCTCCCCCGCTACCCCTTTTCTAGGATGGTCGCGGACCACCTGCCAGGTGCCCATGTACCACAGGTGGTACCCGTACCGCTGGTTGAAAAGCCCTTTGTTAGAGCAGGAATTCTAATACCAATAGAAGGGAATATTTATAGCTCAGGGATGAAGTGTGGGGTCCTTGGTGCGTTCTGAGCTTGATTGTTTTCTTGCCGACAGTTCATCACTCAAACTAGGTAACATCATCAGTGCCAGATGAGAGTGGGGTTTTTGGAGAGGAGGAGGAGGATGACTGTGGGATCCTTGGTACTCTCTGAGCTTGTTTTCTTGCCGATGTTTCATGAGCCAAACTAGATAACATCATTGGTGCTATAGGGGGGGTTTCTCTCTGCTTATATACAGTGGCTAGGGCAGTGATGGCAAACCTTGTAGAGACCGAGGGCCCAAACCGCAACACAAAACCCACTTATTTATCGCAAAGTGCCAGGACTGCATCAGCATGGTGGTGCCCTCGGGTGGGGGGGGAAGGGCAGAGAGGCGCCTCTGAGTGCCGTCTATGACACGCAAAAACTGGTGGTGCAAAGATGGGCCACCGCGCTGCAAGGCGCAAAAATGGCCGCCGCCACACCACGGGGTGCAGATACAAGGCGCTGCGCCGCGCAAGAACGGACCAGGGCTACTGAGTATCATGCAGGCACTAGCCCCACCCCATTTGCAGCGTGTTCATGCTCACCGCTCCATGTGCGCATACACGCATGTAAAATGCTTCTCCGTCCCTTTTCTTCCAGTCCACCAATCGACAATGGTTGGTGACCTCTGCTCTACCACCTCTACTCGAGCTTGCTGGTCGGGCGCTTCGCCTCCTTTGTGCTGGGCGGGGCTCCTGCTCCGGACAGCGGTGGGGGCCTGATGGTGGCGGTGGTGACGGACGTGCCAACAGAGAGGGCTCCGAGTGCCGCCTCTGGCACGCGACCATAGGTTCGCCACCACTGGCAAAGCTAACAACTCAGACAAACAATAAACAGCAACCTCAGCAAGAAACCACCAAGAATTCTGCCTGCCAAACTGACAGGGCAAGCCCCTTGTATATAAACAGGAAGCCAACCCCGCTCCCTTCTTAATCTAACAGATTAAGGCTCAACCCTGACAAGACAGAGTGGCTGTGGGTGATGCCTCCCAAGGACACTTCTATCTGTCCTTCCATTACCCTGGGGGGTGAATCTATAAACCCCTCGGAGAAGGTGCGCAACTTGGGAGTCCTCCTCGATCCACAGCTGACATTGGAACATCATTTATCGGCTGTGGCGAGGGGGGCATTTGCCCAGGTTCGCCTGGTGCACCAGTTGCCCCCTTATTTGGATCGGGAGTCTCTCCTCACAGTCACACATGCCCTTGTCACCTCGAGGATCGACTACTGCAACGCTCTCTACATGGGGCTGCCCTTGAAGAGTGTTCGGAGACTACAACTAGTGCAAAATGCAGCTGTGCAAGCAATTGTGGGCCTTCCATGTTGTGCCCACATTTTGGCAACTCTCCGCATGCTGCATTGGTTGCCTATTGGTCTCCGAGCGCAATTCAAAGTGCTGGTCATTACCTATAAAGCCCTTCACGGCATGGGACCAGGATACTTACGGGACCGTCTTCTGCCACATACTTCCCTACGACCAGTGAGAGCGCACAGGGTCGGCCTGCTCCGGGTCCCGTCAGCGAAACAATGTCGTTTGGCGGGTCCTAGGGGGAGGGCCTTCTCTGTTGTGGCGCCCACCCTCTGGAACCTACTGCCCCTTGAAGTCCGCGTTTCTCCCACTCTCCCGGCCTTCGGAAAGAATCTTAAAACCTATCTTTGCCAGCAGGCCTGGGGATGATTGTGGATTGTTGTTTGAATGATGTATGTGTGTTGGGTTTTTATTTTTAATATTTTATGATTTGGACTTAGATTGTTTGATGTTTTATATATGTTGTAAGCCGCTCCAAGTCTTCGGAGAGGAGCGGCATATAAGTCCAAATAAAACTAAAACTAAACTAAACTAAACTAGCTCTGATGTTGTTACTTCGTATGGTAATGAAGGAAGCAACCACGCTCAGAGAGCACCAAGGACCCTGCAGGAATCCTGATGCTCGTTGGACAGGGGTTGAATGGGCTGCATACTCCCTGGCAGCCTTGTGCTAACCCTGCTGGTCGCCCTCCTGACCAGCTCTTGCTATTCCCATCATTGACCAGATCTGTAGGTCGCCTGCTCTGAAAACCGTCACCCACCAAATGAGAAATGACAATAAGTTGTGATAGGTTTGGGGTGACGGAGACGGCGCTGAAAGAAGTCAGTGCTTCTCAACATGGAAGATGCGTGGACTTCAACTTCCAGAGTTCCTCAGCCAGCATGTCGAAGTTGCTAAGGTTGAGAAACACTAGGAGAGAAGGCAAGTGACGCTGTTATTTCTGAGAATGTGTATCCTTTCGGTGAACATTTGACATTGGCAACCTGACTTTCTCTTCATTTGCTCAGAGGTGTGCTTACACATAGTGTCCAGCGGCGAGCCTTTCTCCTCGGTTCGAAAGCCAATCCCGTTCTGCTTAATGTTTGAAAATAACTAAATTACCCATCTTCGTTGTACCTCCTTATTTACTTCGTGGGGATGTTTTATTTTCTGAGTTTTAAAAACCCCTTTCTGTTCCTCCTTGACAGTCCTGAGATTTACGTACTTTTTCTAAGCTCGGATAATAGGGGTTTTTTTTGTTGTTGTTGTTTTAGTTCGGTATGATAACAACCGTTTTCTCCTTGCACAATTGGCAAAAACAGTGATACCACCCAGCATCCTGCTGAGAGTGCAGCAGTCCTGACTTTTAATACTGGCCATGTTTTATAAGTTGCTAGTTCATTAAAATAAAATGTAAGGAATACATAAATATTCATGTTCCCGAAATAAGCTTTTGTTTTGATTTCTTTTTTTTTTAAGTGCTCACTTCTATTTGCCTAAAAGTCCCATATTCTCCCTCTTTGAACAAAAAAGGAGAATGTTGCTGGCTACACACCCATACACAAACACACACGCACACAAACATATATTAGGGATTAATATATCCAGCATCTTGACATATTTTATCCAGTTTTGGCTGATAACCTAATGATTACAGGTAGTCCCTCGACTTTCAAGAGTTTGTTTAGTTCAAATGTTACTTCAGCAACCTTGGTTAACAAGAACACTTAAAAATGTGGCTTACGACCGCTTTTCGCAGTTATGACCTCAGTTTACCACTGTTCATCTAGTGACCGTTCAGCACTGAAAATAGTGACTTATAACCAATTTTCACACTGAGGACGGTTGCAGTATCCCCACGATCATGTGATCAAATTCAGATGCTAGGCAATTGGTTAGAATAGAATGGGGTGGAATGGAATAAGAATAGGATGGGATAGGATAGAATAGAATAGAGCAGAATGGAATGGAATAGAATAGAATAGAACAGAGAACAGAATAAGAATAGAACAGAATAGAATAGAAATGGAACAGAACAGAATAAAGAATAGAACAGAATAAAGAATAGAATAGAACAGAACATAGAATGGAATGGAATAGAATAGAATAGAATAAGGAATGGAAGAATAGAATAGAATAGAATAGAATAGAATAGAATAGAATAGAATAGAATAGAATAGAATAGAATAGAATAGAATCACCGAATGGAATAGAATCACGGAATAGAATAGAATCACCAAATGGAATAGAATAGAATAGAATAGAATAGAATAGAATAGAATAGAATAGAATAGAATATGGAATAGAATAGAATATGGAATAGAATATGGAATAGAATAGAATAGAATATGGAATAGAATAGAATAGAATAGAATAGAATAGAATAGAATAGAGCAGTGATGGCAAATCTTTTAGAGACCGAGTGCCCCAAAACCGCCCCCACTCCGCCTCCCGCCCTGCCTGCTCTGCTCCCAGCCGCCCCCTGCCCCACCCACCCGCAGGGCCACGCACTGTCTCCATGGCCCGTTGTAGATCGCCCAGGCAGCCCTGCAGCACCATGGCAGCCAACCCTCCGCCCACACCCTGCAGCATCATCTGCACACTATGGGGCGCAAGGGCAGAGTCTTGTTCCTGCTGCCCGGCTGCCATGTCCTTGGCTGCGTTGCTCTGTGTGGGCCGCGCCCGGGGGCGACTCTCCTCCAGGGGGGCTACTGGTGAGCAGGGGGCTGTGGGGGGGAGGCGGGTCTGGGGCGACGGTGCACGTGCCCACAGAGAGGGCTCCGAGTGGCACCTCTGGCACACGTGCCATAGGTTCGCCACCCCTGGAATAGAGAATAGAACAAAATAAAAGAGAACAGAACAGAAAAGAGAACAGAATAGAATAGAACATAGAATAGAGAATAGAATGGAACAGAAGAGAGAATACAATAGAACAGAATAGAAAAGAGAACATAGAATAGAACAGAATAGAATAGACCTTAGAGGTCTTCTAGTCCAACCCCCTGCTCAGGCAGGAAACCCTATACCATTTCAGACAAATGGCTGTCCAGTCTTTTCTTAAAAACTTCCAGTGTTGGAGCATTCACCGCTTCTGGAGGCAGGTTGTTCCACTGGTTAATTGTTCTAACTGTCAGGAAGTTTCTCCTTAGTTCCAGGTTGCTTCTCTCCTTGATTTAGTTTCCATCCGTTGCTTCTTGTCCTGCCTTCAGGTGCTTTGGAGAAGAGCTTGACTCCCTCTTCTTTGGGGCAACCCCTGAGATACTGGAAGACTGCTATCATGTCCTCCCTCGTCCTTCTCTTCGTTAAACTAGACATACCCAATTCCAGCAACCGTTCCTCATATGTTTTAGCCTCCAGTCCCCTGATCATCTTTGTTGCTCTTCTCTGTACTCTTTCCAGAGTCCCATCTTTATAGGATTTTAAAGGCTGAAACCTGTACGACAGTTGCTATGTCCCAAGGTCACGTAATCCCCTTTTGCAACCTTCTCACCAGTAGAGTCAACGGGGGAAGCCAGATTCACTTGACCAACTGGATTACTAACTAAACAAATGCAGTGATTCACTTTTAACAGCTTTGGCAAGAAACTTCTTAAAATGGGACAAAACTCACTTAACAAACGCTTCACTTAACGACAGAAATTTTGGGCTCAGTTGTGACTGTTGAGTTGAGCACTTCCCGTATAGCAAGGCCTGAAACGAGCAGCATTAGTAGCTCACCGGGCTGGTGGTGCTGCCAACTACAGCCGTCTCAATTGGCTTTGCAAACCACCAGGGGAATTTAACGATCGGCTCATTAGGAGCAAGTTTTTTCATAGTAATTATTGGGCCAGGCATGAGTGTTATTAGCAGGACACGGGCCCTTCCGCTCCAGGCCCCAGATTTGGTTTTGGGAACACAGGCAGGCCGATATTTGGGGGCATGCCTAACTAGGTCTTCCTAAACCCCAATTTAACAGAAAATTGGTCTGCTGAGTATTTGTAGATAGAGTTGGTTTTTAGAGTTGGCTAAACTGCAGAGGGGATGATTTTGCCCTTGAGGTTTCTCTCTTCCTCGCTGTCCTTAGCAGCCAAAACCCAGGTGGAAAATTCATTTAAGTTTCTGCAAGATCCATTCCAGCAGAGCTCCATTAGGGGGGTAAGTTGGTGGTCAATGAAATTCTGAGCCTGAGACTGCAGGAAATGAAATTCAAGGGTGAAAAAAGTAAGGTTCTACATTTAGGCAACAAAAACCAAATGCACAGGTATAGCGTAGGGGGTACCTTGCTCAATAGTAGCCACTGTGAGAGAGGGATCTCGGAGTCCTAGTGGACAATCACTTAACTACTAGGAGCCAGCCGTGTGCTGCAGCTGCCAAAAAAGCCAACACAGTGCTGGGCTGCATTGACAGAGGGAAAGAATCAAGATCACATGAAGTGTTAATACCACTTTACAAGGCCTTGGTAAGGCCACACTTGGAATCCTGCATCCAGTTTTGGTCACCACGATGTAAAAAAGATGTTGAGACTCTGGAAAGAATGCAGAGAAGAGCAACAAAGATGGAGGCTAAAACATATGAAGAACGGTTGCTGGAATTGGGAATGTCTGGTTTAATGAAGAGAAGGACCAGGGGTGACATGATATCCCAGTATCTCAGGGGCTGCCCCAAAGAAGAGGCAGTCAAGCTATTCTCCAAAGTGCCTGAAGGCAGGACAAGAAGCAACGGATGGAAACTAATCAAGGAGAGAAGCAACCTAGAACTAACAGTTAGAACAATTAACCAGTGGAACAACCTGCCTCCAGAAGCGGTGAAGTTTTTAAGAAGAGACTGGACAGCCATTTGTCTGAAATGATATAGGGTTTCCTGCCTGAGCAGGGGGTTGGACTAGATAACCTACAAGGTCCCTTCCAACATAATAATAATGATGATGATGATGTAATTAATATTATTGTGTAGATCAAATCATCAAAGGCATATTATTATGCCTTTGGTGATTTGACCTACAGGTCCTCGACTTAGAACACCTTACTTATTGACTACGTTACAATGGCACTGAAAAAAAGCGATGAAGGACCGCTTTTCATATTTCACGACTGTTGCAGCCTCCCCTTTTGGTCACGTGATCCTCATCCAGGCGCTCAGCGACTGACTTATAGTTACGACAGTTGCAGTGTCCCAGGGTCATGTGATCACCTTTTGCGACCATCCAACAAGCAAAGTCGGCGGGGAAGCCAGATCTGCGTAACAGCCGTGTTGTTAACAACCGCAGCGATTCACCTCGTTGCGACAAGAAAGGTCGTAAAACGGAGCCAAACTCGCTTAACAGGTGTCTAGCTTAGCAGTGAAAATTCGAGGTTCAGTTGCGGTCATGAGTCGAGGACGACCTGTATTTTCTGCCTCCCCTTTCCTGTGTGGACGGGAGGAGGAATTACCCGCTTAATCCAGGGGCAGGCACGGGCGGGCCATGAAAGATTTAAGGATAATAAATGAAATAATTGAAGGAAGCAGAAGGAGTCCAAATGAGCAGCTGGCTAACTATTCAGAGTGATTTAACTTAACTGTGACACGACGTGAGGTGCCCCGAAGGCTACTGTTGTAGAATTGCAGTCAGCAAAAAGCAAGCCTCGGTAAATGAGTTTATTGATTAAATTTGGATGTAATTAAAACCTTCAGTCTTCAAGCAGGCAGCCTTTGGCCTTACAAACCTGTCCACCTTCAGATGCGGGAAAGGATTGGGAAAGGAAGAGAAAGGAAGGGGGTTTTATCCTGAGGATTAAAAAACGAACGCTTTCACGTCTTTAGTGACGTGATTCCCATCGTCCTTGGGCATTGGCTCTGATGGCTGAACTTAGTGTGACTGTCAAAAATTTCTGGGTGGAAGTTGTGAGTAGCTGGCATAGGACCCAGTTATTTACAAGACCGCCTTCTGCCAGTAAATACCTCCCATCGACCAGTTCGCTCCCACAGAGAGGGCCTCCTCAGGGTGCCATCGGCTAAGCAATGTCGGCTAGTGGCGCCCAGGGGGAGAGCCTTTTCTGTGGGGGCACCGACGATGTGGAACGAGCTCCCCCCGGAACTCCGGACGTGTCATGATCTCCGCACCTTCAGAAGAGAACTGAAGACTTATCTCTTCAATCAAGCCTGCCTGGCCTAGAGCTCCTCGGGTTTTATATGTAAATTTTTAAATAAGGTTGTTAGGGTTTTAGAATGGGATTTTAATTGGTTTTAGTAACAGCTACATATTAATTTAATTCATTTTTAAATATTTATTATCATTATGTGTTTTCATTTGGCTGTAAACCGCCCCGAGTCCTATGGGAGAGGGGCGGTATAAAAGTTTAAAAAATAAATAAAAAATAAATAAATAAAATTACCGGCTCGACTGAGAAGGGGAGAAGCTGAAAAAACAACCCACTGCTTGTAGCCCAAAGAAAGAGAGTTGCGCGCCTGTGTAATGGCAACTAGCAATAGCACTTGGACTTACGTACTGCTTCGCTACCTGTATTTGTTGCAGCTTCCGAACGTTCCCCCCCCCATAACAATATTGTGAAACAGGTTGTGTCCCTTTCTTTAGCCATCAGTTCCAGCTGGGACTTCACTCAGCTTGCAGGTAGCATTTTGGAACTGTTTGAAATCACTTTCTGATTTTTACTCCTTGAATAATTTACCACATGGGCAAACTTGGTCATTTTCATCTCTTAACTCCAGGTCATTTATAAATCAGCTAAAAAGCATCCCTTCCAGTACAAACCCCTCCATTATGGAAAAAAATGCAATTTATTCCTATTTCCCATTCCTCTTCTAAAACTGGTTATTATGCCCGGATTATTATTATTAACCCCAGTGCTGACCTTAACCCTTAACATACCTGGGCTTGGGGATGGCCTAATAAACCCAAGAAGGTTGTTTATTGCCTTGTACTTTTGAATATTTGCCACCAGCATGAATTTGGGTGTACAATGATGGTAGCTCAGCCCTCCAGAAGTACCTTGAGTTGCCTGCTGGTGGTTCCCAAGGCTTAGCTCTCTCAATGTACCACATCCCAGCTGTCTCTTCTGACTTATTCTGTGCAGATTGCCCGGTGGGTCCCTTTTAAGGGTCCCAGGTTTGCTTAACAATATTATCAGCCTCCCACATGCCCCCAGACTAACATCTGCGTTCAGGGTTGAGAAATCCCCAGCCAAGATCTCTCTTATTAAGGCCGAATGGCAAGCAGAGATAACTGGACATCAGACGATGAGAATTCTCTAAATCAGCAAACAAACAAGCGGACAGAAGAACAGACAGCTCGAATAAATGACAAAGGTGGAAGTACAACTTATGGCCACAGTTGAGCTCAAAATTTCCATTGCTGAGCAATGGTTGATTAAAGGCTAAAACATACGAAGAACGGTTGCAGGATTTGGGTTTGGCCAGTCTAAAGAAAAGAAGGACGAGGGGGGACATGATAGCAGTCTTCCAATATTTGAGAAATTAAAAGACGCTTTCTCCTGGGAAGGAAAGCTATGGCAAATCTAGACAGCATACTAAAAAGCTGAGGCATCACCCTGTCAATAATAGTGCATATAGTCAAGGCCATGGTTTTCCCAGTTGCAATGTATGGCCGTGAAAGTTGGACCATAAGAAAGGCTGAGCGCCAAAGAATGAACTATGGTGCTGGAGAAGACTCCTGGACTGCAAGGTGATCCAACTGGTCAATCCTAGAGGAGATCAACCCTGACTGCTCTTTACAAAGCCAGATCCTGAAGTTGAAACTCAAGTACTTTGGCCACCTAATGAGAAGGAAGGACTCACTGGAGAAGAGCCGGATGCTGGGAAAGATGGAGGGCAAGAGAAGAAGGGGACGACAGAGAAGGAGGTGGCTGGATGGAGTCACTGAAGCAGCAGGCGTGAGCTTCAATGGACTCCAGAAGATGGTAGAGGACAGGAAGGCCTGGAGGAACATTGTCCATGGGGTTGCGATGGGTCGGACACAACTTCACAACTAACAACAACAAATATTTGAGGGGCTGCCACAAAGAAGAGAGATTTTCCAAAGCGCCTGAAGGCAGGACTAGAAGCAACGGGTGGAAACTAACCAAGGAGAGAAGCAACCTGGAATTAAGGAGAAACTTCCTAACAGTGAGGACAATCAACCAGTGGAACAACCTGCCTCCAGAAGTTGTGGGTGCTCCATCACTGGAGGTTTTTAAGAAGAGACTAGATAGCCACTTGTCTGAAATGGGAGGACTCCTGCTTGAGTAGGGGGACTGGACTAGAAGACCTTTAAAGTCCCTTCCAGCTCTATTCTGAATTAATTGAAGGCAGCACTAAAACTTCCAATCTCTTGATGATTGGCCCAAAGTCTCCCAGTTGGCTTTTGTGCTTAAGGCAGGGGCTAGAACTCACTAGCCTGGTGCCTTCACCATTAGATCAAACTGGATATGCGATTTATATATGTAAAATATATGACTTGTATACGATAGGCTAAAGTCTCCGGCTTAGTGTGTGAATTGACTCTACTTCTGCAAGAAACCCCACCCTTTCGTTCATGATTTTAAGTGACATTTTCCTCCGGCTTCTTTCTCCTTTTCGGTCTCAAGGGTGTTCTGGTTTCTTTGGGACCGATCCGGTTCCCCCTTGTTGCTTGGCTGGCTGTATCTGAGCTGAACTCTCCAGAGTTGCCTCCCTCCTCCCACTCCTCCAAGCCTTGCGGCACACAGCCCCACAATCTCTGTTTGCACAGCATGAGTGTCTTTAAGTAACAGGTAACGTCTCGATGTTTACTCTGGGCTTAATTTTATTTTTGCATCCCTTCAAATCTCGGTGTTCCTTGGCTGCTCATGGATTGTTCATTACAGAGCCTATCAAGCGGCGATAATGCCACACCGCTGATATTGCTGAGCGGCTGCTTTCTTCCCCCCTCCTTTCCCTATCTAATTTTTTCAGCTTCTTTTCTTTTTTTTAGGTTTCCAATCTCGAGATCATTTGAGACTGCTGTTCTCTTATTAATTATGTTTCTGCTTTGGGGTTCTCTCAGTAACCCCTCCCCACCGGTAGACGGGTTTACTTCTGGTACCGGTCCCAAGATCGCAATAATAGTTTTAATTAGTACCTTTGGAGACTATTCCCAGTCCTGAGATACTTTGAGAGATTGGTGGGGAAAATTGGTGCCTAGGGTAAGTGCAAAAGTGAGACTTTCCTCTCTTATAGAGAAGGCTACGTTTGCCATCGGATTCTCCTTTGTTCAACATAAGCTTAAGTGAATTCAACCACAATATGTAGTTTTCTACACTAAACAAAAAACCCACCCACCTACAGCCCGCCTTTGGGCTCAGATGACATTGTGTGTGTGTGTGTGTGTGTGTGTGTGTGTGTGTGTGTTCCAGCCTTTTTTCCCATTCTGACAACAGCAGTTCTTGTTCCTCTTTAGCCAGAAGCTTGTAACACAGAATCCAGTTTTGCACCAAAAACAGAAAAAGGACTTTATCCATCCAAACATCCATTTTTGTCATGTTTTTGTCATGGGATCCAATTTTGGCATTCATAAAATTGTTGCAGGGTCTTAAGGGAGACTTGCAAACAGGGAAATGGATGAGATGGGGTGGCTTTGACAGGGCATTAATAGAATAACAGGTACCTTGGAGGTCCTCTAGTCCAGGGCTTTTCAACTGGTGGTACGCGTACCACCTGTGGTACATTAGCACGTGGCAGGTAATATGTGGCCCTGCCCAGCCAAGTGTAGTGGGGGAGGGAACGAGCCAAAGCAGCGCAGACTTGCCTTAAGAGAGTCCTCCGGAGCTGCAGAGTGGCTGGGGCGAGGTTCACCTCCAGCTCACCCAGAAGAGAAAGGAGGAGGAGGGGGTTGGAGACAGGAGAGGCTATAAAAGGAGACAGTTTGGGTGGGAGAGGGAGAGAGAGAGAGAGAAAAAAGAGGCAACCTTGGGAGGAGGCGGAGTCAGCTCTAGCTGCACCAATTGGAAAGAAGGAGGCGGGGGGAGAAGTGAGGAGATCAAGCAGGCCAGCTGGCCGATCTACAATTTCTGTGGCTGCCATCTGTGCTGGCTGCAACAAATAGGCAAGAAGCAGGGGAGGGGTCGACCTCCACGAGGAATGAAGAAAGGCAACAATGAAGAAAGGCAGCATCAGCTGGAGGTGAGGCAGGGAAATGTAGAGTGGAAGGATTCTTATGTGCTTTTGTGACTTTGAAGTTCTGGGATTTGTACAATGTGGACTTTGTGTTCTTAAGGAGTGTTTGGCAATTTCTATTTGGCTGATGGCTGATGGCTCATGTTAGCTTCTATTGCTCTGCTATTGTTAGCTGTAAGTTTTGCTGCAAGGGATTTTGAAGTATTTTTCTCCTGAATGGATTTTGCCTGTAGCATTCCTTTACTGATGAATGGAGCCATTTGGGGAGGCTGCCTTAGCTGGCAGCCAGTACTTACTGCATTAACTTTCCTTTCTAGCCAGTAGCTAATTCTTAAAGGGGAATGCGCCTTTTTAAGCTAGTTCACTCAGCAGGTTGTCTTTTCTGTCTCTGGAGGCTTTTCGTTTGATAAATATATGGAAGAGAGAAAATATGGGGGGGGTGTTTCAAAGTCTTCCTTCAGAAGGAGATGGGAATGAGAAAGAGGGAGGCAGGGAAGGAGGGAGGAAAGTCCCGCCTTAGCACTTGGCCACCAGCAGCCCTGCCATTGACTTTGCTTGTGAAAAGGTTGCAAAAGGGGATCACATGACCCTGGGACACTGTGATCATCATAAATAATGAATCAGTTTCCAAGCATCCAAATATAAATCACATGAGCCTGGGCATGCTGCAGTGGTCATAAGTCATTTCAGTGCAATTGCAACTTTGAATAGTTTTGGGGGGGTTTTTTGTCATCAGGTTTTTGGCACCTTGCTAGGTGGTACTCGAATATTGCCATATCCCAAAAGTGGTACAATCGGTGAAAAGGTTGAAAAACAACCCCGTGATCAAGCAGGAAACCCTGTGCAGACAAGTGGCTGTCCAATCTTTTCTTGAAAACCTCCAGTGATGGAGCACTCACAACTTCTGGAGGCAAGCGGTTCCACTGATTAATTGTTCTCGCTGATAGGAGAAAAGGAAATTTCTCCTTCGTTCTAGGCTGCTTCTCTCATAGCTTAGTTTTCATCCATTGGAAACTAATCCATTCTCTTAATGGTTTGCAGAAAAGCAACAGGAAGTTTTGAAACAGTCTCTCTGAGGGAGATGGGCAGTCCAAAAATGCAAAATATTAAATTGATAGATAGATAGATAGATAGATAGATAGATAGAGCGAGAGATAGAGAGAGAGAGAGAGAGAGAGAGAGAGAGAGAGAGAGAGAGAGAGAGAGAGAGAGAGATGATGGATGGAGAGGGGGGAGGGAGGGATGGATGGACGTAGTTAGGTAGGTTTTAAACATAAAATGATAAAGATGATAAGTTGATAGTTGCATTTCCTAGTTCTTTCTGCAGTCTATAAGTATGCAGATAGTTGGATAGAGATAGAGTAACAGACAGACATAAAGAGAAAGAGAGAGAGAGGATAGATACAATAGACAGACAGAGATAGACAGAAAAAACAAGAGGCATAGATAGAGACAAATACAAAGGAGAGAGAGAGAGAGAGACAGGTAGAGAAATAGAGAGCAAGATAGATGATAGAAATAAGATAGGTAGGTAGGTAGGTAGGTAGGTTAGATAGATAGATAAGGAAGGAAGGAAGGAAGGAAGGAAGGAAGGAAGGAAGGAAGGAAGGAAGGAAGAGAAAGAGGTTCTAGCCATTTTTGCTCGTCTAGTTTTTTGCAAGCTTTCAAATATAATTTTCCCTGGGTTCATAGTCAGGTATATCTTCTAGTCGGATGGTGGAAAATGGATTACAGGTGGTCCTCAACTTATGATCAGAATTGGGATCAGAATTTCTGTTGCCAAGCAAAGCGACTGTTAAGTGTCCGATTTTAGGACCTTTTTTGCCACAGTGAATCACGTGGCCATTAAGCGAATCCAGCTTTCCCCATTGACTTCGCTGGTGTGTCGGGAGCCGTGCAGGAAGGCTGCAAAACGGCGAGCGTGGGATCCCAAGGCACCGCGGTTACCGTGAATTGGTGCCAGCTGCTGAGTGCCCAAATTTCGATCACGTGACTGGGGGGAGGGGGGTGCTACCCTGGTTGTAAGTGCGAGGACCGGTCCTAAGTCACTTTGTGAACTTTTGTAACTTTGAACATTGTAACTTTGAACAGTCGCTGAACGGACAGTTGTAAGTCAAGGACAAGTGACCATCTTGTTCACCTCCCCCCATGACAGAAAATGGACAATCCTCTTTTTTGAACGTTTACCTGCATGCACTCGTAATACCCTTCCCACATTCATGTGACAAACAGCTTCACCCTCTTATCCTTTTGACACCTAGAATATTAATAAAGGAGAACGTTTGAAGCTCAGGGTTGGAATGAGGGCTTCTTGGTGCTCTCCGAGCTTGGCGGCTTTATTTATTTTATTTATTTATTTGTTTATCAAATTTGTATGTCTGCTTTCTTGCAGACCTTTCATTATCCAAACTAGGTCATTTCATTTCATTTATTGGATTTCTATGCCACCCTATTCCAGGAACTCAGGGCGGCTCACAGCATAAATAGAAATCTAACATAGAATACATATATAAAAAGAACCCCTGAGTTAAAAAAAAACAATCATCCAACAAACATGCACACAAACATACACTGGCTAGGGGCAAGATGTTAACTGCCCCAGGCCTGTCGGCAAAGGTGTGTTTTGAGCAGTTTACGAAAGGCGGGGAGGGTGGGGGCGATACGGATCTCCGGGGGGAGTTGGTTCCAGAGGGCCGGGGCCACAACAGAGAAGGCTCTAATATCTAGTTAGCACAAGCGTTGATGATGTTACCTGCTTTGGCTAGTGAAACATCTGTGAGAAAACCATCAAGCTCCCAGAGCACCAAGGATCCCACAGTCCTCAGCCTCCTCCTCTCCACAAACCCCACTCCCTTCCAGCACTGATGATGTTACCTAGTTGGGTAATGAAATGTCTGCAAGAAAACCACCCAGCTCAGAGAGCACTAAGGATCCCACAATCCTCCTCCTCCTCCCTCCCTCCCTCCCTCCCCTGCAAACCCCACATTCCCTTCTAGCACTGATGATGTTACCTAGTTTAGTAATGAATTGTCTGCAAGAAAACAACCAAGCTGAAAGGGTACCAAGGACCCCACAGTCCTCCTCCTCCTCCTCCCTGCAAACCTCACTCCCTTCTGGCGCTGATGATGTTACCTAGTTGGGCAATGCAATGTCCGCGAGAAAACCACCAAGGGCAGAAAGCACTGAGGACACCTCACCTAGGATATTTCTTCCTGTCTTACTTACCTTTTTACACGCAGATATCTTTGTCTACCTTCTTCATTTTCTTCTCTTCCTTCCCCATCCAAAGACTGTCAAATTCCTTCCCTGGTAGGAGAAAGCTGATTAAATATCCCATTCTGAGGACGAGGGTGGTGTTTTTTTTAAAAAAATATTAATTTGTGAGGGGGGAGAGAGAAGGAACACCTTCCCTGCGACAGCTGGAACGTCTGCCTGTATTTTTAAACGTTTAGCATCTGTACTTGGAGAGGAGCCCGTTGCTCGGGTGAAACTTCGGAAACGGTGTTCATTTAAAAACACCCCGGATGAATTGCAACCTCACTCCGAACGGGGAATAGAATATCTGCTGTCTCCCGCTGCAACACTTAATGAAAACATGTTTCCCAGCTGGCAGCTGTGACTGGTACATGTGGGTGTATTTGCAGTAACTCGGTTTCGGAACAGTGTTTGGCCTGAAGAAATTGCATTCAGGTGGGTGATGCTGGATACAGCTTCACCTGCCTTCTGGTGGATCGTGGGGGGCTGTCAGCCGTGGAGCCCGACCTTGTTCCTATTAATTAAACTTGGATACCGCTGGAATCCCACCGGCTCTGGCCGATGCAGAGGTAAACGTCGTTAAAAAGAACAAAGCAATTGCAACAGGAGGCAAGAATCAGGAACGAAAGATGGCTGACAGACGGGAGCGAGCGCGAATGCACGCCGAGCAGACAACAGCCTGTGTAGCGACAGTGCAAAGTTACACCGGCCCTGAAAAATGCCACTTCTGACCAGTTTCTCTTTTGCAATCAAGTTTAAAGCAGTTGTGCGCATGTATTCCATTTGACTTATGGCTCTGAATCTGCAGCTCATGAACACACAAGGATAGTGTTAAAGCTGTCAACATTGGATGTTTTTGCTTTGACAATATATGGAGATGCAGCCATTTTCCTTCTTATGTTTTCTTCTTAGAATTGGAGTTAGAATTAGATGATACTGGGGGGGGGAGGAGGAGGAATGTGCATGGGAGTTTAGTTAGACATAATAATACTGTAACTAGTGTGAGAACCAAAGAGATGATAGGAATTGGGGTTGGAGAACTGGAGGGAAAGTCTGCATTTCAAACTAATTGGAGAATGTGATTTATGACTGTAAATTAGAGGAGGGAATTGTACTTTGATACTATGTGCTCAGGGGAGGGGAATTCAGATTTTGGCTTTGGATATGTAAGTGCAGTCAAGGCCATGGTTTTCCCAGTTGCAATGTATGGCTGTGAAAGCTGGACCATAAGAAAGGCTGAGCACCAAAGAATGGAGGCCTTTGAACTCTGGTGCTGGAGAAGACTCCTGCGAGTCCCCTGGACTGCAAGGCGATCCCACCGGTCAGTCCTGGAGGAGATCAACCCCGACTGCTCTTTAGAAGGCCGGATCCTAAAGTTGAAACTCAAGTCCTTTGGCCACCTAATGAGAAGGAAGGACTCACTGGAGAAGGGCCTAATGCTGGGAAAGATGGAGGGCAAGAGCAGAAGGGGACAACAGAGAAGGAGGTGGCTGGACGGAGTCCCTGAAGCAGTAGGCGTGAGCTTAAATGGACTCCAGAAGATGGTAGAGGACAGGAAGTCCTGGAGGAACATTGTCCATGGGGTCGCGATGGGTTGGACACAACTTCGCAACTGACAACAACAAAATGCAAGTGCCGACGCTCTGCTTCTCGAATAAAGATTCTTTAAGGTAAACAATGCCTCAAAGTTCTTTTGAAGAGTTTCATCTGTTGGAATCAGGACAGATCGGATCCCGCAGAAATCGTCTCTTTTTCTTAGTTACAGCCGGAGCCGCTCGACTCAAAATCCCCTCGGCCTCCGTCTCAGGCGCACGTCTGCTAAAAGTGCGCTTTGCTTACGCAAGCTCTTTTGCATTGTGTAATAATCAACACACACACACACACACACACACACACAGCTTTCTTTCCTTTTCTTGGAGAAACCTTCCCTAGAAATTGGTGACGGAGAGCAATTTCTTCTCCTGCCTCTTGACTTGAATAGCAGGCGGCTCTGGAAGCTGATAACATCTTGGCTACCCAAGTCTTGCGTTTGCCCGGGGTTCATTGTCTCCCATTTCGCTGTTAAGAAGCCTTAAAATTATCTATCTCGGCACAGAATGGGGTCAGTTTCCCCACTCTCGGCTCTCCCCGGTTCCCCTTTTTTATCTGCCGCCCGCAAGCACAATCCATCTCTCCATTCCCTTATTTCTCTTCCCTCACCGCTCGTCCGATCCCTTTGACAAACGGTTTCGGCACCGATCTTTGACGAAGCAGCTTTTGCTTCCAGGACGAATGTCCTATTTCTAAGGGAAATGCTGCGATGGGTTTTTTCTGAAAGGTGTGCCTTTGACGCCGCAGTTCTTTGTGCCTTAAACATTTACTTAATGCCTTTTTCTACCTGTATCATTGGGAAGGTTCATACGCCGGTCCAATCTGTCATCCGAGGGTCAGCAGCTCTTTGTTCCTTGGGCCACAGCTCCGGGTGTAACTAGGACACAAGAGGAACAGGGATAAAACATCAAGCTCCCTTGACTAGACCCCCACAATCCTCCTCTTCCTCTCCACAACCCCCCTCCCTCCTAGCACCGATGATGTTACCTAGTTTGAGTAAAGAAATGTCTGCAAGAAAACCATCACTTTCAGAGAGCATCAAGGACCCCACAGTCGTTGTCCTCCTCCTCTTCCTCCTCCTCTCCTCCTCCTCCTCCTCCCCCCCGCCACAACCCCACTCCCTTCTAGGACTGATGATGTTACCTAGTTTGGGTCACGAACTGTCTGCAAGAAAACAATCAAGCTCAGAAAGCAACAAGGACCCCACAGTCTTCCTCCTCCTCCTCCTCTTCTTCTTCTTCTCCTCCTCCCCCTCCTCCTCTTCTTCTTCTCTCCCCTTACTCCTCCTCTTCTTCTTCTCCCCTCCTCCTCTTCTTCTTCTCTCCCCTTACTCCTCCTCCTCTTCTTCTTCTTCTTCTTCTTCTTCTTCTTCTTCTTCTTCTTCTTCTTCTTCTTCTTCTTCTTCTCCTCCTCCTCCTCCTCCTCCTCCTCCTCCCCCCCCCTCCTCCTCCTCTTCTTCTATTTCTTCTTCTCCTCCTCCCCCCTCCTCTTCTTCTTCTCCTCCTCCTCCCCCCCACAACCCCACTCTCATCTGGCATCGATGATGTTACCTAGTTTGGGTGATGAACTGTCGGCAAGAAAACAATCAAGCTCCGAAAGCACCAAGGACCCCACAGTCTTCCTCCCCCTCCTCCTCCTCTTCTTCTTCTCCCCCTCCTCCCCCTCCTCCTCCTCTTCTTCTATTTCTTCTTCTCCTCCTCCCCCTCCTCCTCCTCTTCTTCTTCTCCTCCTCCTCCTCCCCTCCCCACAACCCCACTCTCATCTCGCACGATGATGTTACCTAGTTTGAGCGATGAACTGTTGGCAAGAAAACAATCAAGCTCAGAAAGCACCAAGGACCCCACACTTCATCCCTGAGCTATAAATATTCCCTTCTATTGGTATTAGAATTCCTGCTCTAATGTTACTCAAGAAAAGCCAAACCCCAGTGCCTGATGCAACGAGAGGGAACGAGTAAATAGGACACAATAAAAAGAAAACACGCTCGGCACCACAAGGCCGGACAGAAAGACCCGCACACGGATTAGAGAACCAAGGAAAGTATGCGATGCCATCTGCAGAGTGAAAGGATGGGAATGGAAACCGGCTGGTCACAGAGCAAGACAGATCGAGGGCAAGTGGATCAAGGCGGTCACAGAGTGGATCCCTACTGGATCCAAAGCCTCCACGAAGGAGACCTGAAACAAGATGGAGCGACGACGACAGCAAGCGTTGCAGGCCCAATTGGCAAAAGGAAGCTCAGGACCGTCTAGGTTGGAAACAGGCAGAAGAGGGCTTCATCCTGACGCGGATAGACCGTGGCTAAAATGAAGATGATGATGATGATACAAATCAGACGTTTGCCAAGTCTTTGGCGAGGAAGCTGATGTTTGATGGTTGACAACCGTATTCATTTTCTCTGCCTCCAATAGCTTTTCCCCTCATTACAGGCTTCCGCTCAGTATAGGTAGTCCTCAACTTACAGCCATAATCCAATCCCCAAAATGTCACTGTTAAGCAAGTCAGTTGTTAAATGAGTTTTGTCCCATTTTCCCGTGTTTCTTGCCCCGGTACTTCAGCGAATCCCTGCACTCGTTAAAAGTTAGTAACCCGGTTGTGAAGTGAATCTGGCTTCCCCATTTGACTTTGCTTGTCAGCAGGTGGCAAAAGGGGGATCATGTGACACACACACACCCCAGGACACGGCGACCGTCGTAAATATGAGTCAGTTGCCACGCCTCCAAATTCCGATCATGGGGACGCTGCTGCAAGCGGTCGTGTGGAAAAAACGGTCCTAAGTCACCCTTTTTCTCTCTCCCCCCCAGTGTTCTTGTAATTTACAAGACCGCCTTCTGCCAGTAAATACCTCCCATCGACCAGTTCGCTCCCACAGGGACAGCCTCCTCAGGGTGCCATCAGCTAAGCAGTGTCGGCTGGTGGCGCCCAGGGGGAGAGCCTTTTCTGTGGGGGCACCGACGATGTGGAACGAGCTCCCCCCGGAACTCCGGACATGTCATGATCTCCGCACCTTCAGAAGAGAACTGAAGACTTATCTCTTCAATCAAGCCTGCCTGGCCTAGACCTCCTCGGGTTTTATGTAAATCTCTATGTAAATTTTTTAAACAAGGTTGTTCGGGTTTTAGAATTGGGATTTTAACAGGTTTTAGTAACAGCCATGTATTAATTTAATTTATCTTTAAATATTTATTATTATTATCTGTTTTAATTGGGCTGTAAACTGCCCCGAGTCCTACGGGAGAGGGGCGGTATAGAAATTTAAGAAATAAATAAATAAATAAATAAAATAAAAATTTCAAATTATCACTAAACCAGTGGTTGCAAGTTGAGGACTGCCTGAATACGTTGCCTGAAATTCACATTACGGTGAGATTCAAGAATGAACAATATGTGATAGACTAGTTATAGTAGATAGACCATATACAAGAGCTGTATTTTCAGGTCTTATGAGGACAGCTTATTAATATGAGCCCAGATCTAATGTTGATTGCTTTAATACTGGAAAAGAGTACTGAATTTCTACCTCAGGATACTGAATTTCTACCTCAGGATCTTTTGTTAGGGAACATAAAAGATTGCACTACTACTGAGACGAATTTACTTCTAAAGCTCGAATGAACAATAGGTGATAGACTAGAAACAGTAGATAGACCATATATAAGAGAAACACCAATCAAATAAAAGGTACCAGGCGTATAGTTGAGGCTTGACGTGAGGAGTGAGGAATGTTTACTAAACCAGACGTTTACAAAGACTGATCCTTAGAGTTGTATTGCAGGTTATATGATGATTGCTTTTTAATACGATCTTATGTTTAATGCTGATGGTTTTAATAAAATAATTTAAAAAAAAAAAAAGAAAGGCATTGAGGAACCAGGATCTCCAAAGGATAGACTTTAAAACCGCTTGGAGCCACCGTTGTTTGAGCTCAGCCTTCAAGCCAATCTGAACAAAGAAGAAAGAACTATGCTAATACTCAGCCGTTTTTTTCCCCCTGTCCTTTAAAAAAACAACAACACGTGGTTTGACAGAATAAATTTCACACATTGCTTGCGCCCGTTTCCCAAGAATTGCTTGCCTCTTCTCTCTGGTTAATCAGCTCGCTTGCTCTTGAGTGATTACCCAAGCAGGTCCCCAGAGAGGGATGCCGGTTCTCCTCGATCTAGCTTCTATAACCCCATTGAATCATATTCTGGCTGCCATGATCTGCCTCTTCCCTGCCTCGCTAACCGCCTGATTTATGGGACCGAGGGGTGGCTGTAGTAAAAACCCTATCTGAGGAATGGTTTGCCCGCAGCCAACTTCTCTCGATGGCTTTACTTACTCTTCTTGTCCAGCAGTGGGCAATGGCTCATTTGTCAACAGAAGAAGGCCGTTGGGAGACTGCTGGAGCTTTAAGGAGGACAGATGGATGACAGAGGACCTGCGCCTTCAAAAAAATGACTTGTAAAGTTTCTGGTTCAAGCTGAAAAAAAGGTGATTCCTGCTTAGTATCTGTTAGATCAGGACTATTTTGGACAGGGAGGCAGTGCAGAGAGTGGTGAGGATGGCAGAAAAGATTATTGCAAGTTCACTTCTTTTCCAGCCAGGATGTTGCATATAAGCAATCGTTAAGCAGGGTCCGCGGTATTGTCTAGGACAGTGTTTCTCAACCTTGACCATTTTAAGGCAGGTGGACTTCAACTCCCAGAATTCCACAGCCAGCATTGCTGGCTGTGGAATTCTGGGAGTTGAAGTCCACCTGCCTTAAAATGGTCAAGGTTGAGAAACACTGGTCTAGGATGCTACACATCCTCTCCATGGCCTTTTGTTGTTGTTGTTGTTACCTTCAGGGAGGAGGCTTGGTGCTAGCCAAAGTAGAACAACTACCCATTGCTGCTTGTCGTGCCTTCAGGGGCTTTGGAGAATAGGTTGACCCCCCCCTCTTCTTTGCGACACTCCCTCAAATATTGAAGAATGCTACCGTATCATGTATGTCGCTCCTGGTCCTTCTTTTCGTTAAACTAGACATACCCAGTTCCAGCAACCGTTGTTCTTTTAGCCTCCACTCCCTTAATCATCTTTGTTGCTCTTCTCTGTCCATTTTCCGGTGTCTCTACATCTTTTTTTATAATATGGTGACCAAAACTGGAGGCAGTATTCCAAGTGTGGTCTTACCAAGGCATTGTAAAGTGGTATTAATACTTCAGGTTTGAAGACCCCTGCTCTAAAGGTACAAACCAGTAGTTCCACCGGATGTAGAGTTGGTCTATAGCAGGGGTGGGCAACCTTGGCTCTTTTATGACTCGTGGACTTCAACTCCCAGAATTCCTGAGCCAGCATGTCTGAGCTTGGAAACCTCTCCCTTTCCCCTCAGCATGGCTGGCTCAGGAATTCTGGGAGTTGAAGTCCACCAGTCATAAAGTTGCTATAGTTCCCTGTCCTGAGGGAACTATAGCTTGGCTCTTTTATGACTGGTGGACTTCAACTCCCAGAATTCCTCAGCCAGCATGGCTCAGCTTGGAAACCTCTCCCTTTCCCCTCAGCATGGCTGGCTCAGGAATTCTGGGAGTTGAAGTCCACAAGTCATGAAGAGGCCAAAGTTCCCCCATGCTGGCTCAGGAATTCTGGGAGTTGAACTCCACGAGTCATAAAAGGGCCAAGGTTGCCTACGCCTTGCTTAGACACACACACACACACACACACACACACACACACACACACACACACACACACCTGTCCTCTGGGGCTTATTCCTGGTTAATGCAGTTGATGGCATCTTTTAAGTCAGTCTATAATACGTCTATCAGAGAAAAGCGTCCAATTTTTCCTAGACCGTATCTCTCCAGTGGAATTACGAAGGGCAAGGCCAGCTCTGCTGCCCACGGTCAGCCTTGTTCATCTGTCAGAAGGCTTGTCAATCTTCCATGACAGGTCGCTGCGTGGAGGGAGCCTTCAGCTGTAGAGCGTTTTCTGGTTCTCCGCACTAAATCTTTTTCTTGGTACCCCAAGCAAAAATTGTTCTGGTAGGGTTAATCGTCTGTGCTGCTGTACATGAGTGAGGTTGCCCTACCCAAGTGGCCTCTAGGTAGTCCTTGACTTACAGCCACAGCTGAGTCCAAAATTTATGTTGCCAAGTGAGACATTTGCCCCATTTTATGATTTTTTTTGGTGCCAGAGTTCATAAGTGAATCACTGCCGTTGTTAAGTGAATCTGGCTTCCCCCATTGACTTTGCTTTGTCAGAAGGTCTCAAAAAGGGATCACATGACCCTGCAACCATCGTAAGTACTACTACTACTACTACTACTACTACTACGAAGAAGAAGAAGAAGAAGAAGAAGAAGAAGAAGAAGAAGAAGAAGAAGAAGAGGAGGAGGAGGAGGAGGAGGAGGAAGAAGAAGAAGAAGAAGAAGAAGAAGAAGAAGAAGAAGAAGAAGAAGAAGAAGAAGAAGAAGAAGAAGAAGAAGAAGAAGAAGAAGAAGAAGAAGAAGAAGAAGAAGAAGAAGAAGAAGAAGAAGAAGAAGAAGAAGAAGAAGAAGAAGAAGTTGGAAGGGACCTTGGAGGTCATCTAGTCCAACCCCCTGCTCAGGGAGGAAACCCTATACTATTTCAGACAAATGGTTGTCCAGTCTCTTCTTAAAAACCTTCTAGTGTTGGAGCATTCACCGCTTCTGGAGGCAGGTTGTTCCACTGGTTAATTGTTCTCACTGTCAGGAAATTCCTCCTTAGTTCTAGGTTGCTTCTCTCCTTGGTTAGTTTCCATCCGTTGCTTCTTGTCCTGCCTTCAGGTGCTTTGGAAAACAGCTGGACTCCCTCTTCTTTGGGGCAGCCCCTGAGATACTGGAACACGGCTATCATGTCCCCCCTCGTCCTTCTCTTCATTAAACTAGACATCCCCAATTCCAGCACCCGTATTCCAAGTATTCCAAGTGTGGCCTTACCAAGGCCTTGTAAAGTGGTATTAACACTTCACATGATCTTGATTCTATCCCTCTGTAAATGCAGCCCAGCACTGTGTTGGCTTTTTTGGCAGCTGCAGCACACGGCTGGCTCCTATTTAAGTGACTGTCCACTAGGACTCCGAGGTGCCTCTCACAGTTGCTACTATTGAGCCAGGTACCACCTGTAGTACTACACCTATACATTTGGTTTTTCTCGCCTCAGTGTAGAGCCTGACTTTTCTCACCCTTGAATTTCATTTTGTTAGATAGCGCCCAGTGTTCAAGTCTGTCCAGATCCTCCTGTATCCTAAGCCTGTCTTCTGGAGTGTTGGCTATTCCTGCCAGCTTGGTGCCGTCTGTCTAGTCAGTTTCCAAGCCTCTGAATTTTGATCACATGACAGTGGGGAATGCTGCAGTGGTCATAAAAGTGTGAAAAACGGTCACGTCACTTTTTTTTCATTGCTGTTGTAACTTCGAACGGTCACTGAACGACCGAAAGGTGCTTTTTCAAAAGGCAGCCAGACTTTAAGTCAGAACCGAAGAAGCTTCTTGGTGGGGAAGCGAAATGTCTTCAAGGAAAAAACAAAGAAAGTCCTGTTGCCTTTTTCAAAAGCACCTTTGGGGGGAAAAGCGTGACCTGGATGACTGAGACTCTCCATAGCCAGTCACTAAACAAATGGTTATAAGTCGAGGACTGCCTGTATCGGCTCCATTGGCATTGGGGCAGCGCACTCTGCACTTCAAACGTGACCGAGGCCGGTGAACCGTTAAATCTTTGCACCTTCCCCTAAGTCAGGGGTTCTCAACCTTGGCAACTTTAAGACTTGTGGACTTCAACTGCCAGAATTCCTCAGCCAGCTTTGCTGGCTGAGGAATTCTGGGAGTTGAAGTCCACAAGTCTTAAAGTTGCCAAGGTTGAGAACCCCCTGCCCTAAGTAATTTTGGCTAATAAATAGCTAGTTCTTCTATCAGACTTATAAATAGGTTTTCTTCTTGCGACTCGGTGGCCGAAGATCTGGAGGAGAAATCACTCAATACAGATTTATTAAGTGCTCTTGGAAGCAGACACTTGTTTTATTTAATGCATCTGTTGAAGCTAAGCTGTCAGATTAAGGAGGGGACAAGATATTTCTGTCCCCCAATGCACGGCTTCGCAGAAGGACCGTGACAGAAAAATGTTGCCTTCAGTTCCCAATTGGCATTGGAAATGAAAGCTAGGATTTTTCAAAAAAAAATAAAAAAATGGATTTATAGCAGGCTCAGAAATCATTCTTGTGGTGGGGGGAGCAATTGGTTCCACAGCATTTGTGTTAATATTTTTTCTTCCCCTGGCTTTTGGTATTCCGGTCTCGTTTTAATTTTTACACCACTCAATGTCCAGACGGAGTCGGGCAAGCCTATCAATTTAATAAATAAACGAATAAATCCAAGCAAACAGTTGGTCCACGGGAGAGGGGAGGGGGGCAAAACACCAAGGCAAACCAGCTCCCTCACTTGGTTGCGAACCTTTTTCTAACTGTAGAGAAAGATTGTGCGATCCGACGGGACTGTTCAATCGTATGGAAATGAGCGGTTTTCAACTGGGGATCCCCTGGAATCCTGCTTGCTGCTTTCTTAAAACTTTGGTGTTTCATTCTGAAAGGAAGGAGGCTTCTTTATGTCTCTGGATTTTAGGATTTGTTGTCGGCAAAAATGCCACTTGATACGTTCGTCCCCATTTGTCAAATGGAGCGGTGGTTCTCATCCTTTCCTTCACCGCGGACACCCTTTAAAGTCCTTTTTCTGGCCACGGACCCCCCCACAACTTAAGATTTAAATCATAACACTTTTTTCAAGCAGCGGACCATACACACACACGCGCGCGCACACACACACACACATGTAATAGAGCCACTTTATTTGCAGTTGATCACTGTCCTTCCCTTGTCTCTCCCAAGATCCCTCTCTTGGCTCTGCCCGATTAGGAAAGATCCTTTTCTGTCTGAAACCCCAGAGAGTTGCTGCTGGCTGGGTTACCCTGAGCAAGGGAGGTTGAGTCCAATCCAATAGCTGTTTTTGCGTTGACTGTTGAAATCCCGAAGGACCGTTCTGTAGAAGGCAGAGTTGTGCGCCTCTTCAGTGGAACGGCTTATCTCCAGAAGTCACGAGTGCTCCATCCCTGGATGCTTTTAAGAAGAGACTGGACAGCCATTTGTCTGAAATGGCCTAGGGTCTCCCACTTGAGCAGGGGGTTGGACTAGAGCCGGCCCGCGGGCTGGACGCGTCATCGGGAAACCATGCCCACCCCATTGCCAGCAATGGTGAAAAAGCTCCGATACGTTGCGCGACGTCATGTGACGTCGCGAGTTTGACATGTCTGGACTAGAGGACCTCCAAGGTCCCTTCCACTCTTATTCTGCTTCAGATGGTGACCATGTGACTAATATCACATATCAAAGTAGCAACTCTGTGCTCTCTGATCTTGGCCGGCAGACATTTATGACCCGATTAGCTCAACATTGTCAGTGCTAAAAGGGAGTGTTGAAGGAAAAGTCTTCATCATGGTTCAGTCCAAACTGGGAATAAACAACATGGAGACTGCTTTAGAAAGAAGGTTGCAGTTTATTGAAGAGGACAGCCAGACAGGAAGATGGCTCTGGAAAAAAAGAAGAATGAGCACATGTAGGGAGTGGGTTTTTATACCCTCTGGAGCCTTTTGTTTGTTCCTGTGACATGAACTTTGACCTGAGTCTGAGGGTGCCTTTGTGATATTCTGATGGTGGTTAATCCTATTATATCCCAAGGGTCATATCCTGCTTCCCTGGGGCTGTGGCTGATGACTCTTAGATTTGATTCTAGGGATCTTTCTTCCTAATCCCAGTTTCCTGACTCCAGTCTTTCTGACAAGATTATCACATCTGCATTTCTGCGTATTAGGTTTCTGTTTGGGACAGAGAGACTTGGGAGCGGGGTTGGTTTCTGCTTTTAAAATCCTTTAGAGAAATATATTCTGCCTTTTAAATATTTCCAAAAATATTTCTTTCTCTGGGGGGGGGGACGACTGACTTCCCACCACATTTGTCCTTTTATCATTCAGTCGAATATTGCTATTAAATCATTCAGGTTGTCATCCGACAAATGGCATTCTTGATATCCAAGCTTCACAAAACACTTTATTCTCCAAAGTATTTGGTCAAAGTTCGAAGTGTGGTTTTGCTTCTGCGGCAATTATTGCATCTCAGCGTGCCAAAAAACTCCGTGGGGGGGGAGGAGGGAAAAGACTGAAATGCAGGTTTCGAAGATTAAGAGAGAAGACCGTGAGACCCAAGGACAGTTCGCAAGTGTCTGGCCAAACCCAGAAGCCTTTTCTTTTTTTTTTTGCCAAAAATTTTATTGTTTTTTTTTTTTTAATTTTAACAACAAAATGCTCAAAGCACACCATGGTGTTAGGGTAAACAATCATCCAAAAACAAAACATTTATACATACTTCAATCAATACCTCTGGTATTCCCTCTCTTTCCCCTTAACTAACATAATTTATTTAAAATAGTTCAGTCTAATTTAAATTTAGTCAACCTATACCTGTTTCTAACACTTTAAAAAATTTATACAACCGTAATCAAATTAACTTCAAATACAAACTCTATCAGTTTGGGTATTCCTTCCAGATATATTCTAGTACCTTAGTTTTTATTGTAAATTTTATTTAGCTCTTCTTCCAATAATATCCCTTAATTAAACTAAAACATTAATCTGTCCTATATATATCTAATCTATCAACTAATCAATTTCTTATAGCTAACAAATAAACTCAAATCTTAAATTTTTCAATCCATTAAACATAATTCAGCTCATATCCAATTAAATTGTCATAACCAATAACATCAATCTTATCAAGCGAAAATCATCTTATTTTAGTTCAAGATTACATAATAATTTTCTTACAAATAACCCTATACTTCTTTTTTCTCTTATATCTCTTTTTTAAACTAAAGTATTAATCTGTCCTAAAGCTATATAAACCATCAATCAACTTTAAACTAACAAGATAACATCAAACTTCAAGATATTTCAATTCATTAATCATCAAACAAGTAAATCATCAGTAATTTCCATGTAGCTAAATTTTATATCTTCCATTAATCCCATTTTTCTAACATCTAACTTATAATCTTGGTCCTTAAGTCAGTCCATAGTTCTAGATTGCCTTTAGTCCATTACTCAAAATTTTAACTTTCATTTTTTTTTAAATCTTATTCTGGGTTTTTCAAATGCCAAGTAGGTTTCCATAGCAAAGCTTCCTTTCCAACAGATAAGTCTCTCTTTATTGCTTGTAATATCTTTAGAATCAGTAAGAACCATCTTGACCTCTGAACTGGCCTTCTGATTTTTTTTTGTATAAAGTCTCATTGCTTTAGAGTTCCAAGTCCCAATCTTTGCTTTTCCTGATTCTCAACACCATAACTGAGTTGCATATAAGACAGAGTCAATTTCTCTTTGTTTTTTCAGTTAGGTCCTCTTTTTGTAGAGTCTGTTTAATAGAAGAATCAGGTGCAGTCTGAAAGTCAATTTTGAAGTTTGAGGAAGAGATTCTGGCTCTTAATTCTGTAGTAAGCTCTTTCATTGTAGCACATATTTCCTCTTTAGTCTCATAGATTTTCTCCAGAATAAGTTTGCAATTTAAATGTGAGTACAGCTCCATTTTAGAAAAAAAAATTCAAACATTCAGTTAACTTTCATATAAAGAGATCATTCCTCTCCAATTGCAATATTGTTTTTTAACCAGTAGATGTCCTCAGAGAGCTAATAAAAAAGTAAATAAATCCATTTTCCCCCCAAAGTCATTTCACTTTTCATTCTTCTTTCTTTACTCAAAAAAAAGAAAAAAAACAACAGCAACATAGGCTAGTAATAAAGTTTGTAAAAAAAAAAAATTTCCGATACCCCAAAGTACTTATATAAAAAAAAGCAATGTAATTTCTAAAACTTTACTTTGTTCCTTTGTTCGCCTTTCTTCCCCAACGAGTAAAAGCTGCCTTTCTGAGCTAAGGAAATCTTTCCACCACAGCTCTTATAGGCAACAAACAAAACAACAACAAAAAAAAAACGAAGAGAGGAAAAAAAAGGAAAGGTCTCACCCTGATTCACCACGGTGGGTCTGCAGTTTAGATGTTGTTTGGACTTGCGGTTTCTTGCGGCAAAGCGATCGGCCATTTTATTGGCCAATTTTCTTCTCCATCGGCCCTCAGAGTTCCGTCCGGACAGCTGGAGGAGCCACCGCTCCTCCGCTGCCGGAACGCTACCTCCTCGTAGGAAAGTCGCGCCCTCCAGGGTGACTTTGGACCCGCATAAGGGTCCGCCGATGGAGGGAAAACTAGTCGGTGGGGAGAGCAATCTCCTCGCTCGATTAGCGACGCCGCGACCGGAACTGGAAGTCCCAGAAGCCTTTTCTCATAACAATATTTTCCCATTTAATTGGACAATGTGACCTAATCCAGAGGGGAGGGGAGGGGAGGGGAGGGGAGGGAATTCTTTGCTTTTACCATCTGGGACTTGGATGGGGTCTAGCCAGAGCTGGTTTTACTATCATATGTGCCGAAATGATGTCCTCAGTAAAGTTTTACACATTAAGAGATCGGGAAAGTCTTGAAGGCGTTGGCTTGGTTGGGTTCGTCAGTTGGAACCTTGACACACCTGAAGGCAGGACAAGAAGCGACGGATGGAAACCAATCAAGGAGAGAAGCAACCTAGAACTAAGGAGAAACTTCATTTATTTATTTATTTATTTAAATCACATTTAAATCATGTCAGTCAGGACAATTAATCAGTGGAACAACCTGCCTCCAGAAGGTGTGAATGCTCCAACACTGGAAGTTTTTAAGAAGAGACTGGAGAGACTGGACAGCCATTTGCTGGAAGTATGGTCATAAAAGAGCCAAGGTTGCCTACCCCTGGTCTAGGAGGCTCACCGCTTAGAACAGGAGGACTTAGGACAGGGGTAGGTAACCTTGGCTCGTTTATGACTTGTGGACTTCAACTCCCAGAATTCCTGAGCCAGCATGGCTCAGCTAGGAAACCTCTCCCTTTCCCCTCAGCATAGCTGGCTCAGGAATTCTGGGAGTTGAAGTCCACGAGTCAGAAAATGGCCAAGGTTTCCCCCATGCTGGCTCAGGAATTCTGGGAGTTGAAGTCCATGAGTCATAAAAGAGCCAAGGTTCCCCACCCCTGGTATAGGGTTTCCTGCCTGAGCAGGGGGTTGGACTAGAGGACCTCCAAGGCCCCTTCTAACTCTACTCTTCTTCTTTCCTCCTCTTCACCCTTCAGTATTAGCGCTTGGCCTACTAAGAGAGCAGGTGAAGAAGCCTTTGGGGGCCGCGTGTCCTGCAGCCCCAGACGGAAGGGAACCTGGCCTAATTGCTTTGTTTGTGAGGCCGTCTGTTGTTTCCAGTGGAGTTCCTAATGAACTGGCAGGTTGTTGAGGCATACCACAGTGGTGGGTAATTATACCAGAAGCGCCATGGACAAAGCTCATTTTCCTCCACACAAGGCGTCAGCTACCCGCTGGCAAACACTGTACTTTTCTAGCTGGTGTGGATCTGGGTTATTGAAAAATCATACTTCAGCCCCCACGCATCTGTAAATCCCCTCCTCCTACCACCACCCCCCAGGTTTGGTCCTTACCTAATACAAATACACAATCCGAAAGTACACGTTGTACGTAAAATGGCCATCTGTCGTGGTGCGTTTGAGAGGGAGAAATATAGCACCAGTGGGAAGGGGCCATATGGACCAAGTCTGAATCCGGTGGTGACCGATGGGTCTGAATTAATGTAGTTTCTAGATTGTTTTGTGACTTTCCATTTTGTAAGGTCCTTGCAGCTCTCTGAGCTTGCTTGTTTTCTTGCAGACGTTTCCTTACCCAATTAGGTAACGACATCAGCGCTAGAAGGGAGTATGGGCTTTGTGGAGTGGAGGAGGAGGAGGAGGAGGAGGAGGAGGAGGAGGAGGAGGAGGAGGAGGAGGAGGAGGAGGAGGAGGAGGAGGAGGAGGGAAAGGATGGGGTCCTTGATCCTCTCAGAGCTTGGTGGTTTTCTTGCAGACATTTCACAACCCATCTAAGTAACATCATCAGTGCTAGAAGGGAATGTGGGGTTTGTGAACAGGAGGAGGAAGAGGAGGAGGAAGAAGTAGTTCTTCATGCTTTCTGTGCTCGGTTGTTTTCTTGCAGACGATTCATTACCCAATTAGGTAACAACATCAGCGCTAGAAGGGAGGATGGGCTTTGTGGAGTGGAGGAGGAGGAGGAGGAGGACAAGGATGTGGTCCTTGGTCCTCTTTGAACTTGGTTGTTTTCTTGCAGACATTTCATGACCCATCTAAGTAACATCATCAATGCTAGAAGGGAATGTGGGGTTTGTGAACAGGAGGGAGTAGTTCTTGGTGCTTTCTGAGCTTGGTTTTTCTCTTACAATCTCTTAGAACAGAGTTGGAAGGGACCTTGGAGGTCTTCTAGTCCAACCCCCTGCTTATCGATGGCTTGATGATTGATCTAGTATTAATCTTGGGGTTAATCTCTGCTTATTCATTCCTTTCATTTCTTTCTTCTGCCTCATTGGGTGAATACAGATGTCCACGTGTGGCAGCGGCCTGGGGGCTACATGTAGTCCTCGACTTACGCACACAATTGAGCGCCAAGTTTCCGTCGCTAAGCGAGACGTTTAAGTGAGTTTTGCTCCATTTTAAGACTTTCCTTGCCACCGTTGTTAAGTGAATCGCTGCAGTTAAGTTAGTAACGCGGTTGTTAAGTGAATCTGTCTTCCCCTGTTGACTTTGTTCGTCGGAAGACCGCAAAAGGGGATCACGTGACCCCGGGACCCTGCAACCATCCTAAATGTGAGCCAGTTGCCAGTCATTTGAATGGTTTATGGCCGTAGGGACGCTGCAACGCTCGTAAGCGTGAAAAAAAACAGTTATATCAAGCTTTTCTCTGATCTGCTTATTGGGGGGGGGGAAGGGAAGCTATTTGAAGAAAAAGCTTAGCTTAAGACAGATCGCTGGATGCTACCGTGTCTTTCCGAAGCCAATTTGCGTACTTAACTGTCAGAATACAACAAGGTTAGAATGGAGCATTCAACTAGGTGGAGCGTTTTTTACTTTACACACTTGAGCCTGTTAATGAACCCAGCTCAAGGCAAACGGGACAATTCCTGTTTGTTTCACATACCTTGGCAAGTGCAAATTGCATCCCGCTGGGTAATCTTTTGCCTGGTTTCCGCTTTCCGGACCCAACTAATCCGAGCAGTAAAAACGAAACAAAAATAATAATAATAATTATCCTTCCATAAATCAGGAACAGAAAACCGTAAGCTGGAGCAAACCTCCTTTTAAAGCCATCTTTTCCATTTGAGCTGCTGTTTCTATACAGCGGTAAACGAGATTTTACGTTAACGTTCCACCCTTTGCTGAACCAATAAAAGTACAAATACGGGCTTATTGGGTGGGGGGAAAGTGTCTTTTGTCTTCTGTGTGAGAAATACCGAACTGGATTTGGCTTTACATTTTTATCTTGTTTTATGACTTTAAAAAAAAAGAGAGCCTTAATGTATCTGATTACACGGCATGATTATTAGGAGGCATAAAAGATAATTTAATGCATTCAGGGGACACAATAAAATGTTGATGGGTGGTACTGCAGTTCTAGGCTGCATTAACAGAGGGAGAGAATCAAGATCATGTGAAGTGTTAATACCACTTTACAAGGCCTTGGTAAGGCCACACTTGGAATACGGCACCCAGTTTTGGTCACCACGATGTAAAAAAGAGGTTGAGACTCTAGAAAGAGTGCAGAGAAGAGCAACAAAGATGATCAGGGGATTGGAGGCTAAAACGTGGGAAGAACAGTTGCAGGAATTGGGTATGACTAGTTTAATGAAGAGAAGGACGAGGGGGGACATGATAGCAGTCTTCCAGTATCTCAGGGGCTGCCCCAAAGAAGAGGGAGTCAAGCTATTCCCCAAAGCACCTGAAGGCAGAACAAGAAGCAACGGATGGAAACTAACCAAGGAGAGAAGCAACCTAGAACTAAGGAGAGATATCTTAACAGTGAGAACAATTAACCAGTGGAACAACCGGCCTCCAGAAGTTGTGAATGCTTCAGATTTTTAAGAAGAGACTGGATGGCCATTTGTCTGAAATGGTGTAGGGCAGTGGTGGCGAACCTATGGCACGGGTGCCAGAGGCGGCACTCGGAGCCCTCTCTGTGGGCACATGTGCCGTTGCCCCAGCCTCGCCTCCCCCCGTGACCCCCTCCTCTCCAGCCCCCCTGAAGGAGACTCGCCCTCGAGCATGGCCCGCACAGAGCAGCGCAGCCAAGGACATGGCAGCCAGACAGCGTAGACCAAACTCTCCCCTCACACCCCATCGTGCACAGTTATAGTCAGCTGGCATTATTTTACTCAGACTGTCAACTTTAGAATGAGTTGCCACATAGCTCGGAGGGAGGGGGTGTGCCAGGCTCTTGTGCTAGACCAGTGCTGGTGAACCTATGGCACGCATGCCAGAGGCGGCACACGGAGCCTCTCTGTGGGCACGTCCCAGCCCCGTCTCCCTCCATGGCCCCCTCCTCCCCATCAGTCCCCCCCCGGAGGAGAGTCGCGCCCAGGCACGGCCCACGCGGAGCAGCTCAGCCAAGGGCATGGCAGCCGGGCAGTGGGGACAAAACTCCGCCCTTACACCCCGTCGCGCACAGTTGATGCTGCAGGGCGCGGGCAGAAGGCGTGGCCGCTATGGCGCTGCTGGGCTGCCTGGGCGATCGGCGGGCCCTGGAGGTGGTGAGTGGTCCTGTGGGTAGACGGGGCGGGGGATGGGGGCAGGCAGGGGTGGGGCAGGAGGGTGGAGCAAGGGCGGGGCCACTTTTTGGGCCCGCGGTCTCTAAAAGGTTCGCCATCACTGGTGTAGGGTTTCTTGCCAGAGCAGAGGGTTGGATTAGAAGACCTCTAAGGTCCCTTTTCATTCTGTTATTCTGATTGCCTTTCTTCCCCTGTTCCTGAACACCAGGAGTAGGGACTTCTGGGTGGCCGGTGAAGTGGTTTATTTATTTTATTTTATTTTTATTTTATTCGGATTTGTATGCCGCTCCTCTCCGAAGACTCGGAGCGGCTCACAACATATATATAAAACAATTTCAATCTAAATCCGAACAAAAAAAACATTAAAAATAAAACCCCACACATACTCATCAGTCACACCACAATCAACAATCATCCCCAGGCCTGCCGGCAGAGGTAGGTTTTTAAATTCTTTCGGAAGGCCGGGAGAGTCGGAGAAACGCGGACTTCAAGGGGCAGTAGGTTCCAGAGGGTGGGCGCCACAACAGAGAAGGCCCTCCCCCTAGGGCCCGCCAGACGACATTGTTTCGCTGACGGGACCCGGAGGAGGCCGACCCTGTGCGCTCTCACCGGTTGTAGGGAAGTATCTGGCAGAAGACGGTCCCGTAAGTATCCTGGTCTAATGCCATATAGGGCTTTATAGGTAATAACCAACACTTCGAATTGGGCTCGGAGACCAATAGGCAACCAATGCAGCATGCGGAGAGTTGATGAAATGTGGGCACAACGAGGAAGGCCCACAACCGCTCGCGCAGCTGCATTTTGCACTAATTGTAGTCTCCGAACACTCTTCAAGGGTAGCCACTCTTCAAGGGTTTAACTTGTATCTGATCTGAGAAAGCTTGGGGATGAAAAGAGATGGGTGGCTTCAGGCACGTTTGAGGATGGGGGTTGACGAACAGCTTCTAAAGAAGGAAGAAGGATGCCCTTTATTAAAAGTTATCTTAATGATTTAGGGCAGATTGTACTCTCCTCCAAACCTCATTCTCCTTCCCCCTTTTTTCCTTTCATGTGTAGCAGACTGGGATCAGAGTAGCAGCAGTAACGTTGAGTTCACACGACAACTTTGTCCTGTATTGCTCAAGGAATTTGCCAGCCGGCTCAGGAATTCTGGGAGTTGAAGTCCACGAGTCAGGAAAGAGCCAAGGTTGCCTACCCCTGAACTAGAAGATGCCCAACTTAACTCCAGTAGAGGAAGTCCTCGGCTTAAAACCATTCATTTAGTGACCGTGTATCGGCACTGAAAATAAGTCCCTTATGACCGCTTTTCGCACATGACCGTTGCAGCATTCCCTAGGGTCACACGATCAAAGTTCAAACACTTGGCAACTGGCCTGTACTTAGGACGGTTGCAGTGTCCCAGGGTCATGGGATCCCTTTTGCAACCTTCTGACAAGCGACGTTAATTGGGAAACCAAATTCGCTTAACATCGGTGTGATTAACTTAACACACTTAAAGTCTTCCTTTGCAACAGAAATATTGGGCTCAGTAATGGTCATACATTGAGGACTACCTGCATTTAGAAGTTCTACCTTATCCTTATGAGAGGGATTATGATGAAGAAGAGCCTTAAAGTCCAAGCAGTTGTGTCACACAGCTACCGGTAACATCACATACAATTAGTTTTGTGTTGCTTCCTTCACATTTTAAACACCGGATTACAACAGGGCTTTAGCAGTTCTCTTTGCATGTGAAGGAACCTCCCAATTATTTTTATTTTTATTTTGTTCTCCTTTCCTCTTTTTGAAAATGAATTTCTCTGTTTAAAAACCTTTCTCAAAACAAGTACCTTCTTTCCATTTTAAATGCTAATGACATTTAACATTTTAAATGCTAATATGACCATTCATACAGTCAGGGGCTTTATGACCTAAAAACTTGTTGAAAAAAAAAATGGCAAAATTGTGACAATTTATTTATTGTGCTTGCTATTTTAGGAAAGTATGTGCAGTAGCTTCGTAGAGATGGCGCGCTTTGAAAATATGAAATTATCTATACAACCCAACTTGTAATCTCTTAATCTCCAGAATTAAAATAGCCTCTGTTAGAATTAGTGAAATTGAATCTAAGCGGTAGCTAAACATGTTCTACTGTTTCATTGATAGTTTATTCCATCTTATTTGGTCTGGATGGACTCTATGATTTATATGAAAATATAAATATAAGAACATAAAAATATAAAGGTTTTAATAGGTTAAAAATAACATTAACATATTTATAAATACGGATGGGCCGCTTCCAGGATATCAAATATATCTTGTCATAAAGTAGAATTTATTTATCAATCTTTGAAATTTAGAATACAAAGAGTAAAAACAGCAAAATAAAACAATATACCTATCCCACTGTTATTAATCAGAAATGAAAAACCCATTCTTTTCACAGATACAGCTCAGGAAGTAAACATGGATGTAGAATAAAATAAAACCATCATTATATTTAGATACTATATATTGGTGTAGGCTTTAGTTCATTTCACCCTCAGGACATAACAGAGTAACCAGACATGAAAAAGAATAGCAAGCATTATTTATTAGAACATGTTTTAACAATAAAAATAAAAATAACAATGAGTTGGAAGGGATCTTGGAGGTCATCTAATCCAACCCCCTGCTCAGTCAGGAAACCCAATACCATTTCAGACAAATGGTTCTTAAAAACTTCCAGTGTTGGAGCATCCACCACTTCTGGAGGCAGGTAGTTCCACTGGTTAATTGTTCTCACTGTCAGGAAGTTTTTCCTTAGTTCTAGGTTGCTTCTGTCCTTGATTAGTTTCCATCCGTTGTTTCTTGTCCTGCCTTCAGGCGCTTTGGAGAATAGCTTGGCTCCCTCTTCTTTGGGGCAGCCCCTGAGATATTGGAACAGTGCTATCATGTCACCCCTCGTCCTTCTCTTCATTAAACTAGATGCTTGGAAGGCATGTTTGGAAGGGACCTTGCAGGTCATCTAGTCCAACCCCCTGCTCAGGCAGGAAACCCTGTACCATTCCAGACAAATGGCTCTCCAGTTTCTTCTTAAAAACCTCCAGTGATGGAGTATTCATCGCTTCTGGAGGCAGGTGGTTCCACTGGTTAATTGTTCTCACTGTCAGAAAGTTTCTCCTCAGTTCCAGGTTGCTTTTCTCTTTGATGAGTTTCCATCAGTTGCTTCTTGTCCTGCCTTCAGGTGCCTTGGAGAATAGCTTGACTCCCTCTTCTTTGGGGCCACCCCTGAGATATTTTTCTTCATGTGCTTAAAAATACCAAAAGCCACCAGAAAGCAATGCACCTGGAGTTCATTTATGTTACCACAACCGATGTGGGAGAAATCCCTAGCCACTCATTTCGAACCATTACAGCTTCGCGGATTTCCCCCCCCCCAAAATATATATATATATATATATATATATATATATATATATATATATATATATATATATATATATATATATATATATATATATATATATATATATATATATATATATATATATATATATATATATATATATATATATATATATATATATATATATATCCCTCCACTCACATCGACGTGCGCGTAAGGTGTGCGTTGCGATAAGCTCTGAAATTAAATTAGCTCAACAATATCAGTGCCTCAGTCTAGATCTTAAGAAACGCTCCCCGGAGCAGTCCTTCTGAAGCTTCACAAGAGATGTGTCCGTTCATATAAACGAATGATTTGTGTTGCCATTGCAACAACCCATTTGGGAGAGAGAGAGAGAGAGAGAGAGAGAAAGAGAGAGTCTCTTGCTTTTCGATCATGTTTGCAACATTATTATTTTTTTTCTTCCGGAAAAGCATTGAGTCATACCCCTGTATTCCTAAAATGCTCATGGCTGAACATTTTGTCCATTTGATAAGAGCCAAACCTGGGATCGCTGCGCTTCACAGGTGCCAAGGCATTAAAACCAGATATATATATATATATATATTTTATTCTTCTACACGTCCCATATGGCCGCAGATCGTGCGTTACCTGTTCTCTTCCCTAATTGTGCCGGCCAGCTGGATCCTTCTCGGTATGGACCCGAACCTTTTTTTTTTTGCCAAGTCCAATAATTGCCGTTCTGGTTGAGAAAACGACCCTTCTGTCTCCCTTCAAGATTTTATGCACTCAACTGTTCACATAATAACAACAACCGCGGCTTAACGGGTCAATCGTTGTTTCTCAACTTCTGTCACTTGAAGAGGGATGGACTTCAACTCCCAGCTGGCTGGGGAATTCTGGGAGTTGAAGTCCCACCCCTCTTAAAGAGTGACCAAGGTTTGAGAAACACTGCAGTAGATGATGGACGGTGGCCATGCCATTAGAACGGTTGCTGGAATTGGGGATGTCTAGTTTAATGAAGAGAAGGACAAGGGGGGACATGATAGCAGTCTTCCAGTATCTCAGGGGCTGCCCCAAAGAAGAGGGAGTCAAGCTATTCTCCAAAGTGCCTGAGGGCAGGACAAGAAGCAGCAGATGGAAACTAACCAAGGAGAGAAGCAACCCAGAACTAAAGAGAAACTTCCTGACAGTCAGAATAATTAACCAGTGGAACAACCTGCCTCCAGAAGCAGTGAATGCTCCAACACTGGAAGTTTTTAAGAAGAGACTGGACCGACATTTGTCCGAAATGGTATAGAGTTTCCTGCCTGGACTAGATGACCTCCAAGGTCCCTTCCAACTTTGTTGTTGTTGTTGTTAGTCACTGCTCTTTCTCAAGCATACCATTCTGCATAATTTGTGGGGTTGTGGTGAAGTCCGGTACATTTGCCTTTGTAAGGCACTATCTTATCGAATGTCAGGCCCATAGTGGGCGCCTTCTTGTGCAGAGCACAAGAATTCTGGGAGTTGAAGTCCACAAGTCTTAAAACTTGCCAAGTTTGAAGACCCCCGACTTAGTTCAACCCAGGCCCAGCCAAGAGGTGGGGCATCCATAATTCGGATTAGCATTACTACTGTAGGTGGATTTCCTTGTCCATTCAAGTCAACCGAGTTGTTCTGGAACGAAGATCTGCCCAGCCACACACACACCGCCACACACACACTGTGGTGTAAATGCACAAACGAGCTCGGCAATAACTCCAGCTACAAGCTAAGCAGCCTGCTGTCCTCCGTGCTGCTTTAAGACACTCCAAACCATTTTTTTTTGTTGTAAAAAAATTCTTTTATTGAAACAATCAACATCAAACATAAGATCGTATTTAAAAGCAATCATCATATAACCTGCAATACAACACTATGGATTAATTTCTACCTCAGGATCTTTTGTTAGGGATTATAAAAGACTGCACTATTACTGAGACGAAGTTAATTCTGAAGTGTGAATGAACAACATGTGATAGACTAGATACAGTAGATAGACCATATATAAGAGAAACACCAATCACTCCAAACCATTTTGAAAAAGCGTATTGAATTTCTACCTCAGTTGTTTTTGTTAGGGATCATAAAAGACTGCACTACCACAGAGACAAACTTAATTCTGAACTTGATCACAGCTGCGAGACTGCTGGTGGGACAATACTGGAAGAAGCCAGAAATACCACCTATGGAAGAATGGACTTTGAAAGTCATAAATTTGGCAGAAATGGCTAAAATATCGGCATATTTGAAGGACCGCTCAAATGAACAATATATGTTAGACTGGAAACATTGGATAAACTACATACAAGAGAAACACCAATCAAAGAAAATGTATCTGGCTTATAGTTAAATCTTGTCATAGGGAGGGAAGAATGTTTACAAATCTAAATCGAGTGTATTAAGTTGGATAGCAGTTAACTTGCAATTTTTTCCTGGTTTACATGTACAAATATATATCTTTAAATAATAATAATAATAAAAAAAGATTGTCAGCTGAGGCTCTTCTCCCGTCTGTCCGATTTATAGGGAGACGCGCCTGAGAAGCCCCAGCAGCCTCGGACAGGAGGTGCCCGCCATGGCTCCTGATCTCCGAATGGCTCTCCCGAGGGTGGTCCTTTCAATCCAGGGATAGTTCAGTTGGGGTAGAGACCGCCAGTTCTGCCTTGCATCGCTCCAGGCACTTTAATTGATTGTCTGACTTTAGCCAGCTTGAATGGTTTTCATTTAATCATCTTGCAATTTATTTGCTGGGAATACTTAATTCCTTGCTACCTTTTATCCATCAGCTGTGAAGTGAAACTTATTGCTTAAGCTTTTTTCTTTTCTTTACTGCAGCAAATATGCTGGTACCAAGAGAAGGTGGATTTTTTTTTTTATTATTGTCGTCGTCGTTGTTAGAGGCGAAGTCGTGTCCGACCCATGGACAACGTTCCTCCAGGTCTTCCTGTCCTCTACTTTTTATTATTATTTATTTCATTTTGTTTAGTCTTCCGGGGGAAAAAAAAACCCCAGCTCAGCTATTTTCTTGATGGAGTGGCTGAGGTTTCCTGGAGAAGTAATATTTTGGAACGTGTGGAAAGACAGGAGCGAAAGTCACCACTGCCCTTTTTTTTTTCCCTTTAGGACACAAAACAAATGATGTATAAGTTAAAAGTGGGAGGGGGGAGGTACCCCCCCCCAGTCAGAGTAATAAGAACTCAATTATAATTTATGTAGAATGTTGGCGTTACATTAATGTAATGAAAGTATGTTGGTTTCCTGTATGTGACAAAACAAGGGAATTAACACTGAGGTTAATACGAGACCCACAATCAAACAGTAAATAATATTCTGGTTAAGGGACTACCAACTCAGGCCAACAATCAAATAGTAAATAGTCTAATTCAGGGGTGTCGTGCTGCCGGCCTGCAGGCCCGGACGTGTCATCCGGAAGCCGCACCCATCCTATTGCCGGCAATGGCAAAACTAACCCGATATGTTGTGCGACGTCACGTGACGTTGCAAGTTTGACATGTCTGGAATCAATAGAAGGCTCCCAATAAGACTGACAGGGTAACTCACTAGTACAGGGATAGGCAACCTTGGCTCTTCTATGACTGGTGGACTTCAACTCCCAGAATTCCTGAGTCAGCGTGGCTCAGCTTGGAAACACACACACACACACACACACACACACACACACACACACGTATGTTTGCCTTTGTGGATTGATCACAGTGCCAAAAGGATGTGGGGTTTGCTCTCTGTGTATATACTAGCCCAGGGGTAGCCAACTTTGGTTCTTTTATGACTCGTGGACTTCAACTCCCAGAATTCCTGAGCCAGCCATGCTGAGGGGACAGGGAGAGGTTTCCAAGCTGAGACAAGCTGCCTCAGGAATTCTGGGAGTTGAAGTCCACCAGTCATAAAAGAGCCAAGGTTGCCTACCCCTGACCTAGACAGACCAGAGATCAGGGATAGGCAACCTTGGCCCTTTTATGACTGGTGGACTTCAACTCCCAGAATTCCTGAGCCAGCCACCCTGAGGGGAAAGGGAGAGGTTCTCTTTCCAGGCTGCTTCTGGCCCAGGTTCTTTTGTTCAAGGGCAGCTCCTCTCCCCATTTTAGAGAAGAGGGGAGGGAACTACTTGCTGCCATGTGGGGAGAAACAAGCAGCATCAAACTGGAGAGAGGGGTAATAACCAGCTTAAGCCAAGGAGGGAGGGAGGGAAAATATTTATGGCCCGACCATTTCCAGCAAACCCAATTTGCTTAATGAAAAATTGCAGAGGAAAGAAAAGTTCTGAAAATGTAATTTGGCCAGAGAGACACTGAACCGCAGATGGCGGCTGTGTTTTAGATTCCTGGCTGGGCTGAAAAAAATCTCCTCAGCACCTCCATCAATCGTGACTTAAGGGATTTGTATTGAGTAATTTATAAAAAGGTACCTTGGTTTGTTTCTGAAAGGTTGGGGGGGAGAGAGAGAGATAGAGAGGGGGGGAGGGAGAGAGAGAGAAGGAGAGAGAGAGAGAGAGAGAGAGAGAGAGAGAGAGAGAGAGAGAGAGAGAGAGAGAGAGAGAGAGAGAGAGAGAGAGAGAGAGAGAGATGAACTTGGAAGAAAAATCAAGGTATTCCCATATTCCCACATCAGATGGCTTCCCTTCTCTGTGTGGGAGCAAAATGGAGATCAAATGCCCAACCCAGGAGATACACCCCATCTCTAAGTCACCAGTTGCTAATTAATGTGGCTCTTAACAGAAATCATTAACGGAGAACTAAAATGGGCAACGATATCCCTCGTAGGTCGTAGAGAAGACGGAGCCCACAAGAACAACCTTGCAAATGAGTCCATAAAACAGCCTTCTCTCTCTCTCTCATAGAGCCATTTTGTAGATGCCCTGTTTTATGGCTCAGAATTCCCCAGCAGGCATGGTAGCCTGAACTTTTAGGGGTCACAGCCACAAACCTTCCAGAAGCCATCAGACTGAATGGAAAGTAGAAATTGTGGGGTCTTTGGTGTTCTCTGAGCTTGATGGTTTTCTTGCATCGTCGTCATCATCATCATAGTTGGAAGGGACCTTGGAGATCATCTAGTCCAACCCCCTGCTCAGGCAGGAAACCCTATACCAGGGGTAGGCAACCTTGGCTCTTGCCTACCCCTGCTCTATACCATTTCAGACAAATGGCTAGTCAGTCTCTTCTTAAAAACTTCCAGTGTTGGAGCATTCACCACTCCTGGAGGAAGGTTATTCCATTGGTTAATTGTTCTCACTGTCAGGAAGTTTCTCCTTAGTTCTAGGTTGCTTCTCTCCCTGGTTAGTTTCCATCAGTTGCTCCTTGTCCTGCCTTCAGGCGCTTTGGAGAATAGCTTGACTCCCTCTTCTTTGGGGTAGCCCCTGAGATATTGGAAGACTGCTATCATGTCCCCCCTCGTCCTTCTCTTCATTAAACTAGACATACCCAATTCCAGCAACCATTCCTTATATGTTTTAGCCTCCAGACCTCTAATCATGTCACCCTTAGTCCTCCTTTTCATTAAAAACAAGAGTGGCATTTAATGCCACTTGGCTTTCTATATTTTTATACCTGGAAATTGCTGACTAAGCCACCCCACATTATGTTTTAGCCTCCAGTCCCCTGATCATCTTTGTTGCTCTTCTCTGTACTCTTTCCAGAGTCTCAACATCTTTTTTTTACATTGTGGTGATCAAAACTGGATGCCGGATTTTATTATTTATTTATTTATTTATTGGATTTTTATGCCGCTCCTCTCCAAAGGACTCCCAAGTGTGGCCTTACCAAGGCCTTGTAAAGTGGTATTAACACTTCACCTGATTTTGAGTCTGTCCCTCTGTTCATGCAGCCTAGCACTGTGTTAGCTTTTTTGGCAGATGGCTCATATCTACCGGTAAGTGATTGTCCACTTAATTGTTGTAACTGGCAGGAAGTTTCCCCTTAGTTCCAGGTTGCTTCTCTCTTTGGTTCTCAGATGCCAGTGTTCAAAAGTGCCAATGCTGCTATCCTCCTTCCTCAAAGTTCATAAAATGCCAGCGTGCAATTTTATGCAAAACCGGAGCCAAGATAGTCATCTGCTTAGCTTGACTCATCCGTGTTAAATCTCTGTGTGAAACCACTTGTGGCTGTTCGTTATCTCTGTCCTTCAGCCCCAAACTTAACAGTCTGTGTTCTCAGTATCTTGTACCCATTAAGTCTTTGGAGATTCCTTCTTTTCCAATTTTTCTTATTTCTGGTCATTCCCCCCCCCAAACCTTCTGGATACCCAGCCAAAGCTTATTTCTGCTTGACATTGTCTCCCACCTACTGAACTCTCTTTCTTCAGCTTTCTATTAACCACCTTGCTCTTTTGCCCTTCAACCTCTCTCTTGTTTTACAGTCTGCACACAATTTTTTTTTTTCTGGAGCGACAACTTGGCAAGCCTTTCTTATCTCAATCAGCGTTTCATTTCCGGATGAGGAAAAATGCTTAATAATCTTCCGTATGTTTGGAACTATTGTTTGAAATGTGAAATGTACACCCCCTCTCTCAACACACACACACACACACACACACACACACTCCATCAGCCAGGCTTCCTATCCTGAGGAGACAATATTTGTAACTCGGACTTGAACTGTGCGCTTATTGGTGCTTAGTTGCTTTCTTACAGACGTTTCATGGCCCAGCTAGGTAACATCAGGGCTTTTTCCCTCATAGAATGCCCAGAACGGAGTTCCGGCACCTTTTTTGGATGGAACCTTGTAGGGTAAGCAAGGCGGGTTGTATGATGTGTGTGAGTTCCTGCACCTTTTTTTTTTTAAACAAAAAAAGCACTGGGTAACATCATCAGTGCTAGAAAGGAGTGGGACTTGCTCTCTGTTTATATAAACAGATCCCTCCCTTTTCAGTATTTGTGGGAATGTTCTTGGTGCTTCCTCGATTAGGCTGTTGTTTACTGTTGGATTGTTTGTCTGAGTCAGTATTTCATTGATTGGAGTGTCTTTTTACTACTTGGTGATTGGTCTAGTGCAGGGGTAGGCAACCTTGGCTCTTTTATGACTCAATGACGCTGGGGGGGAGGAATGTGCATGAGAGTTTAGCTAGACATAACAATACTGAACCTAGGGGTGAGAACCAAGGTCATTGAAATAAGAGATGATAAGAATTGGCCGGGCTGGAGAACTGGAGGGGAAGCCTGCATTTCAAACTAATTGGAGAATGTGATTTAGGACTGTTAATTGGAGGAGGGAATTGTGCTTTGATACTATGTGCTCAGGGGAAGGGAATTCAGATTTTGGCTTCAGTGCGGTCGCTATGCTTCTCAAATAAAGATTCCTTAAGGTAAACAATGCCTGGAAGTTCTTTGAAGAGTTTCATCTGTGGGAACCATGACATATTACCTTGATATGTGATATTATTCACATGTTCGCCATTTGAATCAGAATAGGACAGTTGGAAGGGACTTTGGAGATCTTCTAGTCCAGCCCCCTGCTCAAGCAGGAAAGCCTGTACCATTTTAGACAAATGATTGTCCAATCTCTTCTTGAAGACCTCCAGGGATGGTGCACCCACAACTTCTGAAGGCAAGCAGTTCCTCTAGTTATTTGTTCTCACTGTCAAGAAATTTCTCCTTAGTTCTAGGTTGCATCTCTCCTTGGATTAATTTCCACCCATTGTTTCTTGCCTTGCTTTGTGGTGTTTTGGACAATAGCTTGACCCCCTCTTCTTTGTGGCAAGCCCTCAAATATTGGGAGATTGCTATCATGTCACGCTTGGTCCTTCTCAGTGGTGAGATTGAAATATGTGAACTGCTGGTTCTCTGCGTGGATGCCACTTCCGGAAGTCCATTCTGGGCCTGAGCAACAAAAGATTCGCTACCGGTTCTGCCGAAGTGGTGCGAACCGGCTGAATCCCACCACCGATCTTTCTTTTCATTAAACCAGACATACCAAATTCCAGCAACCGCTCCTCACGTGTTTTAGCCTCCAGTCCCCTGATTATCTTTGTTGCTTTTCTCTGTTCTCTTTTCTCAGTGTCTTTTTTTTTATATGACTCTCTTGAATTTGTTTTTCCAGTGCACCTGTCGGAAAGACACTGTGAAGATCTCTATGGATGTGTTTGTGCGGGTGCTACAACCTGAACGATATGACTTGTGGAAACAAGGAAAAGACATCACAATCTTGGATCACATGAAGCCCACCCCTTTAACATCGCCTGAGCTGGAAGCCTGGAATGAGACAAAAAATGCCTTGAAGGCAAAGATGCTGCGCAGGTAAACAAACAAACAAACAAAAAAACAACAACCCAACACACCTTACTTGTGCCTCCTTTCTGAATGTTGACCGGTGCACACAAGCACCACCCAAATTGTCTCAACTGAGGATGCCTCAGCTCTGCAGGTGTGATGATGTCTGAGCAGCTGGAGAAAAGGATCCTTCTTGCTTGGTAGGAAGAATTTAAAGTGGAGGGGATATTCCTGTATAAATTCTACTCCTTTTCCATAGAAACGTTTTTGTGGAGGAGAAAGGGGCAGAAAAATGAACACCTGTCTGATGAAGATGTACAAATTCTGTAATTGGGCAAAATGGGGCATCCTGAGTGATCTTTTCAGGAACATTGATCACTGTTTTGAGTATGCTAAATACCTCCATGTCATTCATCATACCCTCCCCTCTCTCTTTATCTATCTATCGATCTTTATCTCTCATCTATCTCTCATCTATTTATCTATCATTTATCTATGGTGGTGCAGTGGTTAGAATCTATCTATTTATCTCTATCATCTCTCTATCTAAGTATATCTATCTAACTAACTATAACATCTCTATCACCTATCTATATCATCTCTTAACTATTTATCTCTATCATATCTCTCTCTCTCTCTCTCTCTCTCTCTCTCTCTCTCTCTCTCTCTCTCTCTCTCTCTCTCTCTCTCTCTCTCTCTCTCTCTCTCTCTCAATATGAGAGATAGGTAGGAAGAAATGCTGGGAGTTGTAGTCCACACATCTTTAAGAGAACCTAAGGCAAGGGAGCTTCTGGGTAGGCCATATAGGCTGGAGCCTAGTACACCCACATTTCACAGAGGCACTGAAATGCAGCGTTTTAAAACTCTTTTAATTACAGACGGTCCTCGACATGGAACCACAATTAAGGCCAAAATTTTCCATTGCTAAGCGAGGCGATTGTTAAGCGGGTTTTGGCCCAGTTCAAAACCTTGGTTGCCACAGTTGTTAAGTGAATCCCTGCAGCTCTTAAGTTAGTAACACACTTGTTCAGTGAACCCGGTGTCCCCGTTGAGTTTGTTTGCCAGAAGGTCACAAAGGGGGGGTTCACACATGACCACAGGACACTGGCGACTGTCGTACGTATGAACACCTTGCCAAGCATTTGAAGTTTAATCACATGACTTGTGAGGGTGTTGCAACGGTCATGAGTGTGAAAACAGGTGGTAAATCACTTTTTCCGATGCCGTTGCAACTTTGAACGGTCACTAAATGAATGGTTATAAACCAAGGACTTGTTGTTACTTGCGAAGTCGTGTCCGACCCATCGTGACCCCATGGACAACGTTCCTCCAGGCCTTCCTGTCCTCTGCCATCTTCTGGAGTCCATTGAAGCTCACCCCTCCTGCTTCAGGGACTCCATCCCTCCAGCCACCTCCTTCTCTGTCGTCCCCTTCTTCTCTTGCCCTCCATCTTTCCCAGCATCCGGCTCTTCTCCAGGGAGTCCTTCCTTCTCATTAGGTGGCCAAAGGACTTGAGTTTCCACTTCAGGATCTGGCCTTCTAAAGAGCAGTCGGGTTTGATCTACCAGTAAATAAATTAATAATCTTCCTAATAATCCACCCTCAAGAGCTGCTTACAGCCCTTGGACCAACAGCCTTCCATGAGGGGCATCCTACTTTCTCATTTATCTCTGCAATTTAATCATCATAGTTACCCACAACCCATTTTTCCTCCCTTCCCCCCCCATTGCTGTCCATACCCACAATTTTCTCTTGTGATATTAAATGAAAAAAACATATTTTCTCTGCTCCGGCTGAGTTGCTACTTCTGCTTGGAAACCTCTCTAACTATAAATCAGCTATTTGGATCGAGCAGACTGCTGGCTGGGGATCCTGCTTTTCAAGTCGACTTTTTAATATTTCCTTCTCTTTCCTGGGAGCGACGTAGCTGTTGACTGTTGCTGCCTATCAAGTACGATACACTGGGGCGGAAAATTTGTCAGGGCTTCTGTTTGTTTGAGCTATCCGTTTTCTGAAGGAAATTTCCTTCCCTGTGCAGACGACGACGCCCGATAACAACGAACACCCCCCCAAAAATGTGTATTCTGGCATGTGAAAATTTTGGAAATGTTTTTCGTTTCGGCAGCCAGGATTTATTTTATCACTCGGCTGTTGAATCCTATCTGCGGGGAGAGCCTTGCTTCATTTTTTTGTCTCCCAACTGGCCTAGCTTAGTGGAAGTTATTGGGTTGACACAGTTGCTGTTTACGTAATGGTTAATTGATTGTGGCAAAAGCTTAATTGGTCAACAGCGGATTGTCAATAGTGAGCAGTGATCCCATTTCACAAGGCTTCGTTGGAGGAGTTTAGACGTGGGCAGCTGTGTCAGGGAGATAATCAAGTGGGCCGCCGATTCTTCTGCTTCCCCCACAATCAAGGTGGCATTAAAGGAGAGAAGCAACCTGGAACTAAGGAGAAACTTCCTGACAGTGAGAACAATTAGTCAGTGGAACAACCTGCCTCCAGAAGCGATGGATGCTCCAACACTGGAAGTTTTTAAGAAGAGACTGGACAGCCATTTGTCTGGAATGGTGTAGAGTTTTTTGCCTGAGCAGGGGGTTGGACTAGATGACCTCCAAGGTCCCTTCCAACTTTATATTGTTGTTGTTGTTGTTGTTATTATTATTATTATTATTATTATTATTATTATTATTATTATTATTATTATTATTATTATTATGGGGCCTCCAGATCATCTCCAGGGCCCAAGCCCAACTCATGATTTTATGAGTCTGAATTTCTCAAAGGGAAAGAACACCATACCTTCTCGAACAATATATGAAGGACTGGGCCTTCCTCAAAGGATATTGGCTGAGGAGTCTTGGTTTCCTGTGGAGGAGGAGATGGGAAGATTGGTGGAGTCTTCTCCAGAAGTGGAACAGATCCTGAAAAAAAAAAAAAAAAGAATCCCGCCTCAATTATGGAGTCCTCATCACTCCTGGTGGAGAAGTCTCTTGTCCGTCCTTCAATAACTTGGCAACGGATGGAAACTAAGGACCTGGAACTAAGGAGAAACTTCCTGACAGTGAGGACAATTCACCAGTGGAACTACCTGCCTCCAGAAGTTGTGAATGCTCTAATACTGGAAGTTTTTAAGAAGAGACTGGACAGCCATTTGTCTAAAATGGTATAGGGTTTCCTGCCTGAGCAAGGGGTTGGACTAGAGATGATAAGAATTGGTGGGCTGGACTTCCGGTGGCTCCGTTTGGCGTCGCTACAGACTCCTTCGGAGGCTCCGATTCCCAGGAACTAAGCCGCAAAAACAGCGATCATCAGCTGTTTTTTGCGGTGGAAAAAGAGCATCGGGCGTGGGTTGAGCTCCTCTAAAAAACCCCTGAAAAAGTTTTCAGGGGGAAAGAGTGAGAGCTCCCCAGGCGCTCAAAGACGCTCCAGCCCGGGACGCTTCTGTCAGTAGACAGAAAAAGACGCCGTGACCACCCCTGCGGAAGATAAGTATCTAAGAGTGATCTATATGCAGGCGGAGTGAATGCAGGAGATCAACATTGAAAGTAACTCTTTATATTCTACTTCTGACCACAATTATTCCTATAATCAACATAATGACTTTAAGACTTTAAGATGACGATCGCTTTTTGACAGTAAAGTGAAAGTAACTTTTTCTAGAACAAAGGCACAGCGATCGCTCAGATCTAAAGTTTAAAATTCTACAAATTTTAACTAAAATTTAGGTTTTGAAAGAAGATAAGAAGGAAAAGAAGAACAAGGAAAAATTTCTCCAAGGTCCCTTCCAACTTTATTACTATTATTATTAAAAGGAGAAAAATCGTCACACAAGGCAGCTCAGTATCAAAGGTGGTCTTCGACTCACAACCACGATTGAGCCCCTAAAGCAAGACAATTCTTTAGGGAGCTGTGCCCCATTTGGCCACCTTCCTTGCCAACTGTTCTTCACGGCAGGTGTGAAGTGAGCCACACGGTCGTTAAGTGAATCTGGCTTCCCCCGTTGACTTTGCTCGGAAGAAGGTCGCAAAAAAGGGGATCACGTGACCCCCCGTGGACGCCGCAAACCGTCATAAATGCGAGCCAGTTGCCGAGCGTCTGAATTTTGCATCATGTGGCCTTGAGGATGCTGCAACGGTCGTAAGGGTGGAAAAAATGGTCGTAAGTGATTTGTTTCAGTGCCACCGTCACTTCAAGCAGTCACTAAGCGACTAAGTTGTAAGTCGAGGCATACCTGTACAAGTTGCACTGGAGAAACTAGGACTGCACAGACCTGCAGAGTCTTTTCTATCTTTACGCTCTTGATGCGCCTAAAACTTGCTTTAGAGTGTAAAGGGTAATCCTCAACTTATGACCAGTTCCTAGGTGCCCAAAGTTACAGCAGAAAGTTATTTAGGACCTGGTTCTGTGGTTACGGCCATTGCCCCCGATGGTTGCTCACCTTTACGACTGACCTCAGGGATGCTGAAGCACTCCACTAGCTGTCTCCCCTTCATCCCCCCTCCCCATTAAGCCTTCCCACCCCATCGGGTCTCCCACCCTCCTCCTCCTCCCCTTTTCAAAGATCTCCAGCACTCCAGAGCTCAGGTTAGGGAAGGAGAACAAGGCCACGTAACTCGATCCCGGAAGCGGCCACCATTTTCCGAGTAGATGCCTTGAATTGTGGCGATTCTGAAAATGGCGCACGCTTCTGGGATCATGCCGTTCTCCCTAAACCGAACAAGGGAAGGCAAATAAGCCATCTCTCTGGGAAAAGGAGACGTAGACGTCAACCAGCCACCTCCTCCCTGGCTGGGAAATAAAGAGTAGGGGGTTGGGGAGTGGCCTGTTGCCACAGACAACCGTCCATTTTCCAGGTTACATCAATCAAATGGGATTCCTTTGCCAAAACCAGGTTTGTCAGGACAAGCAGCTCTGTCTCTGAGGTGCCAACGGGTGTCTCCCTGCTGGGAACTGATAGGTAGTGAAGTTGCCTCAGCCGGTGTGTGAACAGGGACTGTTTCTGCTTGGCTTAATCCTTGAAAGACTTTCTATCTGGAGTTCTCAAGAGACTGTTCTTGCCCCGTGTTGGAAGGGGAAAAGACTTTCTTACTTGTCATAGTTCCGGATGTTTTTGCTTTGACAACAGTTGGAGATGCAACCATTTTCTTCTTATGTTTTACTTTTAGAGTTAGATGATGCTTGGGGGGGGGGGAGAGAATGTGCATGAGAGTTCAGCTAGACATAACAATACTGAACCTAGTGTGAGAACCAAGGTTATTGAAATAAGAGATGATAAGAATTGGCGGGCTGGAGAACTGGAGGGGAAGCCTGCATTTCAGACTAATTGGAGAATGTGATTTAGGACTGTTAATTGGAGGAGGGAATGGTGCTTTGATACTGTGTGCTCAGGGTAGGGGAATCCAGTTTTTGGCTTCGGCTGTGTTAGTGCCGACACTATACTTCTCAAATAAAGATTCTTTAAGGTAAACAATGCCTCAAAATTCTTTGACGAGTCTCACCTGTCGGAACTATGACATTAAACCAAAAACTGGAAGGTTTCCGGCTTCTTGGATTTTATTTATTTGATATGGCAAAATGGAAAGGCTCTGATGTTTTGGCATTATTGTGCCCAGTGTTAATACCTGGAAATAGAACCCTTGTTCATAAGAAGACGCCCGAGGAAGGAGTGAATAAGAGGGTTGAAATCTGAATTCTTCCCTATAATATCAAGTTACCCAGCAGTTCTTCAGAGTCTTCACTACATTATTCCACTTGCTTTAATCCAAGGTGAGACTCTTAAGGGACCTCGTCCTTCTTATGGGACCTCGTCCTACCCTACAAGGTTCCATCCAAAAAAGGTGCCGGAACTCCATTCTGGGCGTACAATGGGGAAAAAAGCCCTGAGAATAGAATAGAATAGAATAGAATAGAATATAAAAGAATAGAATAGAATAGAATAGAATAGAATAGAATAGAATAGAATAGAATAGAATAGAATAGAATAGAATAAGAGACCTGGAAGGGACCTTGGAGGTCATCTAGTCCAACCCCCTGCTCAGGCAGGAAACCCTGTACCATTTCAGACCAGTCTCTTTTTAAAAACTTCCAGTGTTGGAGCATTCACCGCTTCTGGAGGCAGGTTGTTCCACTGGTTAATTGTTCTGTCAGGAAGTTTCTCCTTAGTTCTAGGTTGCTTCTCTCCTTGGTTAGTTTTCATCTGTTGCTCCTTGTCCTGCCTTCAGGCACTTTGGAGAATAGCTTGACTCCCTCTTCTTTGGGGCAGCCCCTGAGATACTGGAATACGGCTATCCTGTCACCCCTCGTCCTTCTCTTCATTAAACTAGACATCCCCAATTCCAGCAACCGTTCCTTGTATGTTCTAGCCTCCAGTCCCCTGATCATCTTTGTTGCTCTTCTCTGCCCTCTTTCTAGAGTCTCAACATCTTTTTTACATCGTGGTGACCAAAACTGGATGCCGTATTCCAACTGTGGTCTTACCAAGGCCTTGTAAAGTGGTATTAACACTTCACGTGATCTTGATTCTCTCCCTCTGTTAATGCAGCCTAGCACTGTGTTGGCTTTTTTGGCAGCTGCAGCACACGGCTGGCTCCTATTTAAGGGATTGTCCACTAGGACTCCCAGATCCCTCTCACATTTACTACTGTTGAGAAAGGTACCCCCTATACTATACCTGTACATTTGTGTTTTTTTGCCTAAATGTAGAGTCTTACTTTTTTCACCCTTGAATTTCATTTTGTTAGATAACGCCCTTTCTACAATGTATAAACGTTTGTCGAAATTCGAAAGGGAGGAACGAACAGGTTAGATGACTTTCTTCCCACCCACTGCCCAGTTCTCTGCAAAGAGAGTGAGAGAGAGAGAAAAAAAATCCTGCAAATTTACTTTTCTAGGATTTTCCTGGATGTGCAATCAGGACACCCACATACCACCTTTGCACCTGAGTGCAGTCCATGGATTTTTCTCCATGTTTGCTCTGGCCAATCAAGGGCTCAGGAGTGCCCCTCAGCAACCTTCCCTTTTCACGTTTGTCGTCTTTCCCAAATCTAGGGCAAACAGGAAACGAAGCCAGCCCCGGAGGCACAAGACCCAGGATCAGAAGTCCCTCGTGGACGCTATGGCCATGGACACAACCTTGGAGGAGGTGGGAGAGAAGGAGGAGCAGAGGAGGGTCCCCAACCTGGACGAAGAAGACAAACAGAAAGCATCAGACAGCAAAGAAGGTAAGCCTGTGGCCTTGGGTTGCCTACCTTCCTCTCCGTTTCAGAAATACGGGAGGGTTCCCGACATTATTGGAGTTTTTTTTTTCCTGCTATAGTCTCTTTTGATCGCTTTTGATCCCTTGCAGGTGATGTCACAATGTCAGTTCCAATCTTTTCTAAAAGAGGCATGGTGAGAGAGTGGGATTGATTTGGCCAGGAATCTTTTCTTTCTTTTTTTTTATAATTTTTTATTAATAATACAAAATTAAAAACACATTGGACATAGATATGACGTCACTGGTTCCATACATCTTCCGACATTTTGCGGTAGTGTTAGTACTCATATAGACATATAGTTCTTGAGCTTTGCTCACTATTTATAATATAATATTAACACTTTTCTCCTTATTTCTGTATATCTATTTATCTTTTAAATATGCATTTGTCTATAATCTATATTTTATTCTAACACGATACATTTGTCTTGGCTACCCTCTTATTGTCTATCCAATCATAAAATTGTTCCCAGATTTTGTAGTACTTAGTTTCACTTTTATCCTTGGCCAGGAATCTTTATGTCAGGGCTCTTCAAACTTGGCCATTTTAAGACTTATGGACTTCAACTCCCAGAATTCCTCAGCCAGCCCTCAGGGCTGGCTGAGGAATTCTGGGAGTTGAAGTCCATAAGTCTTAAAAGTGGCCAGGTTTGAAAAGCCCTGCTTTATATAGTAGCCCTGATGGTGTTATCTAATTTGGAAATGAAACGTCTGCAAGAAAACAGCCAAGCTCAAGAGAGAACCCTCACTTCAACCCCTCACTTCAACAAGGACCCCTCACTTCAACCCTGAGCTACAGATATTCTCCTTGGATCTTTTATTTAAAATGCCAGTCAGCTCTCTTTGATCTGTGGGGCCTTCTAGATGCCCTTGTCTGATTTGAAGCGACGGTCAAAATTGTTGAGCTTTGATGTGAGGTTTTCCAAGCAGACTATTACGTAGCCACAAAATATTCATTTCTTATTTTGATAAATAACTCGAGGTGGTGAAAATATCTTAATGCTCCTTCCTCCTCCTGTTTTCCCCATAAAAAAACAGCCCTGTGAGGTGGGCTTGGGCTGAGGGAGGCTGACTAGCCCAGGGGTAGCCAACCTTGGCTCTTTTATGACTGGTGGACTTCAACTCCCAGAATTCCTCAGCCAGCATGGCTCAGCTTGGAAACCTCTCCCTTTCCCCTCAGCATGGCTGGCTCAGGAATTCTGGGAGTTGAAGTCCACGAGTCATAAATGAGGCAAGGTTGCCTACTCTTGATCTATCTGTCTGACTGTCTGTCTGTCTCTCTCATCTAGGTCAGGGGTAGGCAACCTTGGCTCTTTTATGACTCATGGACTTCAACTTCCAGAATTCCTGAGCCAGCATGGCTCAGCTTGAAACCTCTCCCTTTCCCCTCAGCATGGCTGGCTCAGGAATTCTGGGAGTTGAAGTCCACAGAGTCATAAAAGAGCCAAGGTTGCCTACCCCTGAACTAGCCCAAAGTCACCCACCGTCTTTCAGACCAAGGGTGGGATGAGCAGAGCGAAAGTCTTTTAAGCCTACTAGGCTTTCGACACGTCAGTCGCACAGCTGCCGTCCATCAGAACCATTTTCTGGATTCAGTTCTCTAAGTTGGGAGCAGCATTCCAGAGTGATCCCTTGTTTGTATGGCTGGCTGTTTGCAGAAAGTGAGGATGTGGGCTTATTGCAGTATTCCCTCAACGTCGGGTCACAGAGCTCAGCTTTCTTCCCATGTTATTTAACAAAACGCCGCTTAAAAAAAAAAATTGTGTGCTGAATCGGTATCAATGTCCAAGCAATCTCCAGCTTCTTCTCTAATCTTCATGGAACCCAGGGGAGCCAATGGATGTCCCAGAAAAAGACCAATAAGTTGAGGCTGTGTTTTTATTTTATTTTATTTTATTTTATTTTATGGGTTTATTCGGCAAATTTATATAGCCACCCATGTCATGGAAAGGACTCTGGGATGACGTACAACAATCCCATCTATCTAGACAAGACCAAGACAGCCAGGGTTGGAGAACAAGTAATCTGCCCAGGGGAGAGAAATTGAGTCTGTTCTCAAGATGTGGGGTCCTTGATGCTCTCTGAGCTTGGCGGTTTCCTTGCAGACATTTCATTCCCAAACTAAGTAACCTCATCAGTGCAAGCTAAGGGCTTTATTTGATGAGTCCCTGGAGATGTGCTTTCTTTGCCGCGGCACCCAGCCTATGGAACGTTCTTCCCTCTGAAATTAAATTAGAATAGAATAGAGTAACAGAGTTCAAAGGGACTTTGGAGGTCTTCTAGTCCAACCCCCTGTTCAGGCAGAAAACCCTATGTCGGGGGTCACCAACCTTTTGTGGATTGGCGGCCAGGTGGGAGAGGGGAGGGGCAGGCGCCTTACGCGCACATGCGCAAAAGTAAATGTTGCCACACGTCCGTATGTGCATGCGAACAAACAGGCTGCAAGCATGCGTACCACGCAAACAGGGCTGTGAGCATGCACGCGAGGCTCTCGGTGACGGCAGCACCTGTGTGAGACTTGTGGTGCCGCTGCGGCCAGGCTCACAGCGATGCTACCACCAGCATGAGGCTCGCGCCACGGCCCGCAACAATGCTGCCCCAGCACGAGGCTCACACCGCCCGCGCGAGGATCGTGCCGTGGCTGCAGCAATGCTGCCCTGGCGCAAAGCTCGTGCCACCGCCACCGCGCAAGGATCACGGCCCGCAGCAATCCCACCCCAGCACCAGGCTCGTGCCACCACCCTTGTGTAAGGATCATGCTGTGGGCCACCTGCTGCACAAGGTTCATGGCAATGCCGCCACCTGCGTGTTGTGCACTGCCACCCACCTGCCGCTTGTGGCACTTCTGCCCCCTGTGCAAGGTTCATGGCAACAGTGTCGCCCACATGATACTAGCGACAACCGTGGCACGAAGGGGGTTAAGCACTGCCCAGCTACTCACACGGCCCAGTGGCCAAGAGGCCAGGGCCCATAGTTTGGGGACCTCTGCCCTATATCATTTCAGACAAATGGCTGTCCAGGTGTTGGAGCATTCACAGCTTCTGGAGGCAGGTGGTTCCACTGGTTAATTGTCCTCACTGTCAGGAAATTCCTCCTTATAGTCTAAGCTGCTTCTCTCCTTGGTTAGTTTCCATCCATTGCTTCTTGTTAGCTCCATCCCTTTTGGTATTCTGAAACGTCCTCCACACCTGGCTAGATTGGAGCCACCAGAGACTTTGCTCAGATGGCTGCATTGTCGAGGGAGCCATTTTTTTTTATCTCTTTCCTTCCTCTGGTTGGTCTTTTTTTTTTTTTCTTTTCACTTTGATGATAGTCCTTACTACGGATTTTTAATATTTTGCATTTTTGTTTTTCATCTGTTTTGTTCTTTCCTGGATTGCTGCGTGGCACCCTAGGGCTGCTCACAGTGAGACGGGAAGGAGGCTAAATCTATTTGATTAATACCATCGGTAAATTTTTAAAACAGACCATACTTTTCATCCATTCGTGGAGAGTCAGTAATAATTAATAGTGTTGATTTGATGGGAGATCTGGCTCAAGATCCTGAGCCGGTTCAGCTGGCCTGTTTTCTCCCACTCCTCAAGAAAAGAAGTCCCCCTCCCCCGTGTGTGTGTGTGTGTGTGTGTGTGTGTGTGTGTGTGTGTGTGTGCGGGCGCATCCACAACATTGTGCAACCAGAGCCAGTGGCTTTCTCCCCTTCGGTCTCAAAAACAGCAGCAGCACATTGAGCACTGCGTGCTTGGCTTTTGCGCAAGACTCTCTCTCTCTCTCTCTCTCTCTCTCTCTCTCTCTCTCTCACACACACACACACACATACACACACCATTATAGCATGGAATCAATGGCCTGAAAAATGTCAACCTCTCCTGGGGGGAATGAGAGATAAGTGGCAGAGGAGCCTGGAAAAGAGGAGGGGGGAAGAGAGGAATTGTTCTGTTCGAGGCGAACAGCTTTTAAACGAGAGCTATAGGCAACTGCACAAGCGACGGAAGTCTTCCTTGGCGGCTGAGCAGTTTAAGAATAATAATAATAATAATAATAATAATAATAATAATAATAATAATAATAATAAGAAGAAGAAGAAGAAGAAGAAGAAGAAGAAGAAGAAGAAGAAGAAGAAGAAGAAGAAGAAGAAGAAGAAGAAGAAGAAGAAGAAGAAGAAGAAGAAGAAGAAGAAGAAGAAGAAGAAGAAGAAGAAGAACAACAACAACAACAACAACAACAACAACAACAATAATAATAAAGTTGGAAGGGACCTTGGAGGTCATCTAGTCCAACCCCCTGCTCAGGCAGGAAACCCTATACCATTTCAGACAAGTGGCTGTCCAGTCTCTTCTTAAAGACTTCCAGTGTTGGAGCATTCACCGCTTCTGGAGGCAGATTGTTCCACTGGTGAATTGTTCTCACTGTCAGGAAGTTTCTCCTCAGTTCCAGGTTGCTTCTCTCCTTGATGGCTTTTTGTCACTCTTTCTGGGATGGGGCTGTCATAATCCTGCTGGGCTTGGCTCTCCTCGGTTAACCTGATCCCTTTAGGACAGGGGTCTTCAAACTTGGCCCTTTCATGACTTGGGCACGCTGGCGGAGGAATTCTGGGAGTTGAAGTCCACAAGTCATAAAAGGGCCAAGTTTGGAGACCCCTGCCTTATGAGGCAGCCCTGCTCCATGAACGAAACAGGGAGCGCGCTTCTTTTTTTCCCGAGTCTCGACGTACGACCACAGCCGAACCCCAACACTTCTGTCGCTAAGCCAGGAGCGTTGTCAAATGAGTTTGGTCCCACTTTCACAACCTCGCAGTTGTGAAGTTAGTCGCACAGGGGTTAAGGCAGCGGTTCTCAACCTATGGGTCGCGACCCCATGTGGGGTCAAATGACCGTTTCGCGGGGGTCGCCAGACACCGCGGTCCGCCATTTTGTTTTTTGTTTTTTTTGTCGTGCGTGCGCCGCGCATGCGCAGTTCGGGCCATCGCACGCACGCTGCGCATGCATGGTTCGGGCCGTCGCGGTCCGCCATTTTTTTGTTTGTTTTTGTTTTGTTTTTTTTGTCGCGACGGGCTGATCCGTGCATGTGCGGCACGCGCCGCACATGCGCCGCGCATGCGTGGATCGGCCCATCGCGGTCCGCCATTTTTTTTGTTTGTTTTTTTTCGTTGAGCGCGCCACGCATGCGCGTATCGGCCCGTCGCAGTCCGCCATTTGTTTTTCGTCGCGCGCCGCGCATGCGTGGATCAGCCCGTCACGCGCACGTCAGGGTCGCGCAGCGGCGCAAGTAGGGTCTCAACCTGAAAAAGGTTGAGAACCACTGGTTTAAGGGAATCTGTCTTTCCCCGTTGGACTTTACCAGAAGTTCACAAAAAGGGGGTCACACGACTTCTGGGCCCAGCAGCCACTGTAAATAGGAGCCAGTGGCCAAGCGTCCCAATTTTGATCGTGCGGCTTATGGGGACGTTGCAACGGTTGTAAGTGTGAAAAACAGTCATAAGTCAATTTCCCCCCCAGCGTTGCTGTAACTTTGAACAGTCACCAAACGAATGGTTATAAGTCGAGGACAGCCTGTACTGTAATTGTTTTACAGAGCTCTCTGCTCTGTTCAGGCCACTCTTGTTTCTGAACTGATTCTCGGTCAAGAGCTTCTATAGGTAGTCCTCGACGTACGACCACAATTGAGCCCCAAATTTCCGTTGCTAAGCCAGATGGTTATTAACTGAGTTTTGCCCCATTTTTCTATCTTTCTTGCCACCGTTGTGAAGCCAATCACTGCTGTTGCTAAGTTAGGAACACGGTCGTTAAGTGAGTCTGGCTTTCCCCACTGACTTTGTCAGAAGGTCGCAAAAGGGGATCACCTGACTCCGGGACCCTGCAACCGTAACGCTTGACTTATAACAGTTCAGTTAGTGACCATTCAGAGTTACAACGGCACTGGGAAAAGTGATTTACGACCGTTGCAGCGTCCTCAGGGTCAGGTGATCCAAATCTAGAAGTTTGGCGGCTGACTGATATTTATGATGGTTACAGTGTCCCGTGGTCATGGGATCAAAACTCAAGACGCTTGGGAACAGACTCACGTTTATGACGGTTGCCGTGTTCCCTGGGTCCTGTGATCCCCTTTTGCGACCTTTTGACAAGCAAAGTCAATGGGGGGAGCCAGATTCACTTAACAACCGTGTTACTCAGTTAACAGCCGCAGTGCTTCACTTAACAACTCTGGCAAGAAAGTTCATTGAACGGGGCGAAATTCACTTAACAACGGCCTGGCTTAGCAGCAGAAAAGTCGGGCCCAAAGCCAAAAGATTCTGGTTAAGAATACATACATGGTTAGAGAAAATGACGAAAAAACATACAGAGTCTAAGCCGGAGTTATTTTTGTGAGGCATAATTGTAGGAAATTATAAGAAAGAGTGTAGACATTTCATTTTACACGTATTAACTGCAGCGAGAATTGTATTTGCTGAACATTGGAAAAAAATGAGATCTACCAACGGAGGAAGTGTTAATTAAAAAAAAATCTTAAGAGTGTGCAGAAATGGATAGATTGACATTGAAAATGAAAGAGAAAGAAGACTCAGTTTATTTTAGAACGTGGGATACCTTTTATCATTGGCTAGAAAAACAAGGTAGAAAGAAACGAACTTAATATGTATTAGCAAGCTAGGTATTGAAATCCAGACAATATGTTGCTGACAAAATATCAAGCACTTGTGATTATAAAAAAACATGTATGTATGTATGTATGTATGTATGTATGTATGTATGTACAGATATAGTTTAGGGGATACCTTGCTCAATAGTAGTAACTGTGAGAGGGATCTCGGAATCCTAGTGGATTATGCCTCGCAAAAAAATCATTTAGATATGAGCCAGCTGTGTGCTGCAGCTGCCAAAAAGGCCAACTAGGCTGCATTAACCCAGGGATAGAATCAAGATCACGTGAAGTATTAATACCACTTTACAATGCCTTGATAAGGCCACGCTTGGAATTCTGCATCCAGTTTTGGTCACCACGATGTAAAAAAGATGCTGAGACTCTAGAAAGAGTACAGAGAAGAGCAACAAAGATGATCAGGGGACTGGAGGCTAAAACATATAAGGAACGGTTGCTGGAATTGGGTATGTCTAGTTTAACGAAGAGAAGGACCAGGGGTGACATGATAGCAGTGTTCCAGTATCTCAGGGGCTGCCCCAAAGAAGAGGGAGTCAAACTATTCTCCAAAGCATCTGAAGACAGGACAAGAAGCAAAGGCTGCTGTGTGACTTCAAGGCCGCTCGTCTCTCTCGTTTGAGTAGCTTCTTCCAAAGAGAAGCGTGACATTCCGTAGACGGAGGGGTCCAGATGTTCTCCTGGGAACGTGGCTTGGGAACACTGCCTCCCAGGTGGACTGCCTGCTCTTTGCTATCTTTTGAAGAGTGCTGATTCCCTTTATTCATGAAATTCAGGAGGGAGGTTGATAAAGTTCCATTAATTCACTGCACACTGGCAATCGGAGGAGCAGTATCAAGGCAGCTGCTGTCACAGTGAACTGGAAGGCCAGCAGAAATTTCCATTTTTCGGGGTGGCGGACGGGGAGGAGTATCCGATCTGCGTGCTGGCTTGCCCTGCAACAAAATGTCACCAAGCCAATGAAAATCTGGAACTCGGTTTGGTTTTACGGGTGGGCTGCTGTCACCGTGGAGAAAGACTGGAGTATCTATCTGCCCGGAGAACGTGGATGCAATCAGCACATCCCCAAGGGCCCACAGGATGACAGATGGTAGGGCTTGATGTTTGTGAGTTTGCAGGAGTGATGTTTCAATCAGGGACGTGGATTAGAAAGAAATGAGACGGGGAGTGGGTGGCCAGATCCCTCTTTGTCACTGCCGTGAAGGCATCTTAGCCGACTTCTGGTTCAGAAGGTGGCCTTGAGGGCGGCTTCAGTCTTCAAGGAACTGGCAAGATAAGCTGACTGGAAATTAACCGGGTTGTTCTTTCCGGAGTCTCGTACTCGGGAAACAAGCTTGTACAAGCTTTTAAGTTGTAACTAAATTGAGGACCAGTTTAGTGTAGAGGTGAAGGCACCAGGCAGGAAACCAGGAGGTGGCGAGCTCTAGTGCCATCTTAATCATGACAGCCAGATGGATGACTTTGGGCCAATCACCAGGAGACGGTGAGTTCTCCAGCACTTGGAGATGGAGAATCCACCAATGGGTTTAGACTGTATTCCTGCCCAATCAGATCAAGTCAGCCAAAGCTGCCACGCCTGTCCTGGACCATAGAGATCCCAGTCTTGACTTGATCTTGCCCAGGACAGACGTGCAGGTTTGGCTCTTAGGCAGGTACAGTCTTCATTGGTGGATTCTCTTTCCCCAGCGGCTGTGTAGAGTAGTGGTTAGCTAAATTCATTTCATTAGCTTATTTCCATTCAAACATTGTAGCTTTGGGTCAGCCCCTCTCAGTGCAACCCACCTCACAGAGTTGTGGTGGTGGAGAAAATAGCAGGAGGAAAGACTCTTACTGTGTTTCCCCAAAAATAAGACCCAACCAGAAAGTAAGGCCTAGCGTGATTTTTACACCTGCACCTAATATAAGCCCCAGCCCCAAAATAAGCCCTAGTTAAGAGCCCACCCACTGCATCCCACTGCCTGGTTGCTCGCGGCCACAATGGGGCAGGAGGGTGTGTGGCACGCCAGTGCTGCTGCCATGAGGTCAGGTGATGCAGGAGCTGCCTCGGGGGCCCCACACCCGCATGCCTTGGAGCCCCTGCCAACCACAGTGCCTAACCCTAACCCACAATCCCTAACCCTAATATTATCTCCCCCCCTGGGCAACTACAGTGCCTAACCCAAACCCATAATGTCTAATCCTAATCTTACCCCCCCCAGGCAACCACAATGCCCAACCCCAATCTTAACCCGAACCCACAATCCCTAACCCTAACCTTAACCTCCCCTCCCAGGCAACCACAATGCCCAACCCTAACCCATAATGTCTAATCCTAATGTTCACCCCCACGGGCAACCACAATCCCTAATCCTAATCTCCCCCCCACAGGCAATCACAGTCCCTAACCCTAATCCTAAATTCCCCCCCCTGGGCAACCACCATCCCTAATCCTAATCTCCCTCCCCCCGGGGAACCACAATCCCTAACCCAAATCCACAATCCCTAACCTTTACCTCCCCCCCCAGGCAATCACAGTGCCTAACCCTAACCCACAATGTCTAATCCTAATCTCCCCCTGGGCAACCACAATGCCCAACCCGAATCCTAACCCGAACTCACAATCCGTAACTTTAACCCCCCCCAGGCAAGCACAATGCCCAACCCTAACCCACAATGTCTAATCCTAATGTTCCCCCCCCCCGGCAACCACAATCCCTAATCCTAACCCCCCTCCCCGGGCAACCACAATCCCTAATCCTAATCTCCCCCCCGCGGGCAATCACAATCCCTAACCCTAATCCTAAATTCCCCCCCCCGGGCAACCACAATCCCTAATCCTACCCCCCCCCGGGCGACCACAATCCATAATCCTAATCTCCTTCCCCCCAGGCAACCACAATCCCTAACCCGAATCCACAATCCCTAATCTTTACCTCCCCCCGGGCAATTACAGTGCCTAACCCTAACCCACAATGTCTAATCCTAATCCCCCCCTGGGCAAGCACAATGTCCAATCCGAATCCTAATCCTAACCCAAACCCACAATCCCTAACCGTAACCTCTCCCCCCCTGGGCAACCACAGTGCCTAACCCTAACCCACAATGTCTAACCCCAATCCTAATCTCCCCCCCCAGGCAACCACAATGCTCAACCCTAATCCTAAACCCGCTCCATGGCAACCACAACGCCCAACCTAATCCACAATGCCTAGCCCTAAAAAACATGCACACCCCCAGGGCAACCACAATGCCCAACCCTCACCCTCGCTGACGCCAAGCTTGATTCCCCTGACTGAACGGTCGATTTAAAGGGAATCGTATTTTGACCCCCAGACAAGATGAGTGCAAAAGGGAAGAGCCATTCCATCGAGTTCAAGAAGGGCATCGTGGAGGATTCTCGTAGCCGGAACCTCACGGCTTTCTGCCAAGAGAAGAAGCTGGATCTCCGAATGGTCCACAAATGGCGAGCAGAGTACGACAGCCTCAGTCAGCAGGTGGAGGAGGGCTACACCGAGAAGCACAAGGGCAGATCCGGTTGGCAGCCCTTGTTTCCCGAACTGGAAGGCAGCATCTGCAGCTGGATTGCCGACAGGAGAGCAAAGGCTTTGCTTGTGCGCAGGGCTGACATTCAAGCCTTTGCCCTGACGATGGTGCCACGCTTGGAAATATCCCCGGAAGCATTCAAAACATCGCAACACTGGCTGGATGGCTTCCTTCAGCGATACGAGCTGTCTCTTAAGAAGATCGACCAGGCTGTTCAATTAATGGTGCGCCTGTGTTCTGGATGGCCTCGACTCTTCTAAATACCAACAACTCTTTCCCCCACGATTGCCGTGGGTGAAACTGCGGCGTTCATGGGCCAAGGATCTCAAAACGACAACGGATCAGAGGGCTGCCTCGTCAGTCTACATTACCTTCACGGCAGTTGCGAAAGTGCACGGGTTACCTGCAATTTTTGGCAAGTCGTCTGGATGGAAAGAAAACCCTACCTCTGATCATCACCACTAAGGCCCCCAAAAGATAAGATTGAACGTGTTTCGGGCCTTTGTGTTCTTGAAAACGAAAAAGCCTGGTGCACACAAGCAGTTGATAAGGAAATGGGCCGATTTGGATGCTGCCATCCAAAGAGGTCTGCTAGGCTGGGATTCCGCTGAGCTAAAGACACGAAAGAAATTCCTCGCTGAGAGAAGAATAGATGAAATAATGATTCCCACAGGAACGACCGCCGATCTCCAGACTCCTGAGAACAGCGATAAAGGAGCCATTCCGGGACCATTTTGCACGGGGAAATCAATGACCACATGGAAAGGAGATGGCAGAGAAACCCCTGTGGAAGCTTTGGGAAGCCTGGCCTAGCAGAAGTTGTGACTTAGGCAAAGAATTCACGGGATAAAATCGCTGGCAGTTGTGTTGCCGATGCATCGTGAGCAGGCTATAGGGACAAGGGATGCTCAGTTAAGGAGAGCTCCGTTGCTGGACCTGAGAGATTGGGGCCGGAATTTGGGGTTCGGAGAGCTATGACAGTGTTCCAGAAGAAGACGGCATGATTTGTTTTTTAAATAAATGTAGAATGTTGTACATCAGCATTGTGGTTGCCCTGTGGGAGGAGAGGAGTTAGGCTTAGGGATTGTGGTTGCCCTGGGGTGTGTGTTAGGGCAGGGGTCCCCAAACCCCGGTCTGTGGATCGGTACCGGGCCGTGACATGCCAGCAACCGGTCCACACAAACAAGCAAAGCCCCATCCACGGGATGCAGGCAGCACACAAAACCACGCACTCTCTGGTCTGCGGAAAAACCTCGCTCCACGGAACCGGTTTCTGGTGCCCAAAAGTTTGGGAACCTCTGTGTTAGGGTTAGGGATTGTGGTTGCCCTGTGGGGGGCGGGGTTAGGGTTAGATGGGGGTGGCCTGGCTGCGGGAGCCCTGAAGTGCGCCGGTGTGGGGCAGCTCCACGCCACCGCCACCTGCCTACTTTCCCAGCGGCAGCAGTAGCCCGCCAGACTCGCCACACGGGCACCTCCATCCACCTGCCAGACACCCGCCAAAGCCGCGCAAGGCAGGGGAGGCGCGCCCCGCCTGGTCCTTCAGCTGTCCACATTGTTCTCCTCCCCTGAAGGGCACGTCCCGCTGGCACTGCTACTGCCTCCGAGCATCTGCCCTGGGAAGCCCTATAAGCTGTTGGGACAGAGTGAGCAGGCGGCCACGCGGGCTCCTGCTGGACAGGGCTGCTGCTGCCGGTGCCGCTGCTGCCGGACATCTTCAGGCCCCGGGCCTCACTGCCTCCCATACATGGAAAAATAAGACATTCCCTGAAAATAAGCCCTAATGCAGGGGTTCTCAACCTTGGCAACTTTAAGACTTGTGGACTTCAACTTCTAGAATTCCTCAGCCAGCTTTGCTGGCTGAGGAATTCTGGGAGTTGAAGTCCACAAGTCTTAAAGTTGCCAAGGTTGAGAACCCCTGCCCTAATGGGTCTTTTGGACCAAAAATAAATATAAGACCCTGTCTTCTGTTCGGGGAAACGCAGGTATGTATGTTCACCGCCTTGAATTATTTATAAAAATGATTAAAAGCCAGAAATAAACAAACAAGTTGAATAGCTCCTACTAATGTCCTTTAAAAAACCCCACCAAACTTCAGCAATCTGGAAGCTGCATGCTGGGTGTATGTCTGTTTGTTTGTGTGTCTGCGTGTAATCGCACTTCTCTCAGCTGCTCAGTTTTATAATCCCTTTACGGTGGCTTTTAGGCTTTGTTCCTTCCTCGTTTCCTCAGGGCCCCGAGAATTAGTGTTCCCCCTTTCTCTGCACTAAACTGAGGCCATGTTTTCATAAACTGCTCCTTCATTTTTAATTAGCCCTTGATTCTCCTTAAGATCTTCTTTTGGTAATGACAAAAGCACATCTAAAAAGGAATCCTGGTGCTTCTTGAAATGTGACTGTGCTCTTCAACGGCGTGCCAAGAAAATTACACAAAGGAGATTCTCTCCACTTTGTGAGAGTGACTTTGCCATCAGCAGGCTCGCTTTCTAGAAGGAAGAATGCACAGAGCAGAATAATGGAGCTGGAAGGGACCTTGGAGGTCTTCTAGTCCATCCCCCTGCTCAAGCAAGAGACCCTATACCAGTGGCGGCGAACCTATGGCACGGGTGCCAGAGGCGGCGCTCAGAGCCCTCTCTGTGGGCACGCGTGCCGTCGCCCCAGTCCTAGGCCTTCAGCTGGGTTTTATAAAACCTTTTCGCTTTAGGCCTCCGCCACCGTGTGTTCAATCAAGGTTCAATCAATCAGTCAATTTCAACTTCTCGCGTGGAAAAAAAAGATCTTGCAAAGTTGGAATGGATTGATTGAACTTTTTAGTCCCACCCAGTCTGCCGTGAGCACTGCAGCCACACCCACCCAATGGGCCATACTCACCCTGCACCCGACGATGCATAAGTGGGTTTTGGGTTGCAGTTTGGGCATTCAGTCTCTAAAAGGTTCGCCATCGCTGCCATATGCCATTTCAGACAAGTGGCTGTCCAATCTCTTCTTAAAACTTCCAGTGTTGGAGCACCCACAACTTCTGGAGGCAGGTTGTTCCACTGGTTAATGGTTTTAACTGTCAGGAAAGTTCTCCTGAGTTCTAGCTTGCTTCTCTCCTTGATGAGTTTCCAAGCATTGTTTCTTGTCTTGCTGTCTTTCTTGTTGAGAAAGCAACACAGACCTGACACTTAGTAAACGCATATCCTCATATCCTCCCTCACCCAAATTCATCCTAAAGGATCTTTGCCTCACAAGTCTCAAAGATTAGAAAGATAAGGCCTTGACAGGATCTGTGATAAGAGCTGAGTAGGGATGGGTGATCATGGATTGTCTAACGCAGGGCTCCCCAACCTGTGGGCCACGGCCTAGTACTCTCTCTCTCTCTCTCTCTCTCTCTCTCTCTCTCTCTCTCTCTCTCTCTCTCTCTCTCTCTCTCTCTCTCTCTCTCTCTCTCTCTCTCTCTCTCTCTCTCTCTCTCTCTCTCTCTCTCTATCTATCTATCTATCTATCTATCTATCTGAATCTAAATGAGGGCCCAGATTGTTGGGGGCAATATGCTGAATTTGTAAACTGCTTAGAGAGGGCTGTAAAGCACTGTGAAGTGGTATATAAGTCTAAGTGCTGCCTGCCTGTCTGTCTTCTATCTGTTTATCTAGCTAGCTAGCTAGCTAATCTATCTATCACCATTTGTAACCTTCCTTGTAACTTGTTGAAGCCGGATTCTCTTTCTGGATCCCCCGCAGGAGAATGCCGGCCAAAGTTGCGCAACCCCAAAGCCAAAGGGGAAAGGAAGAAGAAGAAGCAGCGGCGGTTGCACGAACTGCTTCCTCCCCTCCTCCTGCCCCAGCCCTACACGCCCAGGGACGAGCGGCAGCAGCCCCAGCCCAGCCCTCCGGCGGAAGGGAGGCCCGAGAGGACCAGGCACCCGGCCGAAGATAGCCAGCCCCCCATGCCCAACCTCAGTGCCCTCTCTTCCGAAGGTCCCATTGAGGAGGACGAGTCCAAGCAGCGGCCCATCATCCCCATGCTCTACGTGGTGCCCCAGTGCAAGAAGGCGGCCACAGAGAAGAAGCGCCTGACCTGCCAGGAGGTCTTTGAGCGGTTCGTGAAGAAGGACCAGATGCCCTCGCTGGAGCTGGACGTGAAAGACGAAGACAGCGTCGAGGGGGAGAACGCCGAGGAGGCTCCCGAGCCCAGTAAATTGCAGGTAAGCCCCAGCCCAAATCTAGCCTTGCAAAGTTAGCCTTCTGAAGAGCAGAGTTGGAAGGGACCTTGGAGGTCTTCTAGTCCAATCTCCTGCTCAAGCAGAAGACCCTATGCCAGGGGTCTTCAAACTTGGTCCTTTTACGACTTGTGGACTTCAGCTCGCAGAATTCCTCAGCCAGGCAGGCTGAATTAGAGAGGGCTGACTCATGCATGAGGCAATCTACACTCTGATTGGTTGCTGTGGGTATGAAGGGGGTGTTTCCCTTTTTTCCCGCCTTTTTTCCTCTGTGTGTTCTGTATACTGTTCGATTTACCTCAGGATATTCCTATTCCTATGTGTTTTTCCTTTCTGGATGATGACAAAAATGTAAACTTAAATGTGCCTGGCTGAGGAATTCTGGGAGTTGAGTTAAATTTTTTCTACGCCTGTTCCTCCCCCCCCTCCCAATTGTTTCTTCCTTTAATTAAAACTCGGAAATTCACACGGTTTAGTTACAGGTGGGAAAGGTCATGTATTTTTAAAGCACGATTCGAAACCATAGCATGACTACCCCGGTCACAGGGCCCATTTGAGATCTCTTAATGTCTTGTCTACCTTTCTGTAATCCCTGAGATGTTAAGACCTTGCTGAATTGATTGCCTAGAACAGGGGTTCTCAACCTTGGCAACTTTAAGACTTGTGGACTTCAACTCCCAGAATTCCTCAGCCAGCTTTGCTGGCTGAGGAATTCTGGGAGTTGAAGTCCACAAGTCTTAAAGTTGCCAAGGTTGAGAACCCCTGGCCTAGACATCGTAACACAGGCTCTTCCTATTCCAAACTGCTTCAATGAGCTGGCTAGCTTCTTTCTCCCTAGTGTGTTGTTTTCCTCTTCCTTTTCTCTGCTCGTTTCATACTTACCTCCCCTGCCCTTAGAGCTGTAGAAGAGATGAACTTAATATTTGTTGAACTTGCAGTTTGTGGCTTGGCTGGCAACTGGGTAGGATGGACACAAAAGGCTTAGCGCTTCGGGTGCTTTGATAACAGTTTGGGGTGGGTGGGAAACATTCTACGTTAGTCCTTTTTTTGCTTTTTTTAAAAAAAGAAATAATAATATTGAAATCTCACTGGTAGATGTCTTATGGATTGCGTGTTTTGTCAGTCCGTGCAGGTGTGTGGTGTGGGCACAGCCTCGCCTTCTCTTAAGACCGTGCGGTACAGTTTTTGGTTTGTGTGATTCAAAAAGCTCCACTTGGCAAAGCGAAATATCATATTTTCAAATGAAAACATTCCTCTCCCTTCCTGGTGCTTTTTTTTCCTAAGCGGGCACGAGCGTCTTAACAATCTTCCCCATCGGTTTGTCCCTCGTGCAGCCTCACGACACGGGTTTTCAAATCTGTGGATAGATTTGAACCTGGTTAGTTTTTCAGGCACTACAGCCCAATCTCATTGGTCAAAAAAATGCAACTTTGGACATTTGCCCCATGTGTGACTGTTTTATGAAGGCCGGACTTCCCTTTGATGCAGAGAAATTGAACGGCATGATTCCTCCTATCCTAAAACATTTATTATTTTAAAAGATGTCTCCCCCTCACTCACAGCTGGAACCCTTTCATGAGAATGCCACAATCACCAGCAAATTCAACTGTGAGGTTTTAAGGAATCACCTTTTGATGTCAGGATAGGATGGATTGGTTGAAGTACACGGCTTCTTGGCGATAGCGTGTGACATAATTCTCCCCTAGTTTGTAAGTTGAGTCACTTTCCTTCTGAGATGTGAAGCAAAACAGAAGGAACAACACCAGTAGGAATATCCGTCCATCCATCTGTCCATCCATCCATCTATCCATCCATCCATCCATCAAAGTTTATTAAAGTTGTTTGCTGAAAATAAATGGTTTTTACCTCTCTTTAAAAAAAAACATAGAAAATGACAGCAGAAAAATGCCTAATGACCCATTTGTTTTATTTATTTTAATACATATTTTAATAATTTAATCATTAAATAATTTAATTATTATTTTTATATTTTATTTTATTTTTATTTTTTTTGCCAGATGATGGATATATGTTTATCCCAAGCATGTTTAAACTCGTTTACTAATGAACTCAGTTACTCCATCCATCCATCCATCCATAGATACACAACTGGTGGCAGAAAAAGACCGTCCTAGTGGCCCATTGAATTTGGTGGTTTTTTTTTAACATATTTATTAATGTTTATATTTTATTTTATTTTATTATTTTTTATTTTCAATTTTTTGACAGAGGATGGACGTGTTTATCCCAAGCATGTTTAAACTCAGTTATTGACGATCTGTTACTCCACTCATCCATCCATCCATTTAGAGTCATGTGACAATAAGACGGCAGCCATTTACATCTAATAAATAAATAAATAAATAAATAAATAAAACTTCATCCATTCAATCTACACGGTCACCTCGTTTGAATTCTTCAGTGTCAGCTTGAACGTGAGGGCTGCGTTCCGTGTCAGCAGCTATTCAAGAAGTCTTCAATACCAGACTGTAAGGGAGCCTCTCCATTACAGTCCTATGACATAATGGTCAAAAAGCGGGTAGGTCACATAACCCAGGGGTCCCCAACCCCCTCCCCAGGCTATGGACTGGTAACCGGTCCATAGCCTATTAGGAACCAGGCTGCAGAGCTGGAATTCAACTGTAGGTGAATGAAATCGCCCATGGGCGAGATCTAGGTTTCCACGCTCCTCCTATTCCCCACCCCGTTCCATGGAAAAAAAATGTCTTCCAGGAAATAGGTACCTGGTGCCAAAACGGTTGGCGGACCGCTGACATAACCGACCCAATTTTATGGCCCCTTTTTGCAGCGGCCAATAAGCATTGTAAGCCCCATTGTTCGCTAGTGTGCAGTTTTGCCTAAAAACCCAAACCTAACTTGTGCTTTTCAGCAAACTTAGCATACAAGGCGGTTCATGTGACTGCAGGACATTACAAATGGCCGTGCTCGTCAAGTCTGGCTAAGGGACCTTAGGGGAGCGACTGTCGGAGCTCCCTTTTTTTTTTGCAATAAGTTCTAACTTATTGTAAACCAGATTGTCTGAGAATTATGAGAAAGCCAGTCCCTGCCTCTCCGATGGGCACCCAAGACGAGAGCCAGCAGACGTAAGATTGAATTTGTCACATTTAAAGTCATTTTCCGGTGCAATGTATTAGTAGAAGTTCTCTAACAGCTCCGTGGGCAGGTTCTTTCTCTGTGTCCTTCTCGTCCAAGTCTTGTTTTTTTGTCCTTTTTGTGTTGGCGGTCTTACTTAGATATAATTCAGTCCCACCTGTCAATGACTCAGTTGCCCCCACAGACACCCAGGAAGACAAAGAGAGTGTCTTGTGCAATAAATAAATCTTTGAGCAGCAAAGATGATGAGGGGCCTGGAGGCTAAAACACCTGAAAAATGGTTGCAAGAATTGGGTATGTCTAGTTTAAGGCAAAGAAGGATTAGGGGTGACATGAGAGCAGCCTTCCAGAATTTGAGGGGCTGCCACAAAGAAGGGGGGGTGTCAAGCTATTCTCCAAAGCCCCTGAAGGCAGAACAAGAAGCAACGGATGGAAACTAATCAAGGAGAGAAGCAAGCTAGAAATAAGAAGAAAAAAAATCGTAACAGTGAGAACAATCAATGGAACAACTTGCCTCCAGAAGTTTGTGAATACTCCAACGTTGAACATTTTTAAGAAGAGATTGGACAACCATTTGTCTGAAATAGCGTAAAGTTTCCTGCCTGCGCAGGGGATTGGACTAGATGACCTCTAAGGTCCCTTCCCACACTGTTCTTCTGAGAACACTTAACTAGTGGAACAGCTTGCCTTTAGAAGTTGTGGGTCCTCCAACACTGGAGTTGTTAAAGAAGAGACTGGACAACCATTGGTCTGAAGTAGTATAGAGTTTCCTGCCTTAGCAAGAGGGTTGGACTAGAAGACCTCCAGGGTCCCTTCCAACTCTTTTATTCTGTTAATCCTGTTAAATCTTCCTTCTGTCGCAAGCCTTCTAAACCCCTTCACACCCACTCAAGCTTTCCTCCTCTACGGTTTATTAACTGTAATTTGCACAGATGGCACGTTTTGAGAGGTGGAAGAAGAAGAGGCCTCTTCCTTGTTCTTTTGGCCCACATACTTAAAAGCAGCCTTCTCTGAGCAGGTAGTCCTCAACTTACAACCGTTCGTTTAGTGACTCTTCAAAGCTTCAACGGCGCTGAAAAAAAAAGTGGCTTACGTTTTTCCCGCTTAACGACCGTTGCAGCCTTCCCCCATGGTCATGTGATTATAATCCGGGCACTTGGCTCATATTTATGATGCTTGCACTGTCCCGGAGTCATGGCATCACCGCTTAGACCAGGGGTAGGCAACCTTGGCTCTTTTATGACTGGTGGACTTCAACTCCCAGAATTCCTGAGCCAGCCTGGCTCAGCTTGGAAACTTCTCCCTTTTCCCTCAGCGTGGCTGGCTCAGGAATTCTGGGAGTTGAAGTCCACGAGTCATAAAAGGGCCAAGGTTGCCTACCCCTCTGTAAAGGTACAAACTAGTAGTTCCACCGGATGTAGAGTTGGTCTATAGCAGGGGTGGGGAACCTTGGCTCTTTTATGACTCGTGGACTTCAACTCCCAGAATTCCTGAGCCAGCCTGGCTCAGCTTGGAAACCTCTCCCTTTCCCCTCAGCGTGGCTGGCTCAGGAATTCTGGGAGTTGAAGTCCACCAGTCATAAAAGAGCCAAGGTTGCCTACCCCTGATCTAAATGATAGACAGACAGACAGACAGACAGACAGACCTAGATCAGGGCTAGGCAACATTGGCCCCTTCATGACTCGTGGACTTCAACTCCCAGAATTCCTGAGCCAGCATGAGGGAACTATGGCCCCTTCATGACTGGTGGACTTCAACTCCCAGAATTCCTGAGCCAGCATGGCTCAGCTTGGAAACCTCTCCCTGTCCCCTCAGCATGGCTGGCTCAGGAATTCTGGGAGTTGAAGTCCACCAGTCATAAAAGAGCCAAGGTTGCCTACCTTAGGCCTAGGCCGCTTTATGACTCGTGGACTTCAACTCCCAGAATTCCTCAGCCAGCATGGCTCAGTTTGGAAACCTCTCCCTTTCCCCTCAGTGTGGCTGGCTCAGGAATTCTGGGAGTTGAAGTCCAGGAGTCATAAAAGAGCCAAAGTTCCCCACCCTTGGCTTAGACTCTTTCCAGCCAGCTTCCAACACGCAAAGTCAGTTAGAGGAGGCCAGATTTGTTTAGTGACCCTGTGAGAGCCACTTAACAACTGCAGTGATTCATTTAACACCCGTGATTTTTAAAAAAAGGTCATAAAATGGGGCAAAACTCACAACAACCATCTTGCTTAGCGATGGGAATTGTGGCTGTTGGTTAAGGACTACCTGTACTTGGATAATCTCCTGCTTTGAAGCCTCGCCTTCCTGTCTTCCTTCCTGAGATATTATAAGCCAAGGCAAAGTGTGGGAAGGAATTATCATTTTGGGATTTGTTTCCCGGAATCCTCTGTTTATTGAGCTTATTTAACTGGAATTCACCGATGTGACGGGTGAACGCTGAGCTACACATCTTCCCGACTCATCCCCATCCAGAACATCGGAACGTTCTCTTTTTTTTTCAACTAGGAAAAAAAGTTCTTGAAATTAGAGGAATCCTTGCTTGTTCTTTAAAATTATTCGCTCGGTGTTTAGACCTAGGGTTGATAACTGTTCTGACATTCATTGCCTGGCCAGTTGCATCTGGCCGTGCTTCTAATTGAAGACAAGTTTTCACGAAAAAGAGGACAGTGGATAGGGAAGAGCGACTGCTGGTCGAGAAATCGGATTAAGGCCAGGAAGTGGGAGATTGTGACTTCCATGTTCTGCCTTAGCCGTAAAAGCCAGCTAAGTGAGGGAAAAATAGGAGGAGGAAGGAGTATAGGATATGTTTGCCGGCTTGAGGTATTTGTAAAAGGTGAGAAAGAAGAAGGAAGGAAGGAAGGAAAGAAAGAAAAAAAAGGGAAGGAAGGAAAGAAGAAAAGGAAGGAAGGAAAAAATGAAGGTAGGAAAGAAAAAAGGAAAGGAAGGAAGGAAAGAAGAGAAGGAAGGAAGAAAAAGGAGGGAAAGAAAAAAGGGAAGGAAGGAAAGAAGGAAGAAAAGGAAGGAAGGAAAAAATGAAGGTAGGAAAGAAAAAAGGAAAGGAAGGAAAGAAGAAAAGGAAGGAAGGAAAATAGGGAAGGAGGGAAAGAAAAGGAAGGAAGGAAAAAAATGAAGGTAGGAAAGAAAAAAGGAAAGGAAATGTGTTTGGATTGAATGAATGTGTTGGATAGGATGGTTGATTGTTTTGAAATTTAATTTTTTATTGTATTATTGTTGTAAGCCGCCCTGGGTCCTAGGAGAAGGGCGGCATAGAAATTCAAATAAATTCAAATTCAAATTCAAAAGGATGAAAGAAGAAAAGGAAGGAAGAAAGAAAGATTCTTTGGTCATCATTGACCTCTTTCCCACGTTATCTTTAGGCCGAGCAATGGACAGAGAGAACATACATACAAATTACCTCCCAGATAACCGTGGAAAAGAGTATTACTTGTGTCAGAGTTGGATAACCTGAACGTTCGCATCTCACCAGATCTTAAGACTTCAGGCATCCAAATCAAATGACCTACGACAGCAAAGGGCTTGCTTGCCCAAGAAGAGATTAGTTATGAAGGTCGTCGCAACAAGAGACACTAAAACCAGAAGCCCAGACATGTCTTTATAACCCAACCCCTTCGCCTTCCCAAATCCTCGTTGTGTGTCCTGTGTTTGTTTCTCTTGTGTCGCCAGCTGCACACTGTCTTCTTTAGCCCTAGTAAGGTCCATCTAGATTGGTGTTCTTCAGCCTTAGTGACATTGACATGTGCGTGGGACTTCAGCTCCCGGAATTGCAGCACGCTGGCTGAGGAATTCTGGGAATTTACGGGTGTCAACGTCCTTATCTTTAGAAAAGAATATGTGTAGCTTAGGGCTGAACTGTGGGGGTCCTTGGTATTCTCCGAGTTTGGTGGTTTCCTTGCAGGCATTTCATCACCCAACTACCGGTGGGGAACGTCATCGGTGTGGTGCTACCACTGATGATGCCCCCGAGTCACGTCGGTCGACGATGTTACACGCAGTCCTCAACTTAACGACCACAATTGAGCTCAAAATTTCCATGGCTAAGCAAATCAGTGCAGTCGTTCAGTTTGTAACGCAGCTGTTAAATGAATCAGAAGGTCGCCAAAGGGGATCACGTGATCCCGGGGCACCGCAACCATCATAAATACAGGTAATCCTCAAACATACGGCTATGATTGAGCCCAAAGTTTCTCTCGCTCCAGCGAGACAGTTTTTAAAGGAGTTTCGCTCTGTTTTACGACCTTTCTGGCAACAGTTGTTAATTAAATCATTACTTACGGGACCGTCTGCTGCCCCATGAAACCCAGCGACCGGTTAGGGCCCACAGAGTCGGCCTTCTCCAGGTCCCGTCAGCCAGACAGTGTCGCCTGGCGGGGCCTAGGGGAAGAGCCTTCTCTGTTGTGGGAAGAGCCTTCTCTGGAATCAACTCCCCCCCGGAGATCCGTATCGCCCCCACCCTCTCTGCCTTTCGCAAACTACTGAAGACACATCTTTGCCGACAGGCCTGGGGCAGTTAACATCTTGCCCCTAGCCAGTGTATGCTTGTTTGCATGTCTGTCTTGGATGATTGGTTTTTAATTAAGGGGTTTTTTATAATGTATTTTAATGTCAGATTTCTATCTATGTTGTGAGCCGCCCTGAGTTCCTGGAATAGGGTGGCATAGAAATCCAATTAATAAATAAATAAATAAATTTGTAAAGTTAATAAACACATTTGTTAAGTGAATCTGGCTTCCCCCCCCCTTGACTTTCCTTGTCAGAAGGTCACAGAAGGGGATCCCGTGACCCTGGGACACTGCAACCGTCATAAACATGAGTCAGTTGCCAAGCGCCCAAATTTTGATCATGGGGGCTGCTGCAACAGTCGTAAGTGCTTTTTTCAGCCCCGTTGTAACTTCAAATGGTCCAAACCTTTTGGTTTTAAGGCTTGATTTTAACTTTCTATGTTTTAACTTAAATGTAACTAAGCTGCCCAGAATTACCCTATGGTAAGATGAGCAGCCAGTAAATTTGATCAATAAACATTTCATCAATAAATATGTCTGATCAATAAACTTGATAAATAAATATATTTGATAAATATATTCCATAAATAAATATGTTTGATCAATAAATTTGATCAATGAACATATTTGATCAATAAATTTGATCAATAAATATATTTGATCAATATACTTGATCAATAAATATATTTGATCAATATACTTGATCAATAAATATATGTGATCAATATACGATCAATAAATTTGATCAATAAATATATTTGATCAATATACTTGATCAATAAATAGTTGATAAATATACTTGATCAATAAATATGTGATCAATATACGATCAATAAATTTGATCAATAAATCTATTTGATCAATAAATTTGATCAATAAATATATTTGATCAATGTGATCGATAAATATATTTGATAAATAAATATATTTGATCAATAAATTGATCAATAAATCTATTTGATAAATATATTTGATAAATAAATCTGATAAATAAACGAAGGATTGCAAATCAAGAGCTGCTTAGTTCAAGGATTTTCAACCAGCGGTACGGGTGCCACCCGTGGTGCATTGGCACCTGGCAGGTGGTCCGCGACCATCCTAGAAAAGGGGTAGCGGGGGAGGGGAATGAGCTGAACCGGCGGCAGCACCACACAAGCCTGAGCGAGAGACGGCTGGAGCTGCAGGGCTGTCAGGGCTCAGTGGAAGCGCCAGGATCAGTGCCAGGCTCCAGCTGGAGCTCAGCGCTGATCCTGGCGCTTCTGCTGAGCCCAGAAGAAGCGCTGATCAGCTAGAATGTTGCAGCCTCTCCAGGGTCTTGTGATTTACATTCAGATGCTTGGCAACTGATTCATATTTATGACGGTCACTGTGTCCCAGGGTCATGTGAAGGGACCGAAACCTGCTGCAACCACCCAGCAGACGGGGGGGGGGAATAAAAACCAAACATCCCCCACCCCACCCCCGCTGCCAATCCTCAACAGAAATGCTCACAACAATGAAAACCTCGGACAGGAGGAAGAGCGCCACCGGGTGGGCAGGCAGGCGTCTTGCTGGGCTGTGGATTGGGGGGCACTTTTCTCAGTGTCATTGTAACTTCGAACAGTCACTAAGCGAACTGTTGTAAGTTGAGGACTACCTGTACTTTATCACTTTTTTCCTTTTTTGGGGGGGGATGGTCATCAGGTTTTGACACCTTGCTAGGCGACTGGTGGTCCTTGGATATTGCCATATCCTAAAAGTGGTACAATGGGTGAAAAGGCTGAAAAGGCCTGGCTTAGTTCATTCATGAAACATCTGCGAGGAACCCGCCACACTCTGAGAGCTCCATGGACCCCACTTGGCTGAGGCCCAGCCACCCTGGCCTAGACTCAGCTTTCGGCTGCCGTCTCAGCTTGTCTCATGCGTTTGGCCGGGCCAGTTATCGGAAGGGCTTCTGCCTCGGCTACGGGAAAGCTTTTGGGTCACGTTTCGTTGTTAAGTAATCCACCTTCCCCTGTTGCAGGCTGTCCTACGCTTGGACGATATCACCTTGTGGAGGATCCCTAAAAGGGAGAGGCGGGAGTTATTCAAGCGTGTTTGCGGCAAGCCGGCCAGGTACGCGGCGGCCCTGTTCACCCGGATGATCCCCCCAGATAACCTGCGGAGGTGGCGAAGCGCCGTTAGCTATTCCGGGGGCAGAGGCAAGCAGGCTCTGCCCCACAACGTGGTGGCCCGCTTGCGGCACCTCTTGTACAGACAGTATTCGGACATTATGGCGGCCGACTGGAGAAAAATCCGGTTGAAGATCAACAAGATCCTAGGGGCTTGACGGGGGCTCCTCTCCCGCTGCTGCTGCTGCACGGCTCTTCCTAGGGATGTGGTGTTTCTGGCAGGCTGGGCCCGAAACCCTCCGAAAGACGAGACCGCGGCGACGTGTTGAAGCGCTCTGGGCCAAAGCTGGACTCTTTTGTTTGTCTGTGTTTGTGCTGCTGGCCGGTGATGGGCACAGCAGGTGCCACCGATTCCCTTGTTTGGCTATAAAAAGTTGGGCCTTGCCACCCAGCAATAAAGTTCTGTTTTTGTTTTTTAACGTGTTCTCTTCTAACCGCTGTGATTCCCTTCTTCATTTGCTCTTTTTGGATATTTATCCCGGAAGGTTTCGTTTTGCACCTGCGGTGGTCACTCTGTGTAGCTTTGCGCTGAGGCCGGGGGCCGAGCATTGACAATCGCTGCCCTCGGTGTGGGTCCTTTGGCACAAAGGCGTGGGGCGCCATTTTGGAAGAAGAAGAGCAAATGAAATCATATCAAAAAGGATCCGATCACAATGCCGCTATAAAAGCAGAAGGGAAAGGTAGAAGATCAGATCGAGAGAGGTCCAGGCAAGGTCTATAATTTTGCAGAATACAGGCCGTCCTCAACTTACAACCTTGCCTTTAGTGACGGTTCAAAGTTTCGGTGGCATTGAAAAAAAAGGGACTTGTGACCGATGTTCACACAACCGTTGCAGCCTCCCCACGGTCACGGGATCAAAAGTCAGAGGCTTGGCAACTGACTCGTACTTACATCAATTGCAGAGTCTTGGGGTCCTTCTGAGAAGCAAAGTCAATGGGGAAGACAGCCATATGAGTGACTTAGCAACTGTGTCAAGAAAAGTTGTAAAATGAAACAAAACTCACCACGAATGCCTCGCTTAGCAACATCAATTTTGGGCTCCATTGTGGTCGTTAGTTGAGGACTACCTGTACTTTTATGAAATTAGGCTGGCGCCAAATCGGCAGTGTTGCTAAAGCTTCATACAAGAGTCCTCAACTTACAATCGCAACTGTGACCAGAATGTCCATTGCTAAACAAGGCAGTGGTTAAGTAAATTACATCCGATTTTACAACCATTTTAGAATGGAATGGAATATAATAATGATGATGATGTTAGAAAGGACCTTTTGGAGGTCATCTAGTCCAACCCCCTGCTCAGGCAGGCAACCCTATACCATTTCGGACAAATGGCTGTCCAGTTTCTTCTTGAAAACCCCCAGTGTTGGAGCATTCACCGCTTCTGGAGGCAGGTAGTTCCACTGGTTAATTGTTCTCACTGTCAGGAAGTTTCTCTTTAGTTCTAGGTTGCTTCTCTCCTTGATTATTCTAATAATAGAATAGAGTAATAATAGAAAAGAATAGAATAAGAATAGAATAGAATAGAATAATAGAATAGAATAATAATGGAATCGAAGAATAGACTAGAATAGAATAAGAATAGAATAATAGGAATAGAATAGAATGAATAATGGAATAAGAATAGAATAGAATAGAATAATAGAATAAGAATAGAATAATAGAATAAGAATAGAATAGAATAATAGGAATAGAATGGAATGAATAATAATAAAATAGAAGAACAGAACAGAATAGACCATTTTGCCATTGGTTGTTAAGAGAGTCGTGCCATCATTAAGGAAATCACTCGGTCATTGAGCGAATCCAGTATTCCTCCCCCTTGACTTTGGTAGCGGGAAGCTCACAAATGGTGATCATGTGACCCCAGGATACTGCAGCCGTTGTAAACACATGGTTTGCCAAGCATCCAAAGTTGGATGTGACTGTGGGGATGCTGTGACGGACATAAGTGTGAGAACTGGTGGCATGTCACTTTTTTCCCTGCCGTTGTAACTCTGAACAGTAACTAAAGGAATACAGGTCGTCCCTGACTGACAACCACAATTGAGCACAAGACTTCTGTTGCTAAGCAAGACATTTATTAAGCGAGTTCTGCCCCTCTTTACGACCTTTTTTGCCACAGTTGTTAAGTGAATCACTACAGCTGCTTAATTAGGAATACGGTGGTTAAGCGAATCCAGCTTCCTCTCCCCCCCTTTGACTTTGCTGGTCAGAAGGTCGCAAAAGGGGATCACATGACGCCGGGACGCTGCAAACCATCGTAAATATGAGTCAGTTGCCAAGCGTCCGGATTTTGATCACGTGATCGCGGGGGGGATGCTGCGACGGCCGTAAATCTGAAACACAGTCCCAAGTCACTTTTTTTCCAGCGGCCCTTGTAACTTTGAACGGTCACTAAAATGAACCGTTGGAAATCGAGGACTACCTGCCTGCAGCTGTCATGATTCCGACGGATGAAACGCTTCAAAGAACTTTGAGGCATTGTTTACCTTAAGGAATTTAATGGAGTGACATAAGCCAAAATCTGAATTCTCCTCCCCTAAACACGTAGTATCGAAGCATAATTCACTCCTCCATTTAACAGTCATTAATCACATTCTCCAATGAGTTTGAAGTCCGTTCCATAACCCTGCCATTTCCTATCTCCTCTTACTACAAACAACCTTGAAGAATACTCTACTAAGATATTGTTATGGCTAACTAGTCCCTATGTCCATTCTTCCCCACCCCCACCCTCCCAGCACCATCTAATTCTAACTCTAAAAGTAATACACAGGTTATATAGAAAATGTCTGCATCTTTGTATATTGTCAAAGCAAGAACATCCAATGTTAGCAGTTATAAGTCGAGGACCACCTATAGAGACTCTAAATTACTAACCCCTCCCCAAAAAAAGAAAGAAGCGGGCAGAATTCCTCCTTCAGTAATCTGCGCAAGATCTCTTGAGTAGTCAGTCAGCCACAGGGTGTAAGTAACTCAGGCGTGTCCGGCCTTGCCAATTTTAAGTCTTGTGGACTTCAGCTCCCAGAATCCCCTAGCCTGGGGAATTCTGGGAACTGAAGTCCAGAGCTCTTTAAAAAGTTGCCAAAGTTGGATATCCCCAGTGCAGCTATTACTACCCTTGAATTACCGTGTTTAGCTGCCACGTGTGGGTAAACCACCTTTTAAATGCCTTTAAACTAGCTTGCTCGAGGCAGTTGCGTCAGGAAGGCAACCGAGAGGAGCACGACGAGCCATGGCAAATGGGATGGGACAACGTGGTTGTGCAAAATCACGTCGGTGCTGTCCCAATTTGTGGGTCTGTTCCTCACACTCTGAACAAATACCTAACTGTTTGTTCCTGGGAGCTGAAGGTGGTTTTTTTTTTCATAAGTTGCCAAAATACACGATAGACCAGAGTTTGGCCAGCATTCTCTCAAGGGGCAAGTGGGATTAAGCTTTCTTAACATTCTTACATACGCAAAAGGAAAAATGGCTTGCAGGAAATACCGGCAGTCCTCAACTTAACGACCAAAACGTCCGTTGCACAGCAAGACATTTGCTAACTGAGTTTTGCCCCGATTTACGATCCTTGCCACAGTTGTTAAGTGAATCAATGCAGCTTTCAAGGTAGCATCACGGCTGTTAAGTGAATCTGGCCTTCCCCATTTGCTTGTCAGAAGTGACCCTTGCCCTCCATAGGCAAGCTTCAATTTTGATCTGAGGCACCTCATTGCGCCCCAATCAACGGCGGGTCCTTCACGATAGCCGAATTGATGAGAGACATGCAGACAGGCACATTTTCTCGGGGAGAAGCGACAACTGACAAAAGGCTGCCCCCCTTTTTATTCCCTGTTACAGTGGGCGGTTACACAATGCATCACATGGTTACAAACAGCCAATGGCAATGTTATTTCTTCAGCCAATGACAAGGCTACACTGCAGGGCCACCCTGTGGCCAATGGATTCAAATCTTGGTACAATGTCCATCCACCTCTTAGCCCCCCTTATTTCCTGTCCCAAGGCCGCATGGCCTTTGTCCTTTGTTCCAGAGCACATGGCCTGTTCCTCTGCTGTGGCCAATGGACTCCACCTCTTGGCTCCGCCTCCATTTCCTGTTGCTCCAAAACAGCATGGTTAAGTCACATGGCACAGTCTCTTTGTCCCAAGCCTCTCCAAGCCTCATGCATCACAACAGGTCACAAAGGGGGAATCCCGCGATCCTGGATGCTGCGACCATCGTAAATAGGAGTCAGCTGCCAAAAGTCTGAATTTGGATAAACCTGACCCTAGAGAGACTGCAGTGGTTGTTAAGAGTGAAAAGGGGGCCTTAAGTCACTTTGTAACTTTGAACAGTCACTAAATGAACCCGTTGCTAGTCGACGTTTACCTGTATATCTCGTGTGGCCCGGTGATAACCTGCAGATTTAATTTAAGTTACACCATCAAGGTTCCAAGAATTTTGTACGGTTTGTTTTATTTATTTATTTATTTATTGGATTTCTATGTCGCCCTATTCCAGGAACTCAGGGCGGCTCACAGCATAAATAGAAATCTAACATTAAAATACGTTATAAAAAAGAACCCCTGAATTAAAAAAACCAATCATCCAAACAAACATGCACACAGACATACACCGGCTAGGGGCAAGATGTTAACTGCCCCAGGCCTGTCGGAAAAGATGAGTCTTCAGCAGTTTGCGAAAGGCGGAGAGGGTGGGGGCGATACGAATCTCTGGGGGGAGTTGATTCCAGAGGGCCGGGGCCGCAACAGAGAAGGCTCTTCCCCTAGGCCCCGCCAGGCGACACTGGCTGACGGGACCTGGAGAAGGCCGACTCTGTGGGCTCTAACCGGTCGCTGGGTTTCATGGGGCAGCAGACGGTCCCGTAAGTAACCTGGTCCGATGCCATGTAGGGCTTTATAGGTCATAACCAACGCTTTGAATTGCGTTCGGAGACCAATTGGCAGCCAATGCAGCTCGCGGAGTGATGCCGAAATATGGGCATTTCTGGGTAAGCCCAATACTGCTCGCGCGGCTGCATTCTGCATTACCTGAAGTCTCCGAACGTTTTTCAAAGGTAGCCCCATGTAGAGAGCATTGCAGTAGTCGAGCCTCGAGGTGATGAGGGCATGAGTGACTGTGAGAAGAGACTCCCGGTTCAAATAGGGCCGCAGCTGGTGCACCAGGCGAACCTGGGCAAATGTCCTCCTCGCCACAGCCGAAAGATGATGTTCCAGATTTAGCTGTGGATCGAGGAGGACACCCAAGTTGCGGACCTTCTCTGAGGGGGTCAAAAGCTCCCCCCCCGGATGATGGACGGATAGATTGAATTGTCTTTGGGAGGCAGAACCCACAGCCACTCCGTCTTGTCAGGGTTGAGTTTAAGCCTGTTAGCGCCCATCCAAACCCTAACAGCCTCCAGACATCGGCACATCACTTCCGCTGCTTCACTGAAGTGACACGGGGTGGAGATGTAAAGCTGGGTATCATCAGCATACTGATGATATCTCACCCCGTGATTGACACTAGTTTTAGAGTAAACGATAAAAGCGGGGGGGGGGATGTGCTTTTTTTCTTGATACAAGTGGGGAAGAAACCTTGTTGGGTGTTTTGGATAATTCTGCAAAATAATGAAAATATAAGACGTCACAGCTTCTCCGGGACGAAAGTGGGTGCTTTCAAAAACGCTGAATATTGTACATCCACTGCTTTAACAATGCTGAATCCTTAGTGCTAGGCAATATTTGCTTTCTGATAAAGCGTTTCTCACCTCTAGTCGGTTGCCTGGCTTTACACAGAGATGTCTTGCGCTATATAGGGGGAGCAGGTAGGTGTGTCAAGGGTGAGCATCTGTCAATTTGCCCTGAAAACAAGGCAGGATTTGTAAGATGCCAAAAGAGGGAGAGACAAAGGGATGCCTGGATTTGAACTGGAATTGGTGGGACCAGAAAGCCTGGAAAATGGAAAGCCTTTTTAAAGCATGTTTTTGAGTGGAAGTTCTAAAGATGCTCTCGCAAAATGGTGGTTCCATGTCCCTCGGCTGACGACTACAATTGAGCCCCAGTTATGTTGCTAAGTGAGAAGTTGCAGGAATAGCCAACACGCCAGAAGGCAGACTTAAGAGACAGAAGGAGCTTGACAGACTTGGAACATTGGGCCTTGTCCAACAAAATGAAATTTAGTGGTGAAAAAAGTAAGGTTCTACATTTCGGCGAGAAAAAACAAATGCACAGGTATAGTACCTGGCTCAATAGTAGCAACTGTGAGAGAGATCTCGGAGTCCTACTGGACAATCACTTAGATAGGAGCCAGCCGGGTGTTGCAGCTGCCAAAAAAGCCAACACAGTGCTGGGCTGCATTAACAGAGGGATAGAATCAAGATCACATGAAGTGTTAATACCACTTTACAAGGCCTTGGGAAGGCCACACTTGGAATGCGGCATCCAGTTTTGGTCACCACGATGTAAAAAAGATGTTGAGACTCTGGAAAGAGTGCAGAGAAGACCAACAAAGATGATCAGGGGACTGGAGGCTAAAACTTACAAGGAACGGTTGCTGGAATTGGGGATGTCTAGTTTAATGAAGAGAAGGACGAGGGGGGACATGATAACAGCGTTCCAATATCTCAGGGGCTGCCCCAAAGAAGAGGGAGTCAAGCTATTCTCCAAAGTGCCTGAAGGCAGGACAAGAAGCAACAGATGGAAAACTAACCAAAGAGAGAAGCAGCCTAGAACTAAGGAGGAATTTCCTGACCGTGAGAGCAATTAACCAGTGGAACATCTTCCCTCCAGAAGTGGTGAATGCTCCAACACTGGACGTTTTTGAGAAGAGATTGGGCAGCCATTTGTCTGAAATGGTATAGGGTTTCCTGCCTGAGCAGGGGGTTGGACTAGATGCCTTCCAAGGTCCCTTCCAGCTCCTATTCTATTCCTATTCTATTCTGTTTTATTCTTTTTATTCCATATTCTATTCTACTCTAATGAAGAGAAGGACGAGGGGGGACATGATAGCAGCCTTCCAGTATCGCAGGGGCTGCCCCAAAGAAGAGGGAGTCAAGCTATTCTCCAAAGCGCCTGAAGGCAGGACGAGAAGCAACGGATGGAAACTGATCAAGGAGAGAAGCAACCTGGAACTAAGGAGAAACTTCCTGACAGTGAGAACAATTAACCAGTGGAACAACCTGCCTCCAGAAGCGGTGAATGCTCCAATACTGGAAGTCTTTAAGAAGAGACTGGACGGCCATTTGTCCGAAATGGTATAGGGTTTCCTGCCTGAGCAGGGGGTTGGGCTAGATGGCCTCCAAGGTCCCTTCCAACTTTATTATTATTGTTGTTGTGATTGTTATTATTATACTCTAGAACTTTTCATCAAAGTTTGAACCAGTTGCCAAGCATTAGAATGTTGATCACATGACCACGGGGGAAGCTGCAAGGGTCGTAAGGGTGAAAAACGGTCATAAGTCACCTTTTTCAGTGCCATACCTTCGAACGGCCACTAAACAAACTGTTGTAAGTCAAGGAACACCTGTTTTGGGAAGCCAGTTTTGCCACCCCTAACAGAGAGAGGCCCTTAACAACTGTCTAGGTTGCTCCTCTCCTTGATGAGTTTCCATCCGTTGCTTCTTCTCCAGGCGCTTTGGCGAATGGCTTGACTCCCTCTTCTTTGGGGCAGCCCCTGAGATACTGCGAGATTGCTATCCTGTCCCCCCTCGTCCTTCTCTTCATTCAACTAGACCAGGGGTTCTCAACCTTGGCAACTTTAAGACTTGTGGACTTCAATTCCCAGAATTCCTCAGCCAGGGAGTTGAAATCCACAAGTCTTAAAGTTGCCAAGGTTGAGAACCCCTGAACTAGACGTACCCCATTCCTTTAATTCGGCATAGATTCTGTCTATTACAGCGGTTCTCAACCTTTTGCAGGCCGCGACCCCGACCTGCACCGCACATGCGTGGCGTGACCCCGACCTGCACCGCGCACGTGCGGCACGACGGCCCGCATCGCGCATGCGCGGTGCTACCCCGCACATGCGCGGTGCTGCCCCCTGCGCCGGCCGAGGGGAAAAGGGGAAAAAAATGGCAGACTGCAGTGTTTGGCGACCCCCGTGACCCATAGGTTGAGAACCGCTGGTCTATTAGGTGTCAGCAAAAAAAAATCAATCTGGATTCAACTGCATCTCACGGTGTCAATTCCGGGGTTTGGTTCTCACACTTTTTTCAATCCTCCTGAAAAAAAAAAAAAAGTGTTCAACAACCAAACTCAAGAGAGCCCCAAGAACTCCTGGGTTCTCTTCTACGACGGATAAGTGTCTGGCTAAAACGGATGATAAGCAGACCAGAAAAGGGTTGCAAAACAATAGGGTTTTTTTTTTTTTTTAAAAGCATTGAGGGTTTAACCTTAGAGCTTTTCATCCTAAGGCTGTGACAGACAGTCCTTGACTTACGGCCCATCACGTTGCCCCAAATTTCTGTCGCTAGGCGAGACCATTGTTAAGTGAGTTTTGCCCGTTTTACGACTTTCCTTGCCACCCTGGCTAAGGGAATCATTGCCGTTGTTAAGTTAGTCACCCAGGTTGTCAGAAGGTCCCAGAAGGGGATCCCATGACCCCCGGGGGATGCCACGACGGTCATAAATATGAGCCAGTTGCCGAGCGTCTCACTTCTGATCACGTGGATCTTGGGGGATGGTGCAACGGTCACAGGTGTGAAAAATGGCCGTCAGTTCCTTTTTTCAGTGCCGTTGTAACTTTGAACAGTCACCAAGCGAACAGTCGTAAGTCGAGGACTACCTGTATTGTTCCCGTTGTAAGTTATGCAAAATAATGCGCTCTGGTTTTTTTTCTTTCTTTCTTTCTTTCTTTCTTTCTTTCTTTCTTTCTTTCTTTCTTTCTTTCTTTCTTTCTTCCTTCCTTCCTTTCTTTCTTTCTTTCTTTCTTTCTTTCTTTCTTTCTTTCTTTCTTTCTTTCTTTCTTTCTTCCTTCCTTCCTTCCCTTCTTTCTTTCCTTTCTTTTTCTTCCTCCCTCCCTTCTTTATTTCTTTCTTTCCTTCCTTCTCTTCCTTCCTTCCTCCTCCCTCCCTTCTTTCTTTCTTTCCTTCCTTCCCTTCTTTCTTTCCTTTCTTCCTTCCTTCCTTCCTTTCTTCCTTCTCCCTCCCTCCCTATTTTCCTTCCTTCCCTTCTTTCTTTCCTTTCTTCCTTTCTTCCTTCTCCCTCCCTCCCTATTTTCTTTCTTTCCTTCCTTCCTTCCCTTCTTTCTTTCTTCCTTCCTTCCTTCCTTCCTTTCTTCCTTCTCCTTCCCTCCCTATTTTCTTTCCTTCCTTCCTTCCCTTCTTTTTTCCCTTTCTTTTCTTCCTTCCTTCCTCCCTCCCTCCTTGCCTGCCTGCCTTCTTTCTTCCTTTCTTCCTTCCTTCCTCCTTTCCTTCCTTCTTTCTTTCTTTCTTTCTTTTCTTTCTTTCTTTCTTTCTTTCTTCTTTCTTTCTTTCTTTCTTTCTTTCTTTCTTTCTTTCTTGTTGGCTTTTCTCCTCTTCCAGAAGACCTCTACTTTCTCGAAACTCAAAATGGAGATCAAGAAGAGCCGCCGTCACCCCCTGGGGAAGCCGCCCACCCGCTCCCCGTTGTCAGTGGTGAAACAGGAAGCCTCCAGCGATGAAGGTGAGTCAAAAAACAAGCGGGGGGGGGGTGCTTCTGAACGGTCCCGGGTTTTAAGTCATTCCTCCGGTTGCCCTGGGCAACCGAGTCGCACAGAAGAGAGCCAAAAGACTGGAAGAGGGGTTACAGATAGATCCCTTCAAATCCTCTTTTGCCAGGAGGCTCAAATCTTTGCTGGCTGCCAAGAAGCCACGGTTAGCATCAAAGCCCACCTGGGAGGATTGTGAAGGGATGACACCTTCTCTTCTTCCCACCATTAGACCGCCAGCTGGGGGCTTTATTTGACAAAAACACAGGCTGCTTAATATCTTACCAGAGTCGTAAAAACACTAGCAGACTAGTACATTTTTAGTGTTTTTTTTTAAAGCATCTTGTTAAAGGTATTTGAGCTATCCTTTGTGCTAGGGACAAAGGCAATACGTACAATAGGGTGCCAGCAGATCATTTTATTTCCTATTCTTTAATAATGTCATCAAATACCTCTCTCTCTCTCTCTCTCTCTCTCTCTCTCTCTCTCTCTCTCTCTCTCTCTCTCTCTCTCTCTGCTAAGGAATAATTACAGCACTGATTTGGTTTACTAGTTAAGGCAGCAGACTAGGAAACAAAGAAGACTTTAGAATTGAGAGCTATCTAGGTAACTTTGGGCCAATCACCAGGAGATGGTGAGTTCTAGTCCCGCCTTAGATATAAAAGCTGTCTGGGTGACTTTGGACCAATCACCAGGAGAGGGTGAATTCTAGTCCTGTCTTAGATAGGAAATCTGGCTAGGTGACTTTGGCCCAGTCACCAGGAGACTGTGCGTTCTAGTCCCCCTTTAGTCACAAAAGTCAGTTGGGTAGCTTTGGGCCAATCACCAGGAGATGGTGAGTTCTAGTCCTGTCTTAGATAGGAAAGCTGGCTAGGTGACTTTGGGCCGGTCACCAGGAGACGGTGAGTTCTAGTCCCCCTTTAGTCACAGAAGTCAGTTGGGTAGCTTTGGGCCAATCAACAGGAGATGGTGAGTTCTAGTCCCCCCCCTTAGTCACAAAAGTCAGTTGGATAGCTTTGGGCCAATCACCAGGAGACGGTGAGTTCTAGTCCCGCCTTAGATATGAAAGCTGTCTGGGTGACTTTGGGCCAGTCACCAGGAGACGGTGAATTCTAGTTCCGCCTTAGGCATGAAAGATGACTGGGTGACTTTGGGCTAGCCACCAGGAGAGGGTGAGTTCTAGTCCCCCTTTAGTCACAAAAACCTGACTCTGAGCCCATTTCAGCCCAGTTGTTGTGGGGGGGGGAAATGGGAGGAGGAAGGACTATTATGTTCGCTGCCTTGAGCTACTTACCAAGTAACAAAGGTGGGATGAAAAATAAATAAGTTTCACCAAGTTTCATGGGTTTTTTTGGGGGGGGCTGAACATTTGAGCCTCAAATAAAAGCTTTTGAGGCAATTTCCTTTTACTATCGTAGCCAGCCAGCTGGTGGCAGCCAGCCCCCTCTCCCTGCCTCTTTGTGCCTTTCTGCCTCTGCCAGTCACTTTGTCTCCCCCCCCCCAATGCCACCCCCAAACCCCCTTCCTGCATCATCAGATAGATGAAGAGATAGAAAGCGTCTCTTCCATTTTCCCTGCGCACCTGGACGACATCCCGTCCTCTCCTTTGATGGTGGCTCTTCCCTGGCAGAATGGGCTGTGTGAGCATGGATTGCACCACAGCAATTAGTTTGGGAATGGGGGTGGGGGGGGCTGAAGGGGATGGTGGGCAGCAGGTGGCTTTTATCTCTTCTCTCTGGCTTGAGCTTCATCCCCGCCTGGTGGGTCTGGCCGGTTTTGACCCAGGAGGCTTGGCGGCTGAGCATGGTTGCTTCTCGGAGGCTGGAGTCTCACGGCGCCGTCTGGCTTTGTCGATGGCTGTTCCTGAATGCCTCAAGAGAATGCCAAGACTTTTGAGCAGGGCAAGGAGAATTGCCAGGGAGGACCCATACGAGTGAATGGTTTGGTTCAATATTTTACATGCCGTCATAAGGGCCCTCCTCTCTTCTCTTCCCTTCTCTCTCCTCCCTCCCCTCCTCCCTTCCTCTTTTCTCCTCTCCTCCTCCCTTCTCTCCTCTCCTCCCCTCCTCCCTTCCTCTTCTCTTCTCCTCCCTTCTCTTCTCTTCTCTCCTCCCCTCTTCTCTCTCCCCTCCCCTCCCCTCCTCCCTTCCTCTCCTCTCCTCCTCTCTTCCCTTCCCCTCCTCTCCCCTCCTCTTCTCCCCTCCTCCTCTTCTCTCCCCTCCCCCCTCCCCTTATTTCTCCCCTTCCCTCCTCTCCTCTTCTCCCCTCCCTTCCTCTCCTCTTCTCTCCTCTCTTCCCCTCCTCTCCCTCCTCTCGTCTCCTTTCCTCTCCCTCCCCTCTCCTCCCCTTATTTCTCCCCTTTCCTCCTCTCTCCTGCTCCTCTCGTCTCTCCCCTTCCCGTCCCCTCTTTTCTTCCCTTCTCTTCTCCCTCCCCTCTTCCCTCCCTTCCTCCTCTCCTGTTCTTCTCTTCCTTCTCTACCGTCTTCCCTTTCCTCCCCTCCTCCCTGCCTTCCCCTTCTTTCTTCCCTTCCCTCCTCTCCTGCTCCTCTCTCCCCTTCCCGTACCCTCCTTTCTTCCCTTCTCTTCCCTCCCCCTCCTCCTCTCCTCTTCTTCTCTTCCTTCTCTACCGTCTTCCCTTTCCTCCCCTCCTCCCTGCCTTCCCCTTCTTTCTTCCCTTCCCTTCCCTCCTCTCCTGCTCCTCTCCTCTCTCCCCTTCCCGTCCCCTCCTTTCTTCCCTTCTCTTTTCCCTCCCCTCCCCTCCTCCTCTCCTCTTCTTCTCTTCCTTCTCTACCGTAACCATCCTCCCTTCCCTCCTCTCCCTGCCTCTCCTCCCTCCCCTGTCCTCCTTTCTTCCCTTCCCTTCCCTCCTCTCCTGCTCCTCCCCTCTCTCCCCTTCCCTTTCCTTTCTTCCCTTCTCCCTCTTCTCTCCTCTTCTTCTTCTCCTCTTCCTTCTCTTTTCTCTTTTCTTATTAAGTTTTTATCCTCTCTTTATTATTATAAATAACCTAGGGCCTATGAACATACAGAACATTCCTTCCTCCTCCTGTTTCCCCCACAATAACAATTCTGAGTTGTGTGTTGGGTTGAGAGAGGGGGACTGGCCCCAAATCCCCCACCTGATTTTCATGCCTAAGTGGGACTAGAATTCACCGTCTCCTGATGATTGTTCCAAAGTCACCCAGCCGGCTTTCACACCTAAGGTGGGACTAGAATTCACAGTCTCCTGGTGATTGGCCCAATGCCTTATAATGCTCTTATTTGCTCCATCCACCCTTTTTTTTTTTTTTGGGGTAAAAAAATTCTTTTATTGAAACAATCAACATCAAACATAAGATCATATTAGAAGGCAATCATCATATAACCTGCAATACAACACTAAGGATTAGTCTTTGTGAGCGTCTGGTTTAGTAAACATTCCTCTTATATATGTTCTAACTACTGTTTCTAGTCTACCACATATTGTTCATTCGAGCTTCAGAAGTTAATTCGTCTCAGTAGTAGTGCAATCCTTTATGATCCCTGATAGAGCCTAGCCAAGTCGAAAGCTGACAAGACAGATAAGAATTTCTGCTAAGGTAGTCTTGCTTCCTTTTGACTTGACGTTTGGGGTGAATTGGAGTTGGGTCTACTTAGATTTAGCTAACCCCGACATTTTCTTTTAAGAGCCCTAGTAATGGATAGCTGGTGTTTGAAAGTTTGAATCTGATCATAAGGATTTTTTTTTTAAAAAAAAAAACCTACTTTAAGCAGTCTTGGAGATTTAAGTCAGCTCATGTTGTTAAAAAATGGAAACTGATATAATTTCTGTTCTAAGTTAATTGGGAGGCATTCTCTCTGGCTCTCTTTCTCCCTTTTGATCTTTATTTTAGTCCTTCCGAATTCCTGGAGGAATGGTTCAGCCAATTGGCTTTAAAAAGCACAACTGTTCCACTTTCAGAAAGCTGATCTTTTTGAAGATTGCTCCGTCCATTCCTGGCCAGTGTTTTGCGGGCCTAGTTCTGAACTTTCCTTCCTTCCTTCCTTCCTTCCTTCCTTCCTTCCTGCCTGCCTGCCTGCCTGCCTGCCTGCCTGCCTTCCTGTCTTCCTTCCTGCCTTCCTTCCTGCCTTCCTTTCTCTTTCTTTGTCTCTTTCTTTTTTGCTTTCCCTCTGTCTCTGTCTCTCTCTCTCTCTCCCTCCCTCCCTCTCTCTGTCTCTCTCTCTCTCTCTGTGTGTCTGTCTCTCTGTCTCTGTCTCTGTCTGTCTCTCTCTCTCTCTCTCTGTCTCTCTCTCCCTCCCTCTCTCTCGCTCTCTGTCTCTCCCTCCCTCCCTCTCTCTCTGTCTCTCTCTCCCCCTCTCTCTCTGTCTCTGTCTCTCTCTCCCTCCCTCCCTCCCTCTCTCTGTCTCTCTCTCTCTCTCTCTCTGTGTCTGTCTCTCTCTCTCTGTCTCTGTCTGTCTCTCTCTCTCTCTCTGTCTCTCTCTCCCTCCCTCTCGCTCGCTTTTTGTCTCTCCCTCCCTCCCTCTCTCTCTCTGTCTCTCTCTCCCCCTCCCTCCCTCCCTCTCTCTCTCTCTCTCTCTGTCTCTGTCTCTCTCTGTCTCTCTCTCTGTCTGTCTCTCTCTCTGTCTCTGTCTCTCTCTGTGTGTGTCTCTCTCTCTCCCTCCCTCTCTCTCGCTCTCTGTCTCTCCCTCCCTCCCTCTCTCTCTCTCCCCCTCCCTCCCTCCCTCTCTCTCTCTCTCTCTGTCTCTCTCTCTCTCTCTCTGTCTCTCTCTCTGTCTCTGTCTCTCTCTCTGTGTGTGTCTCTCTCCCTCCCTCCCTCTCTCTCTCTGTCTCCCTCCCTCTCTCTCTCTCCCTCCCTTCCCTCCCTCTCTCTCTCTCTGTCTCTTTCTTTTTCTTTCTTTCTTTCTTTCTTTCTTTCTTTCTTTCTTTCTTTCTTTCTTTCTTTCTTTCTTTCTTTCTTTCTTTCTTTCTTTCTTTCTTTCTTTCTTTCTTTCTTTCTTTCTTTCTTTCTTTCTTTCTTTCTTTCTTTCTTTCTTTCTTTCCAGTCAAATTTGTATGCCACCTATCTCACCAAACATGACTCTTAGTGGCTTGACAGGCATTGAAAAACTATAGCACAAATATTTATTGGCTGTTTCTCAAACCAAACAGGAAAGAATCCCAAAAAGGGCAACCGTATTAAGTTGCTCAATTACACAAGAAAGTCATATGCTTCCCTTTTTTATCCCACAATTGGAATACTACATCCACTTTTGGTCACCACAATACAAAAAAGTTGTCCAGGTTATGGAAAGGGTGCAGAGAAGAGCAACAAAGGTGATTAAAGGACTGGAGGCTAAAACATACAAGGAACGGTTGCTTGAAGTGAGGATTTCTAGTTTAATGAAGAGAAGGACGAGGGGGGACAGGATAGCAGTCTTCCAGTATCTCAGGGGCTGCCCCAAAGAAGAGGGAGTCAAGCTGTTCTCCAAAGCCCCTGAAGGCAGGACAAGAAGCAACGGATGGAAACTAATCAAGGAGAGAAGCAACCTAGAACTAAGGAGAAACTTCCTGACAATGAGAGAACAACTAAGTTGTGGATGCGCCATCACTGGAGGGTTTTAAGAAGAGACTGGACAGTCACTTGTCTGAAATGGTGTAGGGCAGAGGTAGGCAACCTTGGCTCTTTTATGACTCGTGGACTTCAACTCCCAGAATTCCTGAGCCAGCATGGGGGAAACTTTGGCCCCCTCATGACTCATGGACTTCAACTCCCAGAATTCCTGAGCCAGCATGGCTCAGCTTGGAAACCTCTCCCTTTCCCCTCAGCATGGCTGGCTCAGGAATTCTGGGAGCTGAAGTCCACCAGTCATAAAAGAGCCAATGTTGCCTACCCCTGGCGTAGGGTTTTCTACCTGAGCAGGGGGCTGGACTAGATGACCTTCAAAGGTACCTTCTAACTGTATTGTTCTGTCCTGCTCTGCTCTAGGGCGGTCTAGTCTCCTCTCCCTACACCCAAATTAAAAGGTTCTGAGTAGGAATAAAAAAACAACAACACCAGAATCTCAACTGTTATCTGCCGGAAACCCAGTAAAAGCCCAAACGTCCATATTGATGTTCACCATTTCAGCTTCTTTGGGGGAGATGCGAACTTTCCCCTTTCTTGGCCCGTCTTGTCTTTCAGAAACTCCCCTGTTCAGTGGCGAGGAGGACGCTGGCGATCCGGAGCCCCTGAAGTCCTTACTTTCCCTCCAGTGGAAAAACAAAGCCCCCAACTTCGCAGCGGAAAGACGGTTCAACGCGGCCGCCGCCCTGAGGGAGCCCTACTGTGCCATTTGCACTCTTTTCTATCCCTATAATCAGGTAAATTGTGCCGCTTGTCCCAGATAACAGGCGGTCCTCCATTTGCAGCGGTTCGCTTAGCGGTGGTTCGAAGCGGCAGCGGCCCTTGTCAACTCTCGCTTCACACCCGTCGGAGCGTCCCCACAGCCACGCGATCAACATTTGAGCCCCCGGCAACCGGCGCGTATTTATTATTATTATTATTATTATTATTATTATTATTATTATTATTATTATTATTATTTATTAGATTTCTATGCCGCCCTATTCCAAGAACTCAGGGCGGCTCACAACAGTTTTACGGGGTGGTGGTTTTTTTTGGTTTTTTTTTTGGGTTTTCCCAGTTGTTTTTTTTTTTGTAAAAAAATTATTTTATTAAAACCATCAACATTAAACATAAGTTCATATTAAAAAGCAATCGTCATATATCCTGCATTATAACTCTAAGGATCAGTCTTTGTAAACGTCTGGTTTAGTAAACATTCCTCACTCCTCACGTCAAGCCTCAACTATACGCCTGATACATTTTATTTGATTGGTGTTAGTTTTTATTATTGCAAAAGAGTGATCGTTGCTGCTAACAAACAGCCATGTTGCCAATATTTTATACAAGAATAAATCCATGATGCTTTATTGTAATACTGCTTCGACTGGATGATACTGTTATAAATGAATCAGTGAACTTGCGAATTTAATAACGGAGGTCTAAAATTATGATATATAGTTAAATATATCAGTTCAGTTTCAAATTGAACGGAACATTCTTGGGATTTGAAAAAAAAAAATCCAAAGGCCATGGTTCCTATATGACTTATGAGCAAGTTAAATTTTAAAAAAAATATACAGCTGTTCAAAAATACACTGACCATCATGTAATGGACATTTCCTGATTTTTCGTCAGTATTTCGCCAGTATTCGAGATAACAAATGGTTCAAATGCTTTGAAGCCAAAACTTTCTAACTAAAAATAGTCTGTTTGAATATTGGGGTGTTTTGTTCAGGTCAGGCTGCTCCTGGTCTCTAAACAGGAACAGTGTTTCCCCCCCCCCAGCCCTGGCAACTTTCAGCTACGTGGACTTCAGCGTTGCTGTCTGGGGAATTCTGGGAGTTGAAGTCCACAAGTCTTAAAAGTTGTCAAGGTTGAGGACCCCTGCTCTATTGGTAAAATCTGATGGAAATCAAAAGAATTCAGGCATACTGAAAATCGCAGAACTAAACAAAATATGGAATAGGCTATTTCTACCCATTCAAAAATTCAGAGATGCAAGGCTTTAGCTCAGTGTTTCTCAATCTAGGCAGCTAAACAAGTGACTTACGACTGGTCCTCACCCTTACGACCATCACAGCATCCCCAGGGTCCTGTGAATCAGAATTTGGGTATTTGGCAACCCGCATGTACGTACGTACAATGGTTGCAGAGTCCTGGGGGGGGGGTCATGTGATCACTATTTGGGACCTTCCCCAGCCATTCCCCACGCTGGCTGGGGGATTCTGGGAGTTGAAGTCCACCCTTCTTAAAGTGGCCACGGTTGAGAAAGACGGAGTTAGACCCTGAAGTTCCTCCTGAATGTAATTCTCTCTAGCATGGGGGGGGTCTTTCTTCAAACGTGGCCCTTTTATGACTCGTGGACTTCAACTCCCAGAATTCCTCAGCCAGGCGTGCTTTTTTTTGTTGTTGTTGTTGCAAGTTTTGATCATGAATCGCTGCGGCAGCTTTGTCGTTCTGAGCTGGCCAGAATGATTTTGCCATCTGAACTGTCCCGGAGTTGAACTAAATCAGAAATTTATGGGCCAAAACCAGCAGTTTGGACTCCGCAACCTGTCAGCTATCTCTGCAGCCATTGGACAGTCGCTGTCATACTGCAGGCTTGGCTCTCAGCCATCCTGGCCACTGCGTTGCGTTGTGTTTTTTGTTTTTTTTTAACAAACTGCTGTTTTTCAGTCGCCTTCCAAAGCAGTCCCAGGCAGAGCGTTTTACAGTAGCGTAAATCTGTGGTGATCAGGACAAAAATCCCCTTCATCCAGGCTTTAACCATCCGGGAAGGACCGTAATTGGTGCACCAGCCTTGAGTTGGCCGAAATCCCCCTTGGCCACAGCTTCCACCTCTGCGCTCGGCGGAAGCGCCAAGTCCAGGAGGACTCCCAAATGGTGGTCCTGTTTTTTTCCGAGGAAGGACACCCATTCCCAGAACAGCCCTTGGGACAATGAAATATGACGAACCTTTTAGAGACTTGAGTGCTCAAACTGCAACCCAAAACTCACTTATTTATTGCCGGGGGCCAGGTGGGCGTGACCCACTGGGTGGGCGTGACTGGGTGATCATGGCAGATTGGGTGGGTGTGACCAAGGTGGGCGTGGTCACCTCGATGTTGCTCGTGGGGAGGGACGCCTGTGGGGGCCAGGCAGGGTTGGGGGGGATCCAGGGGGTCTCTGGCAGGTGGGGCGGTGGGCAGGAGGCTCGTCCTGCAGGGTGAGGCGAGGCGAGGCAGGGCGGGGGTGCCATTGTCGCAGGGCAAGGCAAGGCAGGGGCCGGGGCGCCGGCTGCTGACACCATCGGCCCCCGCACACAGAGGCCAGTGAGCACATGGGGGCCGACAGTGTCCGTCAGCAGCCACAGCCTGCCGGCCCCTCGACTGGCGCACTCTGGTGCTCCACAGCCCCCCCCCAGCAGTTCAGAGAACTGAGCTGGATGGACAGACGACAGCTGAGGAGGCGATGCAGTGGGTCATGCCCGGGAAAAGGCTCAACCCTGACAAGATTAAGGCTCAACCCTGACAAGACAGAGTGGCTGTGGGTGATGCCTCCCAAGGACACTTCTATCTGTCCTTCCATTACTCTGGGGGGTGAATCTATAAACCCCTCGGAGAAGGTGCGCAACTTGGGAGTCCTCCTCGATCCACAGCTGACATTGGATCATCATTTGTCGGCTGTGGCGAGGGGGGCATTTGCCCAGGTTCGCCTGGTGCACCAGTTGCGCCCTTATTTGGATCGGGAGTCTCTCCTCACAGTCACACATGCCCTTGTCACCTCGAGGATCGACTACTGCAACGCTCTCTACATGGGGCTACCCTTGAAGAGTGTTCGGAGACTACACTTAGTGCAAAATGCAGCTGCGTGAGCAGTTGTGGGCCTTCCGCGTTGTGCCTACATCTCACCAACTCTCCGCATGCTGCATTGGTTGCCTATTGGTCTCCGAGCGCAATTCAAGGTGTTGGTTATCACCTATAAAGCCCTTCATGGCATGGGACCAGGATACTTACGGGACCGCCTTCTGCCACATACTTCCCTACGACCGGTGAGAGCGCACAGGGTCGGCCTCCTCCGGGTCCCGTCAGCGAAACTGTCGTCTGGCGGGCCCTAGGGGGAGGGCCTTCTCTGTTGTGGCGCCCACCCTCTGGAACCTACTGCCTCCTAAAGTCTGCGTTTTTCTGACTCTCCCGGCCTTCCGAAAAAAATCTTAAAACTTACCTTTGCCGGCAGGCCTGGGGATGATTGTGGTTGACTGTTGAATTTGAGTGGGTGTTTTATTGTATTTTTAGATATTTCTTGTTTGGGATTTTTATTGTAATTTGTTGTTTATATATATGTTGTTAGCCGCTCCGAGTCTCCGGAGAGGAGCGGCATACAAGCCCAAACAAATAAATAAATAAAAAAGGAGAGCATGCGAGGCCAAGAGGGATGGGACGGGGGGGGGAGGAAAACCAGCCGTACTGGGATGCATCCAGCCACGTGGGACCTCAGCGAGTTAGCAGGCAGCTGGTTGAAGAGGGACAGTTGCCATCTCTGGAGCATGGCGCGTGTGCCCACAGAGAGGGATTCTCCCATCATCCAGGTCACCATTGTCCCAAAAGTGCTTTTCCAAAAGGCAACTGGACTTTCTTGGTTTGTTTGTTTGTTTTTGTTTGTTTTTTTCCTTGAAATCGTTTTGCTTCCCATCCCAGAAGCTTCTTCCATTCAGTTCAGTTCTTCAGAACTGAAGAATCTTCTGGGATGAGAAATGAAATTATTTCAAGGGGGGGGGGGAAACCAAGGAAGTCCAGTTGCTTTTTTTGGAAAAAAGCACCTTTTGGGATAGGAAAAGGAGTTGTAACTCTCCGAACCAAATCGTAGATGTCGAATTGCATTTGATTCAATCTCTAGAATTTGATTTAATGCAATTCTAGGCAGTGGATAAACCCAAATGATTTGAGACCATGATATGGTCCCAACTTGTTCTCCTTCCTTAACTAAAAATCAAAGAAATTGATTCAAAATCAAAGATTGATGGATTTGAGACCGTCAAGGATACTTCATTAGTAAGCAGTGATGTACTGGGATGAGAAATAGAAAATGCTTATGAAATAAAATAAGAATATATTCAAGTAAGTAATAGGTATATTTTAGACATTATAATTTTTACAGAGTGAAATAAAGGAAATGTGAGTTGCCTGAAATTTAAGTACTCTGGATGTTAAAGGTTCAATTGGAACATTCTAATTAAAAATTAAGAATTAGGCAAAAGTTAAACACAGGATATGGATAATGGATAAGTAAAAATATGAGGATAAATGTTGTAACTGAACTTGTTACAACTAGAAATATATTCGCTTAAATATGATATGGTAAATGTTAAGAGAAATAGAGGAGGAATTTTTTGATGATGTAACCAGAGATATGTACTAAAGATTTTGTTATTGTACTATTGACTGCCCAGTCACCACGCTGCTTTCCAAATATTATTATTATTATTTATTAGATTTCTATGCCGCCCTATTCCAAGAACTCAGGGCGGCTCACAACATGAATACTAACATAAGGAAATCTAATATTAAAATACATTATAAAACCCATTAATTAAAAACAACCAATCATCCAGAAACAGACATACAAACATACATACACTGGCTGGGGCAAGGAGTTAACTGCCCCAGGCCTGCCGGCAAAGATGGGTCTTCAATAATTTGCGAAAGGTGGAGAGGGTGGGGGCAATACGGATCTCCGAGGGGAGTTGATTCCAGAGGGCCGGGGCCACAACAGAGAAGGCCCTTCCCCTAGGCCCCGCCAGGCGACACTGTCTGGCTGACGGGACCTGGAGAAGGCTGACTCTGTGGGCCCTAACCGGTCGCTGGGTTTCATGGGGCAGCAGACGGTCCCGTAAGTAAAATACTTAATACTTAACTGTAAAACTGGAAAACCAATAAAAACTTGTTATTAAAAAGAAAGAAAGAAATTCTAGTTTGCCAAGGACTTCCTCTTTCGTTTTAAAAAGGAGAACAGAGGCTTTCAAACTTCTTTTAGCTTTAAAAAAGAGGTCCAGGGAATAAAGCGGTACTCCGAGTTCGCTACGCTCATTATGACAGGGCAGCAAAACGTCCCACTCAAACCAAAACGAAAGCTTAAGAGGGCAACGTATAATAACCGCAGGAAATAATTCCTTTATTGCTGCGGAGACAAACACGTTGCCAAATAGCAGTTTTCGCTTCTCCGGCGGGTTAAAGAAAGATGGATTCCCTTTGGATAATGTGGATATTTTATTTTATTTTATTTTTATTTATTTTTTGCTCCAAGGTCTTGCCGATGGAAAAGGAGACAGGTGCTGAAAACCCCTCACTCCAGCCACCTTTTAAAAACGGGCAGAAGACCAGGCCTCTGGTCCCTGAAATGTGCTTCACCTCAAGCAGTGAGAACACGGAGCCCGTCCCGTCCAACTCCTACATCGGAGACGATGGGAGCAGCTTGTTGATCTCCTGTGCCAAATGCTGCCTCCAGGTCCACGCCAGTAAGTGCCTGCTTCCTGATTTCGTGCTGCGGCAACTTTTTTTCTGCCTGTCTTCTCTTGCCCCAAATGACCTGTTCATCCCCCTACGTCGAACGGGACCCCCTCTTTAACAGGATAACAGAGTGGGAAGGGACCTTGGAGGTCATCTAGTCCAGCCCCCTGCTCAAGCAGGAGATCTGTACCCTTACAGACCAACGGTTGTCCAGTCTCTTCTTAAAAACTTCCAGTGTTGGAGCAACCACAACTTCTGGAGGCAGATTGTTCCACTGATTAATTGTTCTGACTGTCAGGAAGTTTCTCCTTAGTTCTGGGTTGCTTCTCTCCTTGATGAGTTTCCATCCGTTGCTTCTTGTCCTGCTTTCAGGGGCTTTGGAGAAGAGGTTGACCCCTTCTGATTTTTAATCAAGTTACTATTGAAAAAAATAAGCTCCAGGTATGGAGCCCCCAAGACATCAGGGAGATAGGTTGGTCCTTTACTTTACAGTTCTCAAGATTAGGAACTTCCTCCTTCCTCCAAAAAAAAACAAAAAACCTGTTCACTCTGGATCCTCTACTAGAGACTTGGGAGTTTGAGGGTTCTGGGCCAGATGTTAGCTGTTCCTAATAATGTCCTCTTCAGATATTGATCCTGGGATCTGTTGGAAGCACTCTCTTGCTGCCACTGGGATCACTTTGGCCTTGACTTTCTCCATCCTCTCTCTTTCCTCCCGGTAGTTCCCCCGGGTTTTCCTCATCCTTTTTCCCGATGTTGCTGTCTCTTGGCATGGCTGGGTCTGTCGTGGGATACGTGGGCTCTCCCATTGGGACTTAGCAAGGCCTGGACACCCGTAAACTCTGCAGAAATTCCTGCACGCAACACCAGCCACTGGGTTGTAGCATTCAGTGCATACTACTCCTTACCTGCATCTTATACCCTGCCACTGCGTGTTGGACTGAGGCCTCTCTACCTAATCTGCACCTTCCTTTGTCATTTCTCTTCCCCCGAGGGAGGGAGGGAGGGAGGGAGGAAGGAAGGAAGGAAGGAAGGAAGGAGAAATGGGAGGGAAGGAAGGAGAAATGAATAAGGGAAAAGAAATGGGAGGGAGGGAAGGAAGGAAGGAAGGAGAAATGGAGAAGGGAAAAGAAAAGAAATAGGAAGGAAGAAGAAATGGAGAAAGGAAAAGAAATGGGAGGGAAGGAAGGAGAAATGAATAAGGGAAAAGAAAAGAAATAGGAGGGAGGGAAGGAAGGAAGGAGAAATGGAGAAGGGAAAAGAAAAAATAGGAAGGAAGGAGAAATGGAGAAAGGAAAAGAAATGGGAGGGAAGGAAGGAAGGAGAAATGGAGAAGGGAAAAGAAAAGAAATAGGAGGGAGGGAAGGAAGGAAGGAAGGAGAAATGGAGAAGGGAAAAGAAAAGAAATAGGAAGGAAGGAGAAATGGAGAAAGGAAAAGAAATGGGAGGGAAGGAAGGAAGGAAAAATGGAGAAGGGAAAAGAAAAGAAATAGGAAGGAAGGAGAAATGGGGAAAGGAAAAGAAATGGGAGGGAAAGAAGGAAGGAAGGAGAAATGGAGAAAGGAAAAGAAAAGAAATGGGAGGGAAGGAAGGAAGGAAAGAGAAATAGAGAAAGGAAAGGAAAAGAAAAGAAATGGGAGGGAAGGAAGGAAGAAATGGATAAGGGAAAAGAAAAGAAATGAGAGGAAGGGAAGGAAGGAAGGAGAAATGGAGAAGGGGAAAGAAACGGGAAGGAAAAGAAAGAAGGAGAAATGGAGAAAGGGAAAGAAACAAGGAGGAAGGAAGGAAGGAGATGGAGAAGGGGAAAGAAAAAATGGGAAGGGAGAAAGGGAGGGTGGGTAGCACATGAATTAATTGGGCTCTATAGGAGGCTTGGGATACAATGCTAAAATTGGAGAAGAAGAGCAAAAATTGAGAAGGAGGGCGGGAGGGAGTAGGGATTAATGGGGAGGCAGGCAGGAAGCGAAAGAGGAAAGGAGGAACGGGCTGGCTGGAGAATTCTGGGTATTGAGATCCACCCATCTTAAACTTGCTGCGATTGATGGAGAAACATCCCGCGGGACAAAGGGTCACGAGAAAGTGCCTTGCAGCAATTTGCTGCAAGCTCCGCCTGGTTGATTAGCCCTATTAAAAAACAACTCAGGTGTTAGATAAATGGGAACCGACCTGTCTATCTCCAACTGGGCCATCTGTCTCTTAAAAGGCAGAACCCAAATTCTACCCAGCAGTGGTCCATTGCCCAAGTCTTGTGTGTTTCTAGCCATTTTCCTCTCGTTCCTCAAAGCGCCTCGCTTCTTCGGCTCTTTTTTGGGGGGGGGGGAAGCTGTTTCGTCTTTTTCTCAAAACGCATCTTTTCTTCCAAAAGACGAGTTTTCCGCCGTGCGCAAATTAAATGTAGGTTTCTTTCTCTCTCTTTTTTTTTTTTTTTTTCGTGGTCATGAAGCAAGAAATCAGGACTGAAGCGTCCTGCTTTCTTTCTTCACAAAGCTGTTGAGTTTTATAGAACTATTTCAGGCGAGACCCACAGATTGCATTTCTAATCAGCTTTCCCAGGAACAGCCTTCCGGCTCTTTCTTTTTTTTTTTAAAGGAATTATTTATATTTAAATTAATCATAAATACCGGCACGCGAAGGCGCCCTTCTATAGGTTTCTGTTGATAGAGGAGGAAAGAAAAGAGATTGGAAGGAAATGTATATAATTAACGAAAGCTCCCTTTGGCCTCTGGGATAATAATTATTTTTTTAAAAGAATTTGATTGGATTTTATAAGGGTTAGGAATAAAATGGGGTCGGGAATGGGGTTAGGGTTGGCATTAGGACCGGGTTAGGGTCAACATTGGGGTTGTCCCCCAACAACATTTTCAATGTTTTGCAAACAGAATATTGTCTGGGTACATATGTATAATTAACAATAATTTATATAGTAATAGACAACAGTAGTGAGTACAATTGGTTATCATAAACCACAGGTTGGCAACCTGCGGCTCCGGAGCCGCATGCGGCTCTTTGAGCCTTGCCCTGTGACTCCCAGCCTCTTCTGCCATTTGCAGAGAGAGACAGAGACAGAGAGAGGCAATTGCGCTTCCCTGCTTCTCTCTCTCTCTCTCTCTCTCTCTCTCTCTCTCTCTCTCTCTCTCTCTCTCTCTCTCTCTCTCTCTCTCTCTCTCTCTCTCTCTCTCTCTCTCTCTCTCTCTCTCTCTCTCTCTCTCTCTCTCTCTCTCTCTCTCTCTCTCTCTCTCTTTGTGTGTGTGTGTGTGTGTGTGAAAAGAGAGTGCACTCACAGTGTTCTCCGAGGAGCTGAAAAGCTGATTGGGCGGAGCTCCTCCCTTTGCTGCGTCTCTGCAGGAAGCAGGAAGGGCAGGAGAGAGCTAGCTAGCCCAGCTATGCTGACTCAGGAATTCTGGGAGTTGAAGTCCATGAGTCATAAAAGAGCCGAGGTTGCCTAGCCCTGAGCTTGTTGGAGAACAGCTTGAAGCCAGCTTGCCAGGTGAGCAGCAGATAGGAGAGAGGGAGGGAGGGAGAGAGAGAGAGAGAGAGAGAGAGGGAAGAGAGAGAGAGAGAGAGAGAGAGAGAGAGAAAGAAAGAAAGAAAGAGAGTGGGGGAAGAGGACTGGCAGACCAAAGGCAGATAGAGAGAGAGGGAGGGAGAGAGAGAGACAGAGAGAGAGAGAGACCCTTTTGACATCTAAAATGAAGATAACACTGCATATATCCTTTTTTACCTGTGTGTGTGTGTGTGTGTGTATGTATATATATGTATGTATGTATGTTATGTGTGTGTGCGTGTGTGTAGGTCTTTGGTTCTTCGGGTTTTCTCCCACGTAGAATTTGAAGTGTCTTGGCGACATTTCGACGAAGTCTCATTCGTCATCTTCAGGCTGGTGCTTTCGGCTTCTGCTTCTAGGAGCAATGTGAGATTTTAGCTGTTTCTTCCTTTTAACTGCCAGTGGGGGTTTGAACTGATTGGCTGGGAGCTTGGCTGTGTTCTGATTGGGTGGAGGTGTGTTCTGATTGGTTAGGGCTTGGCTGTGCTCTGATTGGCTGGGGGAGTGTTCTGTTTGGGTGGGGGCTTTTTTTGTGCTCAGGTTAGTCTGATTTACAAGGGGATTAGAGATGGTGAACTGCAGTGAACTGCAGTATATATATGTATATATATATATACATATATATACATATATACATACATACACACACACATACACAACCAAACACACACACACACACACACACACACACACACACACAGAGAGAGAGAGAGAGAGACACCTATAATAAAGGTAAAAAAGGATATATGCAGTGTTATCTTCATTTTAGATATCAAAAGGTTTTTGCTGTTCCCAGTGTTTTGTTTTTGGTGGGAAATGGGTCCAAGTGGCTCTTTGAGTGTTTTGGGTTGCCTATCCCTGTCCTAAACAGTATTAATTAATCAATCCATAACATTCTTCTTACTAGTACGGATTCAAAATGACATATCACATTCCTTTCTCGCCAATTCGTTTTCCTAGCCATTGATAGAAATTATCCCATGTTTTAAAGTCAACTGAATCTTCTTTCTCTTCTAAAGTCAATATATCCATTTCTGAACCTTCTAGAATTTTCTTGATTAATGCTTCTTCAGTTGGTAAATTTTTATTTTTCCAATATTGGGAAATGCAATTCTCGCTGCTGTTAAGACATATAATATTAAATATTTGTTCTCCTTCTCATAATTAGCTCCTAATATTCCTAACAAAAACAGATCTGGTTTAAAAATCTATCTGTTTTTTTAGTCATCTTTCCCAACCATGCACGTATCTTAACCCAAAACCTTTTTTTGCTTTAGGGCATGTCCACCAGATATGATAATAAGTACCTGGCCTTTGTTTACATGGGATAATAATTATTATAGGTTGTTAAGTGAATCTAGCTTCCCCCGTTGACTTCGCTTGTCAAAAGTGGCAAAAGGGGGTCAGAGGACCTCCCGGGATGCTGAGACCGTCATAAATGTGAATCGGTTGCCAAGCATCTGAGTTTTCATCACATGACCATGCAATGGTCGTAAGTATGAAAAACGGTCTTACGTCCCTTTTTTCAATGCTGTTGTAACTTCAAATGGACACCAAATGAACTGTTGTAATTTGAGGACCACCTGTAACTCCCACAGTTGCCTCTGAAGTGAAATTATTCTGTCTTACCTTTTGTTTAGAATTCTTTAAATATTTTTTTTCACACGTACTTCGGGGGAGGAGAAACCCTTGTCTTTTCTATCTTCCCAAAGAGAACATTCAGAAATGACACACTGAGGACTGGTTTCTTCCGGGGCTTGGACAGAAGAACTGTTTTCTCTGGACATAATAATAATAAATTTGGAAAGGACCTTGGAGGTCATCTAGTCCAACCCCCTGCTCAGGCAGGAAACCCTACACCATTTCAGACAAATTGGCTGTCCAGTCTGTTCTTAAAAACTTCCAGTGTTGGAGCAACCACAGCTTCTGTGGAGGCAGGTGGTTCCACTGGTTAATTGTTCTCACTGTCAGGAAGTTTCTCCTTAGTTCTAGGTTGCTTCTCTCCTTGATTAGTCTCCATCCGTCGCTTCTTATCCTGCCTTCAGGCGCTTTGGAGAACAGCTTGACTCCCTCTTCTTTGGGGGCAGCCCCTGAGATGTCGGAAGACGGCTATCGTGTCCCCCCTCGTCCTTCTCTTCGTTAAACTAGACCTGTGTGTGTATTTTTGGTCTTATTTTTGGGAAAACACAAAATCTCCAAAGAGATGTGCTGTTTATATATTTCCTCTTTGTGTTGTTGCACCGCCTTTTGCTGACGAAGAACAAAGAAAAAATGTTCACCTTTTATTGAGTTTGATTTTAAATGCCTTGTGAAAGAGGGATTTTTAAACGATTGTGTTGTTCTTGTCTTCCAGCGCTTTTTCCCCCCCAGTTTGATACTTCCTTTTATTTTTGTTTATTTTATTTTTGTTACAGGTTGCTACGGGATACGCCCGGATCTTGTGAATGAAGGCTGGACCTGTTCCCGTTGCTCAGCAAACGCACTGCTAGCGGTAGGCAAATCTTTTGGTAACCAGAAATGGCTAAGTGGTAGGATTGGATCCTGGCATCAATGCTAGCTTTGATTCCAAGGGGGCTTCGGTGGTCCTTTTGGTGGGGTGGGGGTGAGGAAGAGAAAGAGGATGAAGAAGATGGATGATGAAGAAAAACACAAAGGCAACACAGTCCTAGGCTGCATTAACCGAAGGTTAGAATCAAGATCACATGAAGTATTAATACCCCTTTATAAAGCTTTAGTAAGGCCACACTTGGAATATTGGGCCCAATTTTGGTCACCACGATATAAAATAGATGTTGAGACTCTAGGACAGGGCTTTTCAACCTTTTCACCCATTGGACCCCTTTTAGGATATGGTAATATCCAAGTACCACCAGTCGCCTAGCAAGGTATCGAAAACTTGATGACCCCCCCCAAAAAAAGTGATAAAGTACAGGTAGTCCTCGACTTACAACAGTTTGCTTAGTGACTGTTCGAAGTTACAATGGCACTGAAAAAAGTGCCCCCCAAACCACAGCCGAGCAAGACACCTTAACAGATTAAGGCTCAACCCCGATAAGACAGAGTGGCTGTGGGTGATGCCTCCCAAGGACACTTCTATCTGTCCTTCCATTACCCTGGGGGGTGAATCTATAAACCCCTCAAAGAAGGTTCGCAACTTGGGTGTCCTCCTCGATCCACAGCTGACATTGGATCATCATTTGTCGGCAGTGGCGAGGGGGGCATTTGCCCAGGTTCGCCTGGTGCACCAGTTGCGTCCTTACTTGGATCGGGAGTTGCTCCTCACAGTCACACATGCCCTTGTCACCTCGAGGATCGACTACTGCAACGCTCTCTACATGGGGCTACCCTTGAAGAGTGTTCGGAGACTACAACTAGTGCAAAATGCAGCTGCGCGAGCAGTTGTGGGCCTTCCTCGTTGTGCCCACATTTCATCAACTCTCCGCATGCTGCATTGGTTGCCTATTGGTCTCCGAGCCCAATTCAAGGTGTTGGTTATTACCTATAAAGCCCTTCATGGCATGGGACCAGGATACTTACGGGACCGCCTTCTGCCACATACTTCCCTACGACCGGTGAGAGCGCACAGGGTCGGCCTCCTCCGGGTCCCGTCAGCGAAACAATGTCGTCTGGCGGGCCCTAGGGGGAGGGCCTTCTCTGTTGCGGCGCCCGCCCTCTGGAACCAACTACCTCCTGAAGTCCGCGTTTCTCCAACTCTCCCGGCCTTCCGGAAAAACCTAAAGACTCATCTTTGCCGGCAAGCCTGGGGATGATTGTGGTTGATTGTTGCATTGAATATGTGTTTATTGGTTTTTAGATATTCTGTTTGGGTTTTTTATATTGTATTTTTTGTTATGTATATGTTGTTAGCCGCTCCGAGTCCCCTGGAGAGGAGCGGCATACAAACCCACCCGGTGGCGCTCTTCCTCCTGTCTGAGGTTTTCATTGTTGTGAGCATTTCTGTTGAGGATTGGCAGCGGGGGTTGGGGTGGGGGGGTGTTTGGTTTTTATTCCCCCCATCTGCTGGGTGGTTGCAACAGGTTTTGGTCACTTCACATGACCCTGGGACACTGTGACCGTCATAAATATGAATCAGTTGCCAAGCATCTGAATGTAAATCACAAGACCCTGGAGAGGCTGCAACATTCCAGCTGATCGGCGCTTCTTCTGGGCTCAGCACAAGCCCAGGATCAGCGCTGAGCTCCAGCTGGAGCCTGGCGCTGATCCTGGCGCTTCCGCTAAGCCCGACAGTCCCGAAGAAGCGCTGATCCTGGCGCTTCCACTGAGCCTGACAGCCCTGCAGCTCCAGCCGTCTCTCGCTCAGGCTTGTGTGGTGTTGCCACCGATTCAGCTCATTCCCTCCCCCACTACCACTTTTCTAGGATGGTCACGTACCCCCTGCCAGGTGCCAGTGTACTACAGGTGGCACCTGTACCACTGGTTGAAAAGCCCTGCTGTAGGAAAGAGTGCAGAGAAGAGCAACGCAGATGACTAGGATAGAATAACAGTCGAAGGGACCTTGGAGGTCATCTAGTCCAACCCCCTGCTCAGGCAGGAAGCCCTAAACCATTTCAGACAGATGATTTTCCAATCTCTTCTTAAAAACTTTCAGTGTTGGAGCATTCACAGCTTCTGGAAGCAAGTCGTTCCATTGATTCATTGTTCCCACTGTCAGGAAATGTCTTCT